>VXAX01002194.1:1154767-1376580 GCA_013399835.1 Leptocoma aspasia
AAAAAAAAAAAAAAGTGTCCCAGTATTTCACTAATGATTTTTTTAGCCAACACATAGCAGTTGAGTTTATGATAACTCATTCTTTTACTTACACTGGTTTTTTTATGTTTATATTTTGGTTTTCTTTCATGCATATACACATACCTTGGCAACTTCTCTAGAGTGAATACTTTTTTGGAACATAGCTCTGTTGGCTGTCCTTTCTTTGCATGCCTGTCTTTCAGTTATATTGTAATTTCAGTTTTATATTACTTCCCCCTTGTCCACCCATAAGCTTATTTTAGCTGATATTTCCTTCTTGATTGCTGAATTGTGCTGATTTTATTTCTTCCTGCAGTGGTCTGGTGTTTTTTACTGTCCTTTTTACAGTGTTTTTGTTTTCCCCAACTACTTCTGTTGTGTGAAGGCACTATGGCGCTATTTTTCTTATTCTGATTTGGTTCACTTAAACAGTATTGTCTGGATTTTTTTTTTGGTAAGAAGAAATTTTGCATGGTAGTTTGAAAATGCTCACGATGTGTTCTGTATTTGTGGTGACTCATTGTATTTCCTAATCTGCCACTGTCTGCCCAGCCCTAAGTGTGATGTCAGTAGAAGTTTTTTCTTCTTGCTTTTTTTTGAGCACACGTAGGACTGATGAAAGTTACTGTTTGATGTAACAGGAAACTGAACTCATCTGTTCTCAAAACAGGCACTGCCGTAGCTAATATGCTCAGGTTTCGTTGTGCCAAGCTTCCATGTCTCATTCTCGAGAGCAAATTGCTTTTGTGTGGATGTGTCCCAATGTTCCTGTTTCTTCAGACTTGAGTTTTCACCAGTAAAGACTCCTGAGACAACTGCTCTTGGAAGCTCCTTTTTCATGGATCTTAAGTGTTAAATGTAGTTTTGTGGCCTTCAGCTCATGATTATGAATGCAAGAAGGTCTTGGGATTAGAGGTGTCATTTTGAGAAGTGCTTTGAGACATCAGAGAGAATGAGTGACCTGCAGTCCCCAATGTTTATAGAAGAGTGCAACTTCTGGCTTAGCTCTTGTGATGGTAGAGAGAACAGGATCATTTGACATGTTACAGAAACTTTCATAGACTTTTTGTGGGTAGGAATGTGCTTGTAGATTGTGTGCTTCTTTCAGACCTTTTTTGGACTTTTGTTGGAGCTATATGCAGTGCTCATGCTTTTTGAACTAAGCACAGAGAATGTAGGCTCAAGCTTTAGTCCTGTCTATTCTGCTTAATTTTTAGTGACCTCCTTGGTCCAGTTTAGACTGATGACTAATTGCATGTGTGTTAGGAGTAAGCAAATGCAGACTGTTCCCAAAAAGCACTGGGAATTTTACTTGCATCTTCCCACCTTATGAAAGGAGAAGAGTTTAGCTTTGCAGACACAACCTGTGTCATGACCCCATACTTTGTGGTTAAAGATCAGGCTCTGGGCTGTTTTAATTACTTGTTTAGGGACATAACTCTATGGAGCAGAGGAACCAAACAGTCTAAACTGTTTGTGGCAGTAGGCAGACCTTGTTTCTACACACCAAGTTCTCCTAGGGAATGAACAACAGGTTCTACAAAGTCCTGAATGAAAGATGTGTGTAGTGATTAAGGAACCATATTGGAGGACATGACTTGCTGCCTGAGTCAGCACAATTATTTATATTTTCTGTCTTTGTTTCCTGGACTTGCTGCTTTGAAAGGATCTTTGGAAGTTGTGACTAAAATGTGTATATGAATGTTCATAGGAGAACAGGAAGACACAGAGTTGGTCAGTTGACAAGGATGAATGAAGTGTATGTGGTGATATTATATGTCTTAAGTTAATGAAAGATGGTGGAAACTTGTCCATCTATGACAGCAGTATTGAAGGGACAAAAATCAGGAATAGAATAGGGAGAAGACTGGAATGATAAGAGGAGTTTATCATTTTTATTTCTCAAAGGAATGCAATTACAGCAGAAGAAAATGTTCATCCTTATAGGGAAAGCTATTTATAAACTTTAAGAGGTTTCTTTTGGGGTAGATGAAATGCTTGATATTTAAATATCTCCAAGCAAATTATCAAATTTCAAGGGAATCTCTTCAATGAAGTATAAGATTTGACTGAAGTAAAAGATTACTGTTTTTAAAATGTGTTATTTTTCTTTTTAATATCACAAATGCTTTCTTTCTCCTTAACTATTAACTTTTTCCTCCTTAGTAACAACAGAAGCATGCATGATGAATCTTATATACTTTATGGATGTGCTGACAGATAATGTTTTAATTTATTTCTTTACTTTTTGCAGCTTAATATTATCTTCATGAATAGGCCAGCTGCTATTTGACAATCTTTTGTTTATGCCAGCTGAGACTGTCCTTTACCATTGTTTTTTAAGGTTGCTCTGAAAGTTTCACAGCTGTACCCCATGCGTTTTTTATTTCCTTTTTTCATTTTTCTTTTTTTTTAAAGCTTTAATTGTAGTTTAATAACTGATCCACCTTGTTCCCACTTTTTTTTTTTTTTTTCCTAACAGTTTATTGAAGTGTAATTCTGGCTACACGTAGAGCACGTGCCCTTCTCTGTCTCTTAACATGAATGGCCTTGGGTGGCTCTGGCCATGGACATGTTGTGAGTGTAGCTAACATCACTGTGGTTGGCTGCTTTGAGGATTGTGACCTCGTACTTGTCCATGACAAGCCTTGGTTCTTGTTTACAAGATGATGTTGCAGGTGTTACCTTCTGATTTGACTGCAAGGCTAATTTTTTGTTTGTTTTTCTTCATTCAGCTGTCTGTACTTATTTAAAAAATATGCTGAACTACTCTCTTAGCACTTTGCAACATCTTGTTTTAACAACTTGTGTTTGAATCAAAGCAACTAGCCATTCTGCTGTGCCAAGAAACACTTCTTCCCAAGCACGGCTAAAAAGGAGGTTTTTGTTTCTCTTGTTTCACAATTCTTTTGCTGTTTATGGAGCTGAAGGGAGGAATGGTAAGGAAGTTGAAATTTGCTATATATATCAAAATTGAAAAGAGAACATGAAAACAATTGCACAGTTATGTTGAGCAATATTGGAGTTTTTGAATTCTTTTGCCAGAACAGAAATTGTTTAAGCTTTGTTTAAATATAGTTCTGTTCTGAACTTCACTTTGGAAATTAAACTTGACTTGACAAACTGATTTTACATCCTCTATAAAGACTTTAATATTGGCTCAAACCCAAATGATTTTTGGTATGTTTTAGATGTCAAAGATGAGCTCTGCCAGGTCTACTAGTGGCAACTGAGATACTTAACCTGTGCTTCTTTGCTTGAAGTCACTACCAGCTCAGCAGAGGTAGCAGGAGAAAGGCTCGAGCACACTGTTTGTCTTCCTAACCTGTGATACACACAGAGGTGAATGTCTGCTGACTTAGTGAGCTGTAGGCTGCTGTGATGGATGAAGAGCTGCAAAGGTGACCTCGGGTCCTACTCGTGTGCTGGTCATCTCTAGAAGCAGATTGCCAAAGGCTGTTAGGAGCAATGAGGACATAAACTGTTACACTGTCTGGCTTCATTCCCCTTTCTGTCTGTAAGTTCTGGAACATGTCTGATACCAAAGCAGGCTGTTTCAGGGGGCTGAGATATGTTAGGTGCTTGTTGACTCTCTCTGGTGTAGAGTAAGGTTTCTAATAGTTCACTTCCTGAATGAGTTCAGGAAGTTGAATTTGTGGAGTCAAAGGGTCACTGGTGCTGATGGGAAGCCTGGTAACATGTCAGCCTGTTGCTGGGAGCTGATGACAGGATAACCCCTTTCATCAGCAGCTCATCTTAGATCAACTTGGCTGTGCTTGGTACACTTACGCCATAGTTCCATGGTCACTTGAAGTTCACATAAACTAACCCTCCTGTTTAAATAAATGGCCTAATTCTTCCTCCTTAAGGCTGCTCTTTCTATACATGAATACTCCTCCCCTTGTGCAGGCATGTTTATGAGTTGGAAGTGTGTGTTTAAAAAGTATATTATTTAACATGGAAGATGAGGATATAGCATGATCTATTTAATGTAAACTTTGCCATCTTGGAAGTCAGCTTTATGAAGGTTTCTGCTTATAAGCTCAGGTAGGTTTGGTTTGTTTTGTTTTGCTGGTTTTTTTTTTTTTTTGGTGTTTGTTTTTTTTTTCCCTCACAGGACTTCCGTTTCTTTGGCCCAGTACTTTCCCTAGCCCAGAATGTGCATGATGTTGATAGGAGGTGTTACTTGGTATCTCCTTTTTTTTTGTAGCAACTCTCAAATCCTTCTAATTCTACTGTGAAGATATTTTACAGAGATGGAATTGCTAGTTCTTTTGGGCTTTTCTACTGGTGGTGGATGAAGGTTTTGTGGGCATGAAATATTTTTTTATAGAATCATAGAATATCCTGAGTTGCAAAGGACCTGCAAGACCATTGAGTCTGACTCCTGACCCTGCACAGAACAACCCCAAGAATCACATAGTGAGCCTGAGAGCACTCTCTGTGTGCCTGAGAACATTGTCTAAACACTTCTTGAGCTCTCTCAGGCTGTGCTGAGACTGGGGAGCTGTTCCAGTGCCCAGCCACCCTCTGGGTGAAGAACCTTTTCCTAATATCCAGCCTTCATGAGGAAGCTGTAACTGCAGTGAGGTCTCCCCTCAGTCTCCTCCAGGCTGAACAGACCAAGTGACCTCAGCTATCACCATCTTTGTTACCCTCCTTTGGATGCTCTCTCATAGTTTGATATTCTTTTTTGTGCAATGGGACAGTAATAAACTCTTGTCACTTGCATATTACTGAAGAATGGAAAAGGAAAGGGATTAGGTAGAAATACAAGAATATTCATTAGTTTTCTTAGTCAGTTAATGGTTGGAGATAACCTGAAAAAATTATATCCACCACCCTTACCCAGCCCCTTCCCCAAGCGCTGAGTGAACACAGACCAGTTCTCACAACTGGAAGTTTGCAAAACCAGGAAGTTGCAATGAGCAACACTGTCATCTTTCCATGCAGCTGGGGAAACCTTACCAAAGTAGATGAGTGGCTACAAAGTAGAAAAATGGCAGAGCCACAATGGCTTCTAATCTGGAGATCCCTCTGTCAGACCGCATTGTTTCAATGATCCAGGCAGAATGTTGCTGTAGCTTCCTGTGACTTAATTTGGGTTTGTGTCTGTCTTTTTCTGTAAACAGCTCCCAGATGCTGGGGATCTGGGAGCTTTGGATGAAAAACATAATTCTCTTCAAGGGCAACAGTGAAATCACTCTAAATGTTCTTGCATTGAAAGCATGAAGTGTGAGGTAATTATTAGTTTTGATTAGATCTATTTCTGCTACTGCCACTTTTCTAAGTTGCATTTTAATTGAGGAAAGAATTAGTGTTTTAGCAGATAGCATTATATATAATATATAGTGAGAAATGGTAAAAACAATAAAGATGATAAAATTACCTCACCATCACCAAAAAGACTGCGGGAGAAAAATATGAAAGGGAAGACAAAACATGTTAAAGAGAAGACACACTGTAAGATATTATTTAGTTGCTTCTTGACGATATTTACAATTCCTAGTTTGCTGGGCACTTACCATTTTTTCCCTCATTTATTGATCTTGATCATTACAACTTGAAAGAGTTTTACTTCACCTTTTGCGATGAATTTGCTCTGAGTTTCAGAACATAGTTTCTCCCTCCTATATATTTACTGGTATGGTCTGGCCACAGCTGAGTGTGCTACAGTCAGTGCTATTGCTTAAAGAGTGAAAGATGAAGCCTACTGAGGGAGAACTTCAGTCGGTAATGTAATGTTTTCTATAGATGCTTTCATAACTCAAACCTCCATCCTTGCATCAGTAGGGAAATCTTTCTGAAGCTATATCAGAGCTCTTGAACTTAAGGATAATTATTGGGTTTTGGGAGGAGTATGAGTAAAGGGTGTAAATAAGGAGAATTAGATAAGTACGTGAAAAATTGTACAGTGACTGTAAAGTGATATATCATCAGTCTAAATGATGGTTGCTGATACTTTTCCTATGCTGCTATTCAGTGTGCACTTTGTCATTTACATGCAGAAGCAGTCACTTCCTGTGCTGTACTGCTGGAGGTTAAATGTTTACTTTACTTACTGGTGTCTTTTATACTGTTTGGCTGCCAAAATCTGCCTGGGAAGGTTTAGTCCTTGAGTTTTACCAACTGATCACCTGACGTGCAGTTCAGTAGAACTTTTGAAGTAAGACTTGGGATTTATTTAGTTAGTTTTTAGTAGTTTATCTCAGACTTGTTTGGTAATAATCTTGTTCTGAAAAAAAATATGTATTTATGAATTATTTTGGTAAAATGCTGCAATACAAATATTGTCATCTTACTGACATAATGCTTTCTTTTTTTAGAGTAGTGTATAACTACTCTAAAAGTTTGGGTACCACCCAAACTGCTGCTCTCCTGTTTTGTATATCTTCATATTTTAGAAACTTTGCTTGCATGGTTTTTCTGCTGAAATACGACGAATCTGCTCAACTTTGCCCCCGTTCAATTCAAATTTAGTAAGACAAAGAACAGTAACGCCTAAACCCCCATCACTTCCGTAGTCATTAGATCTGAAGTCTGGATATTCCTGATGCTTTCTCTTTTCTCCTTCTTTCTCCACCCCTTTCTTGCTGCCTGGAATGTATGCTATCTCATAAGATGGGCAGAGTTTCTGTGGACACTTGCTCATGACTCTGTGGTCTTCTCAGCTGCTGGTTTTCATGAACCCATCTGACACGTGTGTGGTACAGTCAAATTTGATTACAATTAATCACAAGGTCAAAATCTATTTGTATGGGCAAATTTTGTAGCTGACAAGCCAGTAAGGCAATTGCATGTTTTGTTACTTTGGAATTTTTAAGGATCTGTTGGGTTTTTCTTGTTGCATCTTCTCTGGATATCACTGAGGTTTTATTAATGATGGCTCTAATTTCTTTGTATTCCTAAGATTTTTAGTGCTTTATTCACAAGGCAGAGATACATAGCTTCTGCAGGAGAGGTCAATGATGTTTTCAGTAGCTTTTTCCTTCTCAAGTGTCATTTACCAAGGGACTCTGCAATCGAGTCATTGTGATGGGAAGCGCATCTCAACTGATGTAATGCATTTGTGTTTCCTGGAAACAGAACAAAAATCGCAGCTCTGCTTCGTTTAATGTGAGATTTGTCATTGATTTGTGTTGCCATGTGTCATGGTTTTAAGCCCAGCTGGAGATTAAACACCACTATTCATTTATCATTTTTACTTCTATAATTTGATCTTTTTGTTGTGGATTGTTTGTGCTTTATGAATCCCATTTCCTGACATTGGTCCCTGAAAGAAGCATTGAAAGTTTTTATTCATGAAGAGTATTTTTACAAAATATTTTGAAATATGATGTAACTAAACAAACAAAACTTCTGCTCTTGTTCTCTGCAGACTATGCTAAAACAGGAGATCAACATAATTGATATGGCAGGAGGGGCTAAATGCATAAAGCTGGATGGACTTGATAAATTCTTCAAATAGAATAAATATTTATCTAATGCATTTTACTCCTGTCAAGATCTATGTAGTGTGTATTTCTCCTGTCAGGAATGTATTTTCTGATGAAGATGCATTCTTTCTTCTCAGTTTGCCTTGGAAACTAAAATGCATTAAGTTGAAACAGTATCACTTTGTTCCTGTTGGCTGCAACTATATATGTTTAAGCCAAATCACTTTTCTGTCTGATATGTTATTTTTTCTATTTTGACTAAAATCTCATTTAACCAGAAGTGGAAACACATTACATTTCGTCACTAGAGAGTATTCAGTGTCTACTACTGAACACTGTGTTTTGACCCGTGGAACACAGGGACTTGTCATGCTTTTTTTTTGACATGGCTTCCTCTGCTTGACTTCAGAAAAAGTTATGGCAATGTATGGAAGAACATGAGCTCTGTGATGTACAAGTGATTGGTTTGAATGCTTGGGGTGCCTAAATGTTTTTATCTGGTCGCAGTTAGAAAACAGCACACAGAGATTTACCTTAGTGGTAACTTGTAGAGCGAATAACTATCTGTATCAAATTTGTAGCCAGAAAAATCTTCAAAAATGCTTCAAAGGAAAAAGCATTCCCTTATTTATTCTTGTATAGCCTTGGTTTTGGTGGGGTAAGGATTAGAGAGGAGGTTTGATGTTTAGTAACTTAGTAACTTCAGCTGATTTTTGCTGTATTTAAGGCAATGGTTGTATAGGAGCTCAGAAAGCATACAGCCAATAAAAAAAAAGAAGGCAAAGAAGTTCCTCCTGTGTACAGACATCACCAAAGTTTTTTAGACTTCAGCCAGGCTGTGTGATGTTGTGAAAAGTTCTGTAGAACTTTTTAGGCACTCTTAACTGTTGCTTATGCATGCAGATGTGGAAGCAAAAATGATTTCTTGCAAAGGTTCCCTTCTGTCTTGGTCATAATGGTACTCTGATGGCTCTGTATTATTAAAAATAATAGTGATTGTGTTATGGAATTGTGTTACGGGTAATTCCTAATTCTAGCCCATGGTCTCAAGGAAGCTTTAAAGGCATGGGCTGAACCTGATGTTTGCTTTGACAGGAAGGCAATGGCAGCTAAGACAGTTGTTTTTTCTGTATACTGTAGCATAAAAGACTCAGTGGTTGTTTTTTTATTTGCTTAACCCTGCATAAATCTCACTGAAGAAAACTTCTGCAAATAGTTGAAAAACAGTAGAATAAAATTATTTTGTAAAGTAAAGCAAAGTATGTTTTTGTAACAGCTGGAAGATGCTTACTCTGTTTATGGTTGTTTTGTGGCTGTTCCTTTTGCCAGGCCAAAGACGAATTCACAACTCAAATCACAATAAAACTCTAAACAAGAGCTGGATCCACAGTTGAAAACTGCACTTAGATTTTCTTTTAATTTTTTTTTTCCGAATAGACCTTTATTCTTTTAAGTGGAGTGATGTGTCTTTAAACTCATTTGTGAATTAAATGAAGATTGGTTTAGCTTCAGATTTCATGAAAATTAACTTGGAAGGACACTCTCAGATAATCTGAACTAATGAGTAAGGTGTGTTTAGCTGGTGAAAGTTTTTCTTTTTCAAATGTTGGTGCACTCAGTTCCTACCAAAGAACAAACTCATCTGAAACAACTGTTATCCTCTTGTTTCTTTCATCATTTACTTAATATGGAACCACTCAGTTATTCACATGGCCTTTCTGTAAAATCATACATTGGCAGAAGCTCAAGGCCATGACCTGCATTTTATGTATAAAAAAATAGAAATCAAGGGAAAGGAGGGAATTGCAAACCATGATGTACTTTTCTAATCAAACTTCTACGCAGAAGAAGTTTGATTTCTCCTGATTTCTCCTTATTTGTATGTCTGACAGAAAATGAAAAGTAGCTTTCTTTCACTAACTCCCCCATAATAAAAAATAGATTTTTTTTTCTCTGCTGGTCTGAAGATGGGAGTGGAGATGGCAGCTTGTGTTTTACTTATGAAAGGATTGTGATATTTTTGTGGAGCTTTTTAAGAAAACAGAACATTAAAAAGCTATTGTACTAAGGGACACCAGCTGTGAAATACACTAGAGGTGTATTTCTGAATCATAACTTGTGTTTTGGATTTGAAACAGACTTTTCATTCCCAGTGTTTGTGACAAAGTATTAAAAGTGAATTGGTAAGGATAATGTTAGTCCTGTAGCAGCTGGAATTTTAGAGCAAAGAGATGGTTCTCCTGATGGGATGCTGCAGACAGGCAACTCCCTGTTTTGTCCTCCAGCCAGTTGTGCAATGTTCAGGGCTGAAAATCTGTCAACATAATTTTTTTTTTTCTGGGACACTTGTGGAAGCAGACCATCAAAGCTCCATAACAAACACACTTAAAAGCTGCTGGAATAATGATTTGGATAAGAATAATTAGTTCAATTAACTTATTTCCAGGTTTTGAAGAGCACAGTGGAACCACCTGAACAAGAATATTTGACATCCAATTATGTTTTAGCTTGTTATATTTAACAAAGTTTTTCTCTATTGAAAGTGGAGAGCAAGAAGTTTCTGTTTCAGGAGATTATTATCTGGTTTACAGCATATTTAAAGTCCCTTTATCCTTTTATCTGAGCTCACAGCAATACTTCATACACTTGCTAACTTTGGCTTGAATTCAGCTTAATTTTCTGGACTTCTTAAAGTTTTTTTTTTTTTTTTAAGTTTTAGAGACATCCCTTTCTTTGACTCAACAGATGGGCTTGTGACATATTTGAAAAGCAGGAGGCTTTATGAAAATAAATGGTAGTTGCTGTTTCTGAGGCTGTGGTGAGAAAACAGTGCTGTTGGTAATGGAGGAGAGGCTGGAGTCCAAACTATATATGTAAACTAGTTTTCCATTCTATGGCTTTTCTTTTGGTATTCACATAATTGCATGTAGACAGCAGTTGTTTTTCAGTGGTGTAGCATTTTGAAGTGGGCTACTGTGCTAGAGGGATGAAATAACCCTTAATCTGATTTAGTGGACAAAAGGAGGAAGGGAAGTGCTTTTAGGT
Organism: Leptocoma aspasia; assembly: GCA_013399835.1. Classification (NCBI taxonomy): domain Eukaryota; kingdom Metazoa; phylum Chordata; class Aves; order Passeriformes; family Nectariniidae; genus Leptocoma; species Leptocoma aspasia. Next base: position 1,165,270 of record VXAX01002194.1, read on the forward strand.
GCTGTTGTTAAATGGCAAACTGCTAGAATTGTTGCAGTTTCTCTTAGTCTCCTGTTCCCTTGCCTTGATGATTTTAAGGTATGCATGGTTTAAATTTAGATTTATGGTGAATTTATTTTTCTTGACAAAGGTACAATACATTAGTAAAATTCCCATGTATTATACATGTAGAAGGTGGGCAGCTAGTGGAAGCTAGGGAAGGAAATAGAGTACTACCAAGTGCTCATAGCAGTATTTTTAACAACATAAACTAATCTGGTCATATTTTCCTAAAACACAGAAGTGGCATTCCTGGTGCCTCCCCTATTAGGGCTACCTGCTGAAAGGGTGAGAGTGCTTTCAGTGGTCTTTCCTCCTTCCAAAATCTGTCATTGTTAATTGATCCCTACCACAGCCTTTTAGTAGATGCAGTATCATCAGGAAGAGGGTTTTTTTGAGGGTTATTTATTATCCCATCACAGCTTCATTTCAGAAGATACTTTCCTGAGAAAGACCAAACACCTGCCCCCGTGCTGACAGCTTTACCAAGGGAGAATAGCTGTCAAGTGAGTGAGACTGGTAGTTTTATAGATAGCCATAATCTTTTTGAGAAGTATTAGGGATGGATACCCAGCAATTGCAATTCTGTGACTGCTTTAAGTGGCCATCTTTTAGCTATTTGTTGCCTCGACTAATGCTGGCAGCATAAAGAGCTGCTTGGTTCCATTGTGAAACATACTTAGAAAGATTAACGTGTGCAGGATGTCTTCATAGGAGGAAAACGGAAGAGAACAAGAAAGCATATTAAAAAAACCCCAAGATAGAATTTTGTAGTTTCCTTGCCAATCAGAAAATAAACATAGCTGAAAAGACAATTGGGACACCAAGAAGTGGAAGGGGCAATAAGGAATTTTCTGGCAGAAGATTTAGAAAAATACCAACAAAACATAAATAGACTGTGACACATCAGTTCATATTTTTCCATTGAGAAAATGCAGTCCCACCTACTCAAGTTTCTGAAAGAAATATGCCAGCTTCTGAGGATCTGAAATACCAGCTTTTGGTCATATTTCTTTTGATACATTTTTTATATCTTAATAGGACATAGGGACTGTGGTGATCTGTTGTCATTTAAATAAGGCATGTCCTTCATTGCAAATAGCAGCTAGTTTTCTGGTAGATGCCTTTTATGGTGCACTTGGGTTTTAATGTTTCCTCAATAATTTCCTTTGTTGTAGCTTAAAAAGGCAAAGACTGGCTTGTCTCTTAAGTTTCTAGGTAGCTGACCTGACTGTGTGAGGGGTTTCTTTGCAGGGTTTCCAGTATGAAAGGAGGATGAAATTTCTTGGCCATTTAGAAAATCTTTAATTCTTTGGACCTTGAACTTATTTTTCAGATCTATTCAGACTATAGGTTCCTCACATGTATGGGTTTTCTCCCTTACTAAAGGTAGTGACTTCAACTGCAAGTTGTGCATAGAAAGGTAGAAGAATTTTACAGGCCCCTGAGTATCAGAGAGTAAAGTGTTTTATATCCATAGTGTTCTTCAGGTTGTAGGTTTATATATAACTGAATTTAAACATTAAGAATGGCAAGAAAATAGCTGAGACTTTACTGAAGACACAGGGATTTTGCTTTTTTCCTGTTTCCACTTTTTCAGTATTGCAGAATTTATTGATATGCGATGTTTACTTTATTTTAAAATTTTATATTACTTTTCTTCTTCCCTCCTCCAAGCCCTCGGGGACACGGCTGTCTGCCCTGTAACTTTCGCTGTAATCGTTAGCGCTCCGTATCTCCCGCGGCTGTGTGAGGACTTTAATCTTCCCTGTAATTGATGGTGGCGATTGCTGCTTAAGCTGTAAAGGAAAAGCATCCGTTCACCTTCGTGTGAAAATGGATGATTAACGAACTCAAGAATGTTTCCTCTGGGCTCTAAACTGAATAAGTAAGGGCAGAGTACCTCAGGCAGTCTAATTTCCTGGCTTGATAATAGACTGGGAAAAGAGCCATTTGTTGTCTTCAGGGTTGTCCATATATGGACAAATCTTTTGCCGGGCTGAGTGAAAACAGTCATCTTTCAGGAAAGAATAGAATGTTACAGGATTTTAGGAAACAAAGGTTTTATGAGCAGAGATCTAGCTTAGAATAATGGAAGATAGTTTGCTTTAACTCACTTGAGACCTGCCCAGGCTCAGGTTTGTACCCTGGAAGTGTTTCAGAGCACGGCAGCTCTCCATGTTAAACTTTCCACAGTTGTTTGGCAGCCTTTCCTTGAGAAGATGGTGATGTTGGTGTAGGTGACCTGCAGGCTTTCACTGCCTTTTTATTTAGATGTGGATTAGGAAGATGTCTAAGAAGACATTTAAGGTGAAGTTAAATACAAGACAGTTTGAGTCTTTGACCACCTGTGCCTCAGTTGTATGCTTCTTTATCATTGTATGGAGACTTTTAAGAGTATCCCTTGATGATTTGGAGAATCAAGCTGATCATTATCACTTAGGAGATCCAAGAATAGCTGAGTAATTCTTGAGTCAACTGCAGAATTGTGGTGTTTTTTCCTACTCACTCAAAACAGGGGTTTATGTGGGGTCCCCCCTGTTTTATTATGACCTACAGACTGTGTGTGTAAGCAGTGATAATCTCTGCATTTCGTCATGTGACAGACTTGAGGACAGGATGCAGGTGGGGGAGGAATACATCAAACTCATGGTTGAAGGATTCTGTTTTATCTACTAATCTAGTTTCAACTGGTTACAATTTTTTACATGTAATATCTTGGTTCCAGGTGTAGTTGAAGAGACATTGATTTCTAAAGAATAGGGACTGTAGAAAGAATCCTAGATTTCTAGTAAGGGACTTTGTTTAAGACTTGTCCCAATGATTGTGTTGTCAAGGCCACAGACACCCTGTTTAGGACACTGGTTTACTTCTGACCTAAGGGAGATTGCACAGATTACAGGATAGCAAATTTTGTTACATTGATCTGGAGATTGTTTTAGAGTTGTTGGCAGTCTTGAAGACGATTACATTTTGGCACATTGTAGTTCAGAGCAGCTTTAATTTTTTTTCTCCTACCTGTTGTACTTGTAAGGGGAAGTTATATAAGAGAAAGAAGGCAAGATTTTTTTTTTTTTAAGGGTAGTGGGAAAAAAGCAGCTGATGTGCTTTAGGCGTTACTCAAAGTTTCAGCTGAACTTCTTACACAGAAATAAAATATTGTACAGTAGATTGCTTAGATTTGACAGATGCTTGTAATGGAATAATTCTCTTTTTGACAGTATGTAAATGCCCTTAAATATTTTTTATTGTCTTAGGGATTAGGTCAAAAAAGGTTATGAAAATATCATTGGCTACTGAAAGTATTAAGGTTGCAATAGGGAAGAAGGAATGGATATAGGGCAAGACAGCAACAATCATCCTGTCTTTGAGACTAGGGTGTGTTAAGTGTTATCAAGAAACAGTATCTGGATTGACTGTGTTACTGGGCAGGACATCAAATAATGTAACACAGTTTCCATAATATGGTTGTAAATATGTGGGATTCTGTAATTTAACGCTGTTCAATTAACAGGAGATGGATGTGGCCTCACCGGCCTAAATTCTTAACCTTTTGTTTTTTCCATGCTGTGGGGAAAGTACTTCACTTTTTTATATGCTTATTCTGAAAAAGAAGGATTTTTGATTTGTATTTTGTGATGATTTTTTTTAATTGGGGAGGGGAAAAAAGTTTGCTTCTCTTTGCCTTTTAAACTTAGAAGTGAGTGCTTCAGTTTCATGACCATCTTACAGTGCTTTCCTCTTACAGGGCTGACTTAGAACCTTTGCACAGATCTTCAGCTGTGAAAACTATTATTGCATTTTCTTGTCTTTCTTATTAAGTTGGGCTAGTTTAAGCCTTTTTCTGTTTTTACTATTACAGTTTTTGCTGAAAGCAAAAGGCAGTGCTGCAAAGAAGTTTCTTATTACTACTGCCTGCTTTCAGGAATACCTAATCCCCTATCGAAAGCAAGATCCCAGTCTGGATCTATAGCAAACACTGGACCATTTTTTCACTAGGTGGAAGGTTGGGGTTAGGTTAGGTTCAGCTAAGAGAAATGGACTGAGCCAGATAAAATGAAATCATTTTCTTTACTCATTCTTTAAACAATTTTGTTAGACAGGAAGTTTACAATAATAACTTAATTTTTCAAGGAGAATAATAAATATGAAAACATACATATAGAAAAGTAAAATAAGGTGTAAGTTAATTTTATTTTTACATTTCACTTATTTTTATGCTTTTCTTCAGAAACTGCACTAATACTTGGCTTGCATTAGTTGTATTAGTCAATTAAATGGTGTATATACCAATACTGAGTAGTAGCTTGTCTTCATTCCACCCCCAGCCTGAGCTTTGCAATGAAAAGCATGCTTTGAAGTAAAAACATGCTTTTATTTAGCATGAAATATAGGATTTCGTGGCATGTTAGTGAGAACATCTTGAAGGATAGCATAATAAGATTTTAGATTTTGTTTTCCTGATAAAAAAGTAGCCATATTAATTATCTGCATCTGTCCTATATATATATATATATATACACATATATATATATATTCTCACTTTTTCTTATGTTTCTGCACTGCATGTAGTACTTTCTAAGATCCATTTTTACTCTGTCCCTGGCAATTTTATTCTCTGTAGTCTCTCTCCCCTTGTATTTTGTAAGACTGCTTTTTGACTGTCTTCTTTCCGATGATCTCCCTCTGAAGTGTAGTCTATTCCCTGGCTGTTGAACTTGTAAGAGTGTTTTTTTTAATTCTGATAGCTTGAGAACTTTTTCCTTTCCACGCTGCCACAGGCTGACGCCTCCTCTCCCTCATCAGTTTTTTTGGCATCATTGCTGCACTTCATGGCTCTGTGTGCAGGTCTGCTGGAGCCTCAATCTTGGTTTGAAAGAATCAGAGTTAGATGATGGTGCAGACTGCCTGCATGACAGATTACTCCAAATGTTTACTCACAGNACACATATATATATATATATTCTCACTTTTTCTTATGTTTCTGCACTGCATGTAGTACTTTCTAAGATCCATTTTTACTCTGTCCCTGGCAATTTTATTCTCTGTAGTCTCTCTCCCCTTGTATTTTGTAAGACTGCTTTTTGACTGTCTTCTTTCCGATGATCTCCCTCTGAAGTGTAGTCTATTCCCTGGCTGTTGAACTTGTAAGAGTGTTTTTTTTAATTCTGATAGCTTGAGAACTTTTTCCTTTCCACGCTGCCACAGGCTGACGCCTCCTCTCCCTCATCAGTTTTTTTGGCATCATTGCTGCACTTCATGGCTCTGTGTGCAGGTCTGCTGGAGCCTCAATCTTGGTTTGAAAGAATCAGAGTTAGATGATGGTGCAGACTGCCTGCATGACAGATTACTCCAAATGTTTACTCACAGCTAGCTTAAGGAGAAAAGGAACAAAGTCATAGGGAGGTTGCTCAGGAAGAGCACTTCAGATGGTGGGCTGGGTGAGAAAGAGTAAGAATTGGGTCACTGAGGAAGTGGTTTCAGCCTAGGTCTAAGGAAGAGTATGATCAAGTGGAGAGAAGGGCGGGCATTTGGGGAAGATTTATTTGGTCATGTTATGAAGAACCACTGAGAGTTTTCTCCTATTAGAGGCTCTGTTCTATCTGATTTATGGTGGTGGGTACTAGATTGCCCATTGCTGAAGTTTCTATCTGCTGGATTGTTCTTCCATGGCTGAGATAGTAATTTAACATTAAGTAAAGTACTGTGACTGCGACCATGTCCACATTAGTATGTTCAGGTCAGAAAGGTGATTTTAAGGTGACTGTCCTAGTTGTTTTCATTTCTTCTTGGATCATATCAGAAAATGGTCCAACAGAGCATCCATCCCTTAACTGGATTATTTCAGAGTAAACAAAACTGGGTTGTGCACTATAGCATTTTCCCTTAAGAAGGAGGTTTGGTGTACAGGACCAGATTAGATAGAGCTTGAAATAAAATTAACCTAAACATTTGTAGGCACACAGTTTGTGGTAATTGGGAGTGGGGCTGTGGCTGAGCCTCCTCCCTAATGGGCTACAGCTGTGTAGGACAGGTGACCAGTACTGAAAGCAATGAGGCATGGAGTGCAGAGGTGAACTGACCAGTCACCAAAGGGAACAGAGGGCACACAGGTGCAGTGCATGAACATGAGGGGTATAAAAGGTTGGGCTAAAGAACAAGAAGGACTGATGCTTGAAGCCTTCTGAAGTGGTGTGGTATTGCTCTGTATGGGTTGAAGCTTTCTGAAATTATATGATGATACTCTTGTATTATGGCCGTCTTGACTGTGATGTATGCTGTGGCATACACTGTGACAAACATTAAAAGTGTGAATGCTGTAATCACATACTTTGGTCTGGAAATCCACTCCTGGGCAGGCTGTGCTAATGTAGGCACAGACCTGATTTGCAGCTCATTCTTTGAAAATTCAGCAGCACCACAGGTATCCTTTATGGTTGTTGTAGCAAAATGGGGTACACAAAATGTATTTCATGCATTGAGTGTCTGAAAAATTACTTTGGAGACCAGGGTCTGCTGAACAGCCTTGGCAAAACATGGTGGAAGTACTGTGGAATATTGATGTAAGAATATTTTGTGACCCATTGAAAGGAACTCGGATGAATGCAGATTAAGAATTCTTTTACTGTGGGCCTGTTCAATTTGTTCATGATTAACGTGTTTGAAAAACATAGCTAAGGCTTATATATTGCACTGTTTTGAGATACTGTCTTGGGTTTTGGTGATTTATTGATGTTATGAATTTGATTCTGCTGATCTGGTCCAACTTGTGAAGAAAATCAGAGTTTTCTTTCTGCTGAGGAGCAGTATCTGTGTCAGATTTAGTTATGGAAAGTGCGAGTAAGTGTGGTCATAAAAAAGTCCAATCTACTTATAAAACACAAATGACAAGAGAGGAGCATTGCATTCTTCCCCACACTTAAATGGTAGTGTGCCACCGTTCTGGTTTATAACTTATTTTGTAGACTAATCCTTTGGTTTTGGTTCTTTTTGTATTTATATCAATACTGAATCTGACAGAAGAGTCCTAATTTAAACCATATAATATGAATTTTTTGACAAAATTTGTGAATGTTGGCTTTTTTCTCCTTTATTCTCCTGTATCTAGCCAAGTGCATATTTTCCTAGCCTCATAATGGCTAATGGATAAACCTATGTCCACTTTTCTGATTATCTAAGCTTGTTAAAATAGCCTTAGTCAGAAAGAACTGAAGTGCTATACTTTGTGAACTGTGTGTTCCCAGTCCTGTACACCTAACATAGAGTGTCATTCCAGTGGTATGCTTTAATAGTCACTAGATCTTTTCTATTATTTTCAGACTGTCCTTCGTGGTTCGCTTTGCTTTCTCTCATCTTTGGTTTTTACTGTTGTTTCTGGTTAGGTAAGCTACATGAGAATCATTCAGTGTTTGGCTGGTTTTTAAACTGGCTGCTGTAAGAGAGTGAATGTGGTGTAGAAAAGCAAGAAGCCAATTTTGAGCTTCAGACTTCCTGTTTAGCAGTGCACATTGTCACTGGCAGGTCATAGGAACATCCATATTTGCAAAAATCAAGGAAACTGAACAATGCACCCTCTGTTGAGGTCTGTGCTGATACCAGTTCAGTTAGGTTTCTATTTGTACTAAGACCAATCTGATTTGATATCTTATGCTATTTATCCATGTGACATTTGATAAGTCTAAAAAGAATTTATATTTGCTGTGAAGAAAGTATGTGTTTCAGCAATGGAGTACAAAACTGGTGTTACAAAAAGCATGAGCTGAACCTTTCTCTCACTGAAGTTTGTAGTGAAGGTTTCTCTGACTCTCAGGAGCTGGGATGAGTACTTTGGTGGCTACTTCCAGGTCTGATGCAATGGGGCCATTCTTACATCTTTGCATGACATGGGGAGATAGATGTTCATGGGATGGTGCTTGCTTTGGATTTAATAATTTGTGTTTTGATGAGTAGTCTTTTTGTTAGTTTTGTTGAAAAGTCAAATAGACAAAATAAAAAAAACTTAATGCAGGTGTTGTAATTGATATATTCTTAAATAGTGTTCTTCTTTTCCCCTTCTTAGTAAATCACTGGCTTTGCCTTCAGCAGGTGCAGCATGTTCTCCTAATGCTGTTTTACGCAGCCATGGTCACAGTCATTTGCAAGTGTTTTATTGAGTGCTAACAAGTCACTTTTCTGTCTTACAATTTTGTATATTTCATTGCTAGCACTATAATAATCTCTAGCACTAACGCTGCACTGACAGAAACATAAAAGTGTGGTGTTATCTCACTTTTTCTTGGTGTAACTCAGGGAATATATCGCATACACTGACATTTGTATTGTGTTTGGTAACATTAGGAAGTATGTGTGTGTTGTGGGTTTTGTTGTTCAGTTCTTTTAAGGCAAGAAATTCTACTGTAGCAGCATTAGTGGTCGGTTGGTTTTGGTATCCAGAGATTCTGATGTGCAGTTGCTTTAGGAAGTAAACTGTGCGAACGCTTATGTGATAAAAGCTGTACCTATACCAATGTCAGCAAAGTTATTCAAGGCTGCCTTTGTCTCCAACAATATGAACTAAGTAGCTAGGAATTTTTGAATTTTAGTGGTACTATGTAGCTCATACAGAGGACACTGGCAGCAGTGTTCTAACCATAGGTAAGGTGATTTTATTAATTGATCTTTTGCACAATGTTGCTCACAATGGTCTATATTGGTACTTTTTAACTAGAGTGGCTGTTTGCATACATTGAAAGCACATTGAAAACACAGATAAGGAATTGTCATGGATGTGGTTTGTTGTACAAGGCTCTGGTCTATTAGCTGGAAAAAGAACAGAGTGGAATTCATGTGAAGCAACAGATGGGATACAACGCTGTTCATGAACATACGTGTGCACATAACAGACATGAACCACACCAACATGTAGGATTTGTGTGTTTTATCTTGTTTAACGTACATTTCTTTAGAGCTTGTGCTTTGTTCATTATTCTTAAGCCATTCCTGAGGCAAAACCATTCTTGCTGTCAGCTGCAGAAGACAGAGCTGCTAGGCTGCACTTGACCATTTTCGTGAAAATAAATGTAAGCATAAAATATATGTTGTTCTTTCTCTGTGAGCTATTATAGAAGAAATAGCCACTGAAATGTTAGGTTTTTATTTAAGCCTCTACCTCCATAAAACTGATTTCAACTGAGGGGCAGGGTTGTTGGGAAGGAGGCAGGAGGGGAGGTTAGGTTACCTGAAGATGATAGATACTTATTTCAGTCTGACTTCAGGCTTTGTGTGCTTTGCACGCGCTGATTTCAAAGCAGATTGATTATTGTAAGGAGTTTGCAGGAATGATGCCGGAATAAATGCATGCATAAATCATTACAGGATAATGATGTTTAACTTGTAATGTAGTCTTGATACTTTATATATTTTGGTGATTTATATACTTTGTGTGCTTTCTAATTCTGGAGGGGTGTAAAGCTCAGTTTTGTGTTCTTCTGATGAGATCTGAAAGCTCCACCTGGGATAGCATGCTATGATGGTGTTTCCAGTAGAAATTTAGAACCATACAGCTATAAGTTTATCAGCTAGAAGGAGGACTGCTGTTTTTAATAGTGATCTGTGTAACATCAATTATACATTTAGAGAAAATAATTTAAAACGACAGACTAATATGTGGTTATAACACTTGACTGATTTGCATTTATGTGAAAATCTTAGTTTTGTTTTCTTTAAATGTAGTTAAAAAGAAAGGATGACTTAATGCATCTCTTGCATAGTTTAACTGTTGCATGGCAGGTGTTGAGGTCACACTTCCATAGAGATTAGTGGGTGTGCACTGCTGTTTCTTTCCACATGAAAAGTACTTTGTGGGCTGGCTAAGACAGACCTTAGGATCTGTAGTATGTGGTCGTGTTACCAATAATGATACCACATTGGCTCAGGAAAGGCTTGAATGGTGAGACTGACTCAGTTTACTCTAACTTCTGAACTCTGGCATTTCTCAAGTGAGAAATGATGACATAAGATTGTGACTTTTTTCTTAAATTTCCTTTAAAAAGTAAAAATAAAAAAAAGATGAACTAGCAAAATTTAACCGTTTTCCCATTGTAAAAAATAATCAGCTATCCAGCTTGCAAAATGGGGCCCCTTAAATTATCAGCATGTGGCCTTGTTTGTTAATAAAGGTTGTGAAGTGAAGCTTCAACCCAAGCACAAATGAGGGGAAGCTGAGCAGAATGTTATAACGTGAGCATTTCAAAAATAACTTGTTCTACCACCCTTTGAGGCTAAATAACATGCTTATAAAATGGAGAGCTACCAATTTTACTGTTATTTCTGTGGACCTGCATGTTTTTCCCGAGACTAACCATACCTTGGGAACATATTTAATGCAGGTGGAATATGAAAGTTCTAAACATAGTCAATTAAGACTATCCATTGGTTACAGTTGAACCATATTTGGGGAAGTCTTCCTGCATAGCTGGGTATCACTCTCATTTATGTTGTGATCCTGTTCCTATTTTTAACTCCATGAGACACTAGAATTAATTAGATAAATATGCAAATGAGTAGAATTTACTGAATGTAAATTCAGTAAAACAATAGAAATTGTACAATTTTTGCTACTGTTTCCTGGGTTAATTCTTTGGTGGTTTTCAATGTAAGTTCCACTGAATTAAAGTGAGTCACAGAAAAGTTGTATTTAAACTTCGTGGTTTACGAAGTGATGATTTTAAAGAATAGTGTTGGGCATTTTTAACTATAAAGACAGACACTATTATCCAGTTATCCCTTTTGGAAAATTTATTAACCATAAATTTTATTTTTACTTTGATAAATTGCCTAATGATTTAGGACTAATTATAGTAGTAATAATTATATGTGATGCTTGCTTGTTTTCATTAAGCTCTGTGAGGGCAAATATCAAAAAGAAAAGAAAAAAAGCTAGGCAGCAGTTGGACCACTGAGACCTTGTGCTTTGATGTTTTGAGGCAGTCTGAGAAATACTTCAAGCTAGCATGTGCCAACGTGGCTGCTGAAAGACTTGTTGCTGGTTTTTCTGACATCTTCTGCTTGCTACCTCAAGGGAGGGCAAGGGAAAACATTTCCCCAAGGAGGGAACGTGTTGATGTGCCTAGGTACTACAGGGAAGACTTGCCCTGTAGTGGGGAAAGAAGTGAATAGTAGAGGGAAGAGGAAGGGGTGCGGCAGAGATGTCGATTTGTGTCAGATCACGTTATCTGTTGAGCTGGCCTTGGGCTGGGCAAAGTTAGGGTTGGTTTGATCCTGAGTGAGACAACAAGTGATTAATTAGCCCCATGAGACTAAGCAGTGGGACTGGTAAAACTTTTTTACTACTCTGGTTCTGTCTGGTGGCTGGTCCCCCTCTGTAGATGCCTTTATATGTTTTAAGGATTTAGCCAATGTTGCAGCCATTTTCTCAGTGGAGGCACAGATATACCCTCTTTTTTACCAAGCTGTTCTGGAGTGATCTCAGATGTGTTAACCCCCTGAAAGAGATTAATATTTTTGTTGCAGATGGACAGAACTTTAAATATTTTTCACATTCATGTGCACATTTGCATCTATATTTTCATTATCAAATTTGCTCATTTCTTTTGGAAATCATACAAAACTAGTGTTGTTTCACATGGATTACATGTTCTGAACTTAGTATCTCTAGAGGTACCTCTTCCCCACTGTAATGCTTTTGGCCTGTGTCCCCAAATACTTGTTCTCCCACGGGCCTCAGCAGCCATGTGGAGAAGATGTGACGTGACTGGTGGTGTGGGTTGACTGGCTGCCAGTGTGCTGATTGATTAAATCCTGGGCATGCAAGAGAAAATCTCAAGTCTTTTAACCATGGGCATGCCAGTTTACCCAGCGGTCATAAAACTTTCAGAAATGTAGTTATGTTTGGATAACTCTTGCCCTGTGCTGGTTTTAGTTGAAATTGGCTCGAAAGTTCAAAAGTTGTTATGGGAAAAAAGCAGAGAGGATGCTGATCTGGCCTGTCAGGGCTGAAGGTGTGAACACTGTGGAGCCTGGATGTTTTCTCCTCTAGACTCCTGCAGTGTCTCTGACTTGCACAGGATGTTTACAGACTGGCATAAGTCTAATGGGGTGAATTCAAAATTCATGATTTCTTCTTGTCTCTGTTTTACACTCCCATGTTTTGGCATTCAAATTCCTGATCTCAAGTTGCATGCACAATGTAGTCACTGCCTTCCTGCCTGGGAAGGTACCGTGGCAAACTGCAGGTCAGCAGATGGACTGACTTCCTGTGGTGCTGTGTGGATGTGTGTGTGATGCAGTATAACTAGTCAAAAATGCACTTATCCTTCGTGGTGTGTGACCAGTGTACTGAGAGGGGTGCCAGCATGTGACTTTCTGAGGACTTGTATAGCACGTGAGCAAATGAACTGGATTTCTGTTAGCTTGAGAGGAAAGTCTGATCCTGTTTCCATTCACACTTTCAGTGCATTTTGTTTTAGTGAAAAAGGGCTATTTCAGGTAAAAGCTTCAGGTGATACACAAAGTTTACTAATATATTGATGACAGAGGAGAATCACAGTGCACATAACTAATGGAACGAGGTGCCTGCAAGTCTAACCCCTAACCCTTTTCAGGATGCTATGCAGTGATGACCACAGAAATGGGGCAGTGGAAGGGAAATGTGTTGCAGGGAAGGAGATGTGGAAAAGAGGATGAGTGCAAAGTGGATTTGTAGGGGAAAAGAGCTTTGTGCTAATGTGCTCAACATGGATCCTATGCATTTTAGTGAGGTTTATTTTAGCGTGGTTCTACTTCAGTTCTGTGTATTATAAGACCCTTGAACTTCCTGGAGTGCATCTTCTGATGTAGCTCAGCCTACAGGGGAGCCTCCATGCATGTGCTCTGAGTCTGTTCAGCCATGGGGACCAAGGTGCCATGAGTGGGGTATGTGGTGAGAGTCACTTTGAAAGCAAACTTCTGAACCAGTTATGTATGAATAGCCTGCTAGCGTGATGCTAACATAGATATGCCCCCATAGGGTGCCTCTGGCAGTGCTGCTAACGTGCCTAAAGAGCACTTTGAATCCTTTTAAAAAAGATGTACAGTTTTTTAAAAATGTTTCAAAATTTGGTAGCTGTGAGGAAGCCAAAGGTGAGTGTCAGTGGTGGGTAGCCCTCAGCAGCAAAGTTGGTCCCAAGCTATAAGCACGGCAACTGAATGACACGTTTTGGCAGATATTTACAACTGGCAGAAGATAAAAAAAAAAAAAAAAGGAGGGCCAAGTGAGGTGCAAAGGGCAAAATGCTACTAAAAAGGAAAGAAAAAAACCACAGGGACAGAAAGATCTTTACTGGATGGAAAAGTCAGTCTTCTGTGTAAGGAGAAAAGGGCTGTTGCTGAGTTAGTTCGTTCATAGCTGTGGTGTCTCCTAGAGAAGTTACCTAGCTCTGTGTGAAGAGCAAGGTGTTAGCTCCTTCTGAGAGGAAAAGGATAGAGCTGGACAGCTGAATGGGATGAATTATCTGCTTTTCTAGGATTAAAAATTTTGGCATTCCTTGTTGTGACTGTGGGATTTAAAGTGAGAAACATTCTTATTTGTTAATAAGAACGCCTCACTGACTCATTTGTGACTGGTCGGGTTTTTTTTTTTTTTTTGGCCTGAAGAGGATTCAGTTCTTGCTGTTTGCAGGAGAAATTCAATGGCTTTGGAATTCATAAATTTTTCTCTTTCAATTTCTACAAAGTCAGTGGAAGGTGTATTTCAAAACTTGCTGCTCAAGGTTTGCTTCTTCATGTTTTTCCACTTCAAAAATAAGAGAGATAAAGGTAGCAAATGGCCTTGAAACTTTATCACTCCAAAAGAGATGCTGTCCTTGCACACTTTTCTTCCTCCTACCTGTAGACAAGAGGGAGCTTCGCCTACTCGCTTGACTGACCTGTCACTTCCATCATTGATAGTTCTCTACTTTTATGTGGAGATTAATGGATCATTTGTTATTTCTTCTGTCAAACTTGAAAGCCTTGGAGGTGCAAAGGACACTCTAAGCTCGTAGTCATGCAGCTTTTGAACATGGAAACCCTTGTAATGCTTATGAGAAGATCTCCAGCTGAAGTGGTTGGATCTGGTTTGGCCATTGCACGGCTTGCTTTCTCTTGTGCCTCTAAGAGAGCATAATAGCCTAGCATAATATCAGAGGCAAGTGTGCTGTTGAATATTGAAGTGGCCAAGATGAAAACTGAGGGCTCAGTCCATCCCTGTTACTTTGCTTGTACTCTTCTAACCTGTGCTCGGTATCCTTCATCTGTGGGAACTCTTCCTCACTCCTCTGCAGGAAATTGGCTCCGGTTGTTGGGTGTTCTCTAGCCTGTAGTATGTGCAGTTCATGTATATGTACCTTGAGAGCCATGGAGAAAGTACCTGTTTGTGCTGTCTCTGTGGGTAAAACACTTCTGTGTTCACTGGGTGAAAAAGCTACATCAACTTCTCCAGTTGCTCATGAGCAAGTGCTTCTACTTTGCCAGGAGAGTTTACTGTGCTGTACAATGCAGAAATGGTACGAAACTGCAAGGAGAGGGAATGGTATTCTGGAAAGCCAGAATGACAGGAAAGAAATTCTGGAGGACAGGGGAGAAGCGGTACAGGGCCACAGAACTCAGGGAGCAGGACAGCTTGGTTGTGTTTTTGGAGAGAAACGTGTTGAAAGGAGAGGAAGAAATCGGGATGTGTGATGTTGGCAATCCAAACAGAAGGAGTTAATAAGAGTTGGAGAAGTGAACAATTAGTGGTTTTTTGGCATTGGAAACTAATATATGGGAGTAAAACAAATAATAAATATCAATGAAATGTTAAACATTAAATAGTCATTTCCCATATGTTCTGGGGCTCTGTTGAAAGTACGTCATGTGACAATGTTTGCTAAACAAAAATAATTCAAGTTTGGGATGTTTAAATCAGGCAGCACTTCAGCTGTTTGCACATCAAAATGCAGCATTTTCTAATGTTTATGGTTACACCTGTTACATGCAGCAGCTGGCAGATGCATCTTGTAGAAACTGTTTCTCAATTGTTTAAAAGTATTTGAAATAAATAATGCTTTCTTGATACTCTTTTTTTTTTGGCAGAGATAGATGGGAGCAGTAATTTAGTCAATGTCTTAAGTTATAATTCATGGTCTATATTTCAAAGGCTAATTACTGCAGAGTGTCCAGGAAAAGTAGGCTTTGCCATGTTGGATCCATGTTTGGTGAGAATCATGGATAAATTTTTAAAAATTGAATAAGAAATATTATTTCTCCGAAGATAGGGAAAGGAAAAAAAAGCCTTAAATTTGTACATTTCAGATCTCAGGCAGGCCTGACCCTGCCTTTTGGCCAAAGAATTCTGATCAGGGCAGGACCAGATGAGTAATGTTTGTGGTGGTGCAATCCCTGGTGACCCATTCCGAGCAGCTGCAGTTCCTAGTTATTGGAAAACTCAGGTTTTGACTAAGACAACAGCTGGCGTCTGGCAGGTTAGTAATAATACAACAAATTAGCATCATCAGCTTGACAATGGCAACAGCTTTAAATGTTGACTAAGAAATTTTAAATTCCTTATTCCAGTTTTGCTTGTTGGCTAAAGGCAGAAAAAATTGGCAGTGAAGTAAACCCTCTGAATACAATTCACTGTTCAGTGTGTGCTGCTCAGGAGTAGCACAGTAGAATTAATTGGTACTATTCGTATTAGAGTGATGAAGCAACTGGGTTTTCTTCCTCCCTGGATTTGTCCAGTCCAGGGAGTTTTATTCTTTTTGTAAGTGCTGCTCCCAGAGTAACATTATATGCTTTACAGAGATGCCTCCAGGAGGGATTTTACTGCACTCTTGAGATAGGTGGTAAAATATAAGGCAAATCCAGCTGTGAAAATAAGCCCCCTGGCCTATTATTTTAAAACTGATGTAATCCAAAGTGTTTAGTAATTGAGGGGATTGCGCAACATACTTTTTTACCAATTTATTGATTTCAGATACTCTCCTGGTCAAATGTGAATGCTGCTGGCGTTTCAGTTTCTAGTACTATCTTTCATAAACTTACAGCAACAGTATCAAATATACGAGAAAAAAGAATGATGGATATGAGGATGTAGACAAGACAGTGTTTTGCAGGCCAGATGAAAAATAAATTTCTGTACTTTGGATATTATGCCTGAGGTTTCATCATATTTTCATTTGTTCACCTTCTGCGTGTACAGATACAAAAGCAGGATAGAAGTTTTATTTTAAAAAAGTTCGGTTTTTTTCAAGGTCATCTTTTTTTTTTTTTTTTTTAATTCAGTCATGGTCATATTTTCTTTTTTATTGAGCTACCAGAAGTGATCTGAGTGCTATGGGCAGTGTAATGACTCCACTACTTCTACAGTAACAGTTGCCCTAATGGTCCTGAAAGGATAGTGGGCATCGCATAGCGGTGAGAGGAAGAGTTGATCTATTGTGCATTGACATACAGAACCATGAAGAGTGTAGCCTGCACCACTTTAAAGTAAGAGGTAGAGGGTAGATGGGGGATGTAGAAGATAGATGCCTTTCATATATGTTTTTAGTTTTTCTGGTTATTCTGTGATAACTGAATAAATGCTTCTAGACATTGCCACTAAGATTACACATCAAATTACATGCTCAGTGGCAGTTTGCCACTGCCAGGGGCACTACTGCATATCTAATCTGATTCAGGGTTAGAGGCAGTGTTTTCTTTACTAACAGATGCCTCCACAGAAGTTCTTTTAATTTTAGTATTATACATTTTGCAGTTTATAACAAAAAAATAGTACTGCTACTACATAGAAACAATGTTAAATGATGTTTTGCTCAGCCTTACTAATGAGAGTATTAATACATGGTTTTTGTAAGCTTATGTTTTACTTGGACTGCATCTCGTGCTGTTGAATCTACAACTGGAGCAGAGGAACTATAAATATTTGTAATTGGTCTCCTTTGGTTATCTAGAGTTACTGTACTAGATGTACATATGAAATTCCTCT
Source organism: Leptocoma aspasia (assembly GCA_013399835.1). NCBI lineage: Eukaryota > Metazoa > Chordata > Aves > Passeriformes > Nectariniidae > Leptocoma > Leptocoma aspasia. The sequence goes on from VXAX01002194.1 coordinate 1,182,293, forward strand.
TTGTTTTCTTTTCCTTGTGTTAGTTTTATACTAATCCATCCTTTTGTGATACTTTGGAGAGAATTTTAACCACTTTTCACAGAGAACTACTTTAAAGCTTAAATGATATGTGCATCTGTGGAAATGAAATCAGCGTACTTCAGAGCTAGTTCAAGAGGAGGGCAAATCTACTGGTCAGAGCCTCAGCTTCTTCTCTGTTGCTAGAACTTGTCTACCATTTCTCAGGATTCCCAACCTTGTTTGTCAATGTGCTCCAGAACTGCCTTGAAACAGGCTTCAGATATCCCATGACACTTTATGTGGGATATGTTTATGCTGACAATTGCACAGTAACATCTCTGTGACTGTGTATTGTTTTTTTTATTTTCCTTCATGTTTTCAGCCTCTCTGCAGTGATACTTCGTGAAAACAGTTCGGTGAGGATCTGATGCCACATTTTACTCCTGTTGCATTACATCATTAAATTAATTACAGATGACCACAGACTAAATACTGTTCAGATTTGAACAGCCCTGCATAGGCAGCTCTTGAAATTCCAGAGAGCCAAAATTAACTCTGAATCCACAGTTGGGTCATTCATAGGCAGCTCATTGCAAGATCAGTCATAAATTGTGCCTGAGTGACACTTTCAACACTTAGAACATTTGAACAAAAGATAAGGAAAGAGCAGGGAATGTTGTTTACATACTGAAAATGAGATAGGTATAGCTGCTTTCATATGAACCTGCTGAATATGCTGGCATTTTATGGGTTGTGTGTAGCAATGTGTACTGCCAAGGTTAATAGTAAAGAAAATAGGAATCCTGGAATAGAATAGTTTCTGTTCTTGAAAAAATATTGGTTAGGCCAAAGAAATTTAATTAAAATATAAAACCTGTTGGTTACTATTCACCGTTAAACATTGATCTCAAGTGTTTATAACAGATATGTCGTATTTGAAAAATATTACTTCTTTTCAGTCACCAAGTGTACAGACTAGCAGATTAGTGGCAAGCTTTGGTATTCATGTACTGAAAAAGGAAAAACAAAGGCAAAGTTTATAGCCAGACAATTACAGCCTAAGCAGCTGCTTAAAATAAAATTTATACCAATTTATGAATTCTGTAAGCTGTCTAAATAGTGAAGAGAGAAAACACTTTCCATGTTTTTAATGACATTTTTATGTTAAGTGCTTTGAAATAACATTTTTGGAACTTGGGTAGTTCTGATTACTTGTCTTTTATTATTGCTAACTATGTTTATTGAATTTTTGAGACTAGTTAGCTTTTAATAACTATATGAGGAGATAACTTTGAATATAATAATATGTATTTAAAAACTTTTTATTTAGTATCTTAGAGGAATCTGAATCAAGCATACAGCTTTTTTGACAGAAATAATCTGTGCTGTAAGACAGTAGCAGTTGGTCATTGCCTACTTATAAAAATATCCTAAGTTTAAAAGGCTAATGATCAAAAAAAAAAAAAGGCAGTGAATTCCTGGCAATAAAATAATTCAACTGACTTTAGTCTTCTACATATGATAGGGGTTTTTGCAACCTGACACAGTAATGACTTATTTGATCAGCCTGACTGAAATAACTGAGACTGTCTGCTTTGCTTTTTATATTTTTCCTTGCTTCATTTAATTGTGGAATTTTTCACCATAGATTCATCACAATATTTAACAGCCACTCCTCCAGGAGAAAGACTTCCAATAAAAAAAAAAAAACCATAAAACCATGGAAATAAGTGAATGGCAGTAAAGACCATAACTCTCTTCATTTGCTACACAAGTTTTTGTGGTCTACTTCTATTGTCTTTTAACAAAAAGGCCATTTTACAGGTGGAGAATGGAGGCATTTAAATCCACGTTGTGAAATGTAGTCACTAATGTCACATTTCTGTGTGCTAGGATGTCTCTCAGATTTTCATTTTGAATTTTTTTAATTGCTTTCATAGTGCAAAATGAACCTAAATAGAAAACAAAATGTTCCTCCTGACAGTGGGTCTGAAGAAGTCTCTGATGGGTACCAGAATGGGACACGTGAAGTTGCTGGTTCCTACTGAGTGGTTTAGCCTTTAGAATTTCCTCAAGATCTCATGGAAAAACAATGTCAGAGGGGGAAATGGAATTTTTTTTCTCCAGAACAAATCTATTTTTATTAACAAAAATATAATTGAGGCTTCATCATGGTTTCCACTCAGAGTTTCTGGTTTAAATGCTCATTACCCTGTAAAGCTTTGTGCTCTTTAGGTAAGCAATTCCCAGGCTTTTCTGATGTCTGAGAATGGCTATTTTGGGACTTTGAATTAATACAGTTTTCTGAGGGAGAGGGAAAACAGGGAAGAATGACAGTGACCTTTTAATTTTTATTTTTTAATTTAAGCAAAACTTTATGTAGAATGTTGAAGCTTGAACTTACTAAGGATGTGCTGCTGAAATGTTTCAGGTCTGACCACTACACAAACTTTGAAAACTACTTAATGTGCAGGATTCCCTTTGAAGAATTATTAGGTGTATAAAGTGAGTAGCTAGAGAGGATCTGCTGCTGACATGTTTCAATAATCTTGTGTTTTCCTGTATCACATCTCATGATCAGGCATTAAAAAAGGATAACATCATGCTAGCATGGTCTAAAATTATATTACCTTTTTGATTAGTTATTTGAGGTCTTACAGAAAAAAATTTTGTACATGTAAATATTCTGGTTTTTTTTTTAAACTAACTTGACAAAATTCAGATGAGTCTCACTAGTGAAGCTCTGTCTGGAAACTAAAGCTCGTTTTGCTAATAATTCGTTTGAATCCTTGAGGTACCGTTAAGTTTGACAGTATTGGCAGTTGTGATGGTTTGGTGTTTTGGGTGTCTGCTCCCTTCTCCCCTTCTTCCAAAGGCAAGGGTACTTTATTTTACCATTTCTGAAACAAACTGAGCTCTTTATCTCTAAGTCTGGTCTTTGGAGCTTGCAAATATTTTGATAAACTTGCCTTGAACAGTGAAAGTTGCAATTAACAGAAAAAGACTTTTTCTGACACAAGTGATCTTCTGAATTGTCAGTTGGGGAATCTAATTTCAAGTTAAGGAGTTGAAAACAATTTCATCTCTCCCAAAAGACCTGAAAGTACTGGATCCTCCCTGACTGTAGGGTTTGTTTCTCACTCACTATTTTGAGTGCTTCTGCCCTCTTTTTGTGCAAGGCCTCTGACTACTTCAAGGAGGGGATTTTTTTACAAACTATAGCAGGAGTGGAGCCAAATAGCCACATTATTTTAATTAAATAATGTTGCAGCTTTTAATTTTAAATGTTAATTGAAAGGCTTTTTCCTTACATGAGCAAAGCCTGAGGGGTTACTGCTTTCTTCTAATAGCTGCTCACATCACTCCTACCTAGAGGATGGAGAATTGTATTCCTTTTGCTGATTTAAGTTCTACCAATGCTACCAGCTGCAGCAGAGCGACCCAGTGTGAATACTGACAGCATGTGACTTCAGAAGTTACTGTGTTTGTTTTAATTAATTTCTTTGTAATACAGTTTTTCCTTTAATGTGGAAACTTCACTTGAACTCTTGTTTTATATTTTTAATCATTATTTAAAGAGCATTCCTTCTAAGTTTCTTGTGTTCTGTTGGCAATATTTCCCAAGAAGCGTGGGCCAGCTGTGTGTCTGTATGGGACTGTTGATTAAAACATCATGACTTAAATGTGTGGATCGGAGCAGAAAATTTGGGATTAAAATGTATGATTTTGGGATTTGGGGGCTGAACATTGGGGTAAAGGTAAAAATATGGTATGACTAACTGTAGAACATGTGAGTTTGAGGCTGTAATTATTTAGTTTACAAAAATATGAGTAAAAGAAATCGTGGCCTCTGTGGTTGTGTTGCTACACTGTAATTTCAGACGCTGGAAGAGCACTGCTGTCAAGGTGGACTCCAACTTTGTATTTATCAAAGCTAAATTTGTTTAATTATCCTGTTAATGACAAAGCATCCACAAATGCACATCTATGAAATAGTAATAGAAATTTTTTTTACTCTTTTATGCTAATGGTGGTTTTAATTTCTATACGTTACTCCTATTCTTTTTTTGGAAGCATTATCAATAATGGGTCATAGGACTGATTAATCGAAGACCTTAAGAATGCAAACTGAAGCATAATTGGTGTCAAATACAGATTAGGTAAAGGTATAACTTTATGTACCTTTCCTCTTAATTCTTAAAATGCAAAAAACAAAACAAAGTTTTATTTAGGCATGATCTTTGTCTCTTAATATATGCTGCAGGTGATAATTTTTTGTATGCAAGTGGGAACGTTTGTGTGGGAGAAGGTTGATTAAAAGGAGTCTAAAAGACTCTAAGTGTAGCTAAGCACATATGCTTAGTACTTAATAAACTTAGATATGTGTAACAAGCAGCTTTCCATTCCTTGCTGGAGACTTGGAGTTGAAGGAGGAGTCAGCCTTGACTTGGAATTGAAAGTTATTACTGATACTATATAAACTCAAACTGAGCTATTTTGAATAAAGCACAGAGTTTGCAGTATGTGTGTTGCGTTAACATTTTAGGCCCGGGAAGGACAGAGTATACAGCTTGGCTGAAGGTAAAAACTGTGCATTCTAAGGATCTGGCCTTTGCTTGTACTACATCAGTTAAATCTACTTGCCTCTTAAAATTCTTGCATTTGTTGTGTTCTCTGTCGTATTGATAGAATTGTGAAGGCAGGATTCAGAGATGGTTTTCTTGTGGCTCTTTAAATCATTTCATAATGAGGATGATGAGCCCTTTCAAACGAGTGAATTTTTAGAAATTGGCAGAAAATACACTGTATAATATTTGAGCTGTATTTACAAACACTTATTTTTGGTGTGTTCCATTTGATTCACCATTATATGTGTAAAACTGCCTGCACACAGTAGAAATACAGCTATCCCTCAGTGTTCCAGACATACATGGAGCTACTAAGTTGTATGTTTCCTTTATCCCCTCTATTCCAGCTTCTTCTGTTGTCAGTTTTTCCATGTTTCCCAAATATCCAACCTCTGTTTGCCCCTTATAAGAGGTAGAAATAGCCCTCTCTGAGGGCTGTGTCTTAGTGGATGCATGAGTTGGCATGTGAAGTCAAGGCTGTGACCAGCTTGAAGCATCCATTAAAAGTTTATATGAACTTTTGGGGGCTCCTTGGGTCTTGCCGCTTGCACGACTGTAGACACTTAGAAGGAGAGGCCAAAGCAATTACTGGCATCTCTCTCCCATAACGACTCCATGCACATTCATCCTCACCAGACCTGCAATCTGAGTGGTTACATGCTACTTTCTCAAGGTTGTCAGCACATTTGAAAGGGTCATCTAGCCACTCCTCAAATCTTCCCAGCTACAGACACTTGTGGCTTGCCTTGAAATCCTTTCAGATAAACCACAGACACTTGAGCCCAGGGTTACTGCTTGAAACATGCCTGACAAATCTGTTGATAATTTCTACCTGATTGCCATTCAGCTTAAAGAAACAACCCGCAAACCAAAGGCAAACCACCAGAACTTCGTGTCTGGACGGATAAGGTTTATTTAGTTTTATTGTGGCTGAAAGGCTGACACCTCTCACAGCCTTGAGCAGGCAAGGCCCTACTTACTGTCTGTCTGGAGAAGCAGAGGGGCAGTGCTGCAGTGCGAGGGGACCCAGACCTTCCAGAGAAAAATCCTTGCAGTCATCCTTTTGGATTACCTGCTCCTGTCTGATTCATGAGGAAGGGCCTGAATAAGAAACAAAAGCAGGGGGAATCCCAAGTGTTTCCTTTAAGGGTGAGGCTGCTTTTAAAACCAAAAAACAGTGGTATTACTACAGAACTACAATGTTACACTTGGGTGGCTAGTTTCACTAGGTGAAGTTCTTAAATTTCCTATTTAAAAATACCATAAAAAGTTTGTAAGATTTCTTATTTTAAAACTTGTAGAGTGAAGAGTCATCTTTGTACAACAATTTTGATGCCTTTCACTATTTTGGTGCTGCTGTAGACATTTGTGTGTGGGAGTAACTTAAAATTTCTTAGGTATGTGAATATGCCTACTGAAGTCAGTAGTACTTAAATTTGGACATGTTTGCAGATTTTGACTTCTAGGCTTCAGCACAGAAAACATTTTCTGAGCAAAAGTTTTATTCTGTAAGCATAATCTCGTGTGTTTCTCCACTCAAAAATTGGAGTCTACTGGAAAATCTGCTGACAGGTTTATGAACAAACCAGAGCCTTTTCCCTGGGTCTGGGAATGTTCATGTACCTGTGTCAGTGAAACCCTTTCTCCAGTGATGAGCAGACAACAAGCCTGCTTGCAGAGAAGAGTTTTCTAGTGTTCTGGATAAATCTTAAACTCTCAGTCCAGAGAGCACTGTGAACAGTATAATCTCTGTGTGTTTTTCAAAGAAGTTAAATGAGTGAATTTTAACATTGCACTTTGCCTCTGAAGTGAGCAGCCCAGTAATTTTAATTATGATGGTATTATCACCTGTGTGCATCCAGTAAGGTACTGGGTGATATGTTGTTGTTGCACTGGAGCTTCAGGACAAAAGTTTATAAATAAAACTGGCAAAAAAATAATCATGGAGAACTCGAAAGAGTCAGGTAGAATAAATGTTCCTGTGTAATGAAAGTAATTGATAAAATTAGTAGAGGACCATTAATAGAATTGCTTTACTAATGCTAAACAGTTTGTTGTTCTCTCTCTGCATAGAGAATGTTTATGTCTAGAGACTTCTCTTTGAGAGTTTATTGTTTTCTCTGTCATTGTGTTTTGTATATCTAGGAAAAAATGAGATGAAAAAGTAACAAGTTGAAGTAGAACTTGGTGGAATTTGACTGCAAATGGCTACAGTTCTCTGGGAGGATAAAAGCATCTTTTTCAGAGTGCTGCATCAGCTTTGGTTGTCCTGGCAGTTTTCCCTGAAGGGGAATGTTGGCTGGTAGTGTGTGCGATGAAGTGCCCACAAACAAGGCCAGATCTCATCAGCTGTGCTGAGCTGAGGTTGTGAAGACTGCCCAGGCAAAGGAAGCAGGCTGGGAAGGCTCTGGTCGAGCACTCTGGTTGCTAGCAAGAGTCTACTTGATTCTCCGCCATGCACCCTCCTCCCAGCATTTTAGGGTGCACGAGATCTAAGTTTCCAGGAAAATTTAATTTTGACATGCATTATAAAGTCAGATAATATGGTGTGTAGGTCTGGAAGTGCTTCTGTTACTTGGCAGTGGTGAAGTAATTGGCAGCATTGTTTGTTTTAGAAGAGATTTAGTTCAGGTTAAAAAAAAGTTACCAGAAGGCTCAACAGCTAATGATTTGGGTATGAGTGCTCTTTGAGTCATTTGTCTTGAAGCATGATGTTTAGTTTGGACTTTTAACTTTATAAACTGTATTTCTCTTGAGAAAATAGGGATGGGTGTTAAAATAATCTGTAATTTCATTTCAATTAGAACTAAAAATAATAGAAAAACTTACGAATGTGTCTATGATGTTTTCTTGAAAGTAACCTATACAGGGGATTTTACTGAATTCAGTGGAGAAATTACCATTTTGTCTAAATTTCCATGCTTAATTTCCCATACTCATGTCCTGTGGGAGAGTTTTACTAGTTTGGTGAAGATCAAAACACATAATTATATAGATACTGAGTCTACACAAAAGATTTTCTTTTATTTAAAGATTTGAGGTTTGGTTGTGTTCTTTTTTTTCCTGTGGACCTTCATGCTGTCAGAGTTGTTAACATACTAGCACAGTAGACTCTTTCCTGCTACTTCTGTAGTACTGCCCATGATGGAATGAAAGAAGAGTAAAATAATTAGTAATTCTATATATTAGATGCTTTTACATAACTGATATTTAAAATAAACTTAATTTTTTTAACTTGGTCATGTAGACTCAATGTCCTTCTATACACAAATAATTTCGTCATTCTTTTTTGTTTGCCAAAGTAAAAAGTTCTTTTTTGTTTGCCAAAGTTTGTTTGCCAAAGTGCTGTTTGGTTTGCCAAAGGTAACCAAAATCTCTCTGGGTAAAAATTAAGACCTAGAAGACCCCAAATCTACATCAGTTTTAAGGAGAACCTGTGCTTTTACTGCATTATCTTTATCAATTTTAAACATATTCTCTGGATTTTTGAGGTTGTGTTTGCCCAAGTGCATACCTTTTGTGCTATGATCTTTTGAGGGATCTCATGCCAAAGAGATTTAGAGAAATTTCATATGGTTAAGGAAACAATTTCCTCCTTCAGTCTGTGCTGAATCATTTTTCTAGCTGTGGACATGTCTTATCTCTGGATAAGATAACAATTCTTGCTATATGGGATTGTTAACTCTCTTGTGGCACTTCATTAGCTGTGATATGTTAATCCTTTGATTTTGCAGTTTTAGCTCTCTTAATTCTTTTACTTCTGACTTACATACTATGTGCAATTTTGGTTTACAAATGTTTACATACATAAAGTTGTTGAATGGAATCACTCAGTGTCAAAAGAAGCAGCGTTGCCTTAATGTCTAGTGGGGTTTCTCTATTAAGACAGGAGAGTTTGGGGATCACTTTATCCATCTCACATGAAGTTTGGAAGCCTTAATTTCATCAGTTGTTTGCACAAGAGATGGAAAACTGGAGAGAATGGTCAGGGAAAGTAAAGGAATCAATAGTGTGGCAAGGTAGGTTTTTTTAATTTGAGCATTTGTAGTGCACATGATCAAGATCAAGGCAACACTTCTAAACAGGATGTTCAACATGTGCAGGGTACTAACAAATGCCCTTCCTTTTGCTGACCACAAATGTGATTATCTTTAGGCATTTGAAGAGCTTCTATTGGCTTCATTGTACTAAATATTTTAGTAGAAATAGCATGTATAAAAAATTGAACAAGATTGAGCAAGGAGCACCATGTTGTTTGTTCTTCAAGGCCTGTGTTGGTTCCATAGGATGTGAGGTGTGGGAGAGAGTCTTAGGGAATTGGTCATGGCCTTAATTTTATGTAGCTTTGTACTTTTGTTAGAATACAAACAAATCAGGTTTATTATTTGAAGAAAGACACACTGGAATAGTACACAGTATATATACTCACTGTATAGGGCCTGTGACCCAATTTAATTATGCAAAAAATTTACTTAATTGTGTTAAAGAAACAGCTGACAAAGCATTGTTATGTAACTGAGATGTAAGCGCTTAAACTGACTTGTATAAAATTTTTAGGTATTGTATATTTGCACTGAGGTTTTGACACTTGTCTTGTTCCAAAAAAAAAAAAGGAGGAAGTAGAGGGGGGGTTGCAAAATGGAGATACAAAGTAGAGCCTTTTTTACAACTCAAGGAAATGTAATGAGAATGATAGGGTCTTCAGAGATGATGCACATTATTTTTTCATGTGTGTGTCTGTTTTTCTTGGCTAATGAAGCATCACATCCAGGGTTTGTTTTTGTGTCATAGATCTCTAGCTGCACTTAAAATTCATTTGTCAATTGTGTTTTCAAATTAAAGTAGAAAGAATGAAAAATCACACGCTCTGAGAAACGTAACTTCTGTAAGTCACGGGCCTCATGGGAACACATGATTCTCATGTGGGCTGGTCCTTGATCACTACCAGTAACTTCTATATTTATCATTTGACTTAAGGGGGACCAGCATACTCTTCAAGCCACCAATTCAGTGTCCCAGTCACTATGCACAGGCTTTTGAGATGAGTGCAGTGGTGGTTTCTTCCAAGTGCAGAAATTCATCCATAAAAGTTAGGATGCAGAATAGTGTCTACAGGTGGTGTTTCTCTTCAGGCTTCTCATTTATTTTTCTCTTTCTTTGTCTCCTAAGCCTGATAAAGCAATAACCTGTCTGACCAAAATAAAGTAACAGATAAGAAAAGAAAAACATGAATAAAAAAATTATATTGTTGCAATTTTGTAGATTTTCATAGCAAACCAGTGGTTATGTGTTGGTCATAAATTTTTGTTGTGTTTTATGCAGGAATACATTATTGGTATTTACCTAAAAAGTAGGTTGAATTTGGAGAAGAAAGTGTACTAGTACCAGAATAGCCTCTTCAGATGAGTGATTGTCCCACTGACTACATAGTACTGTTGAGGTTCACTAAGTTGACACAACACGAGAAATGAAACTGGAAGCATTTGAAGTATGGCTAGATGCAGCAAAATGTTGCAATTTTTGATAATGCAGTTAATGAAAACAGTGTTTTGAAGTAACAAAACTAGAACCTTCATTAGTGTTAACAGTACCTATGACAGGCTGCCCAGTCCTGGTCCTCAGCCAGTAGGTCTTCCCAGAGCTCTGCTGAATCCTTAGCAAGCAAGGTTTCTGTGCAAGCACTGAGCCTTATTTTTTTTCCTCTCTTGATGTTAGTTTGGTCACTGCAGTATAAGACAAAAAGTTTTTGTATGGAAATACCTGGAAATAATTATAAAGATTGCTCAAGGGTGCAAACCTATTAATTTCCACAGATACTTTAACAGCTTTTCATGTTCTCCTGTAATTTATATCTTGTGATGCATCTTTGGAGGTAGAATAGGTTAAGGGAATTAATCTGAAGGAGGTGACTTTTTCTTTTGCTGTCTGATTCATACACATTGTGTGGGAAGCGTAGGATAAGACAAATAATATTTTTCTGAGTAATTATATTAATTTTTCAGTTGGAATGAACCTTGGAAAGCAGATGTTTTAGTTGAGGATTATCTTCTGTGGTGAATGTTTTTCTAAATACCAAATACAAAGGATCATTTGTGCAATCAAGTTTTAAGCTTGGAGTTGTGCTGTACCGTAAGGCTCATTTGGTCCTGAGAATAATTTGCTATAATAAATAGCAAAAGCTGTTAAGTCCTGCTGAAGCTGTGCATTTGGGGAAGTAGTCTGGGCTGTTTAAATCTTGTTTGCAATAAGAAACTGCACCCGTTCATGGGTTTCCTGGAGGACACACTTATCTTGATAAGCTTTTTCATGAGTGTATCATATTCCTCATTTCTCTGGCAGCCCTTCTATCAGCTGTATGTGAAAGGGAGCATTGTCCCTCCAACATACACATTATTCTGCCTTCTCTGAACCTGGATAAGAAGTAGTTCCTTTCTTCTACGAATGTGTGTGGAAAGCAGGAGAAATAGGTATTGGGATTTTCTGCGGCCATATGCGGTGCAGTAGGCCAAAGTATAATCAAGGCTCTGTCCTGCAGTCCAGCCTGGCTCACCAGTCCTGTTTGACCTCCTCCCTCCCAGTTATACACACCTTCCTTCCTTCCTTCCTTCCTTCCGTCCTTTTTTTTTTTTCTCTTTTCACGCTGCAGAGGCTGAAGTGCCAGACCCTGCAAACTGATAAGATAAGAACCACACGGTGTGTGCCATAAGCCGAGGGTCCCTACTGGGTCCACTGACGCACGCAGTCCTCCCCTGATGTCAAACAGCTGATAAGTAGCACCTTGGCTCCAATCCCAAACTTCTGTGCCAAGAGGGGAAAAAAAAAGGCCCTTTGTCTGGAAAAGGCAGCTCTGTTGAGATATTTTTTTAACATCTTGCTGCTTTTCTTGAATTCAGGCCAGAGTTCTGTCTGTTTAAACTATTTAGTTTTATTCCTGAATTGTTTGGCAAGAATAGATGTCCGCTCAAACAAGTGTGTTTAATTCATCATGCGTGATGTATATTTGACTGTACTTGCAGCATCAGACACACAATACAGCGTGCAGTGTGCAGCGTGCAGTGTTTATGAAGTGTGATAACCAAGCCCACACTACAGTGCTGCTTAAAGCTATACAAAGCTCACTTTTCAAGTATCTGGTGTCTGATCATGAAGCAGAGCAACAGCAAAAATATACAAATTTAAGACTACATTAATAATTAAAAAAATGGGTTGGTTGTCAGAATGCTTCCACGATAAGCATAGAACAGTACTCTTTGGAATCCTTGAACTTCTGTTGGTTTTGTTCATCTAAATAGTTCTTACTGCTTGATTTTTTTGTATTAAACTGTAGATTTAGTGCTTCAGATTTTGAAAGATATGCTCCTGCTTTAGAAGAATTACGTTTTCTCCTGTTAATTTTCTTAACAAAATAACTTTGTGCCGAATAGTACAGGATGTTAAAACCTTTAGGAATAATACGAGGTCATGAGCTTACATTACTTCAAAGCTTTATGTGTAATATTTTTAAGATAGGAAATTGAATGTTTTTCACAGGCATGTGCTTTGTTTTGTATATTTATTCAAGCTTGTTTTTTGTTTAGCTATATAGCTGTTTCAAAATTTGTGTTGCTATTTGGAATTTCTAGATGTGTGTCCAATTTTTCTACACTTCAGTGTTCTTTCAGATGTACTTATAGGAACATACAGTCATGGTTTTATTTCAAGCTGCTGTAAAGCCAAATCCAAAATAGACATGCTAAGATAACCCAATCAATCACAGGTCTCAAGGACCTGAGTAGCCACTGCAGTGGCTGCTGTTGTTGAAGGCCCCTGAGGCCGCTAGCCTTTGAAGTGCTGCAGCTGTAATGAAGCGGTGGCAGGATGACACTAACATGGTTATCCTGGGCTAATAATTCAAATCCTTATCCAAAGCTTTTTTGTCAAGCTACTTGGTTTCAGGAAATACCTCATAACTCTTTTGGAGGTCTACTTTTAATGTTACCTGAACCAAAGGAGATATGTCTGTGTGTTATGAAGCATGAGGGTGGTGCTAAGTTTAATGTGCCATTTTTAGTGATGATAAAGTGAGCATCAGTGTATGTGTTATATGTGCCTTCTTACATGTGTTACTAAAATATTTAGACTCACTTTGGACTACTTTGTGTATAAAGCCATATATCTTACTTGTCATCCATTTGCAGAATTTCATCCATTTATCATAGGAGCAAAAGTCTGTGTGTGTGCAAGTGTTTAAAATGCCAAACATAAAGGTCTATTGCAAAACAGCTTTTCACAGTTACATGGGATTATACTAATGCTCAGTGCTGCTCAAAGTACTGTTTTGGGTGTCTGAAAGTGTAATTTCTCTTGGGACTGACACTCTGCTGGCTATATAGCCATTGCTTGCAAAATTCAACTGGATTTCCAGTCAGGAAGAGCGTGCAGGATTTGTGCCTGAGTGGCTCCGAGTTGGATTGGATGCACAGCATCAAGTGTTCAGGGCCAGGCTGGATGGGGCTTTGAGCAAACTGCTCTGGTGGAAGGTGTCCCTGCCTGTGGCATGGGAGTTGGAACTCGATGATCTTCAATCTCACTTCTAACCCAAACCATTCTATGATTGTAAGAGACTGTGTTGCTTCTCAAGTATGTAGTTGTTTTAAGAGATACCTAAATCATCCTGAAATTATCCATTATGTACTTGGTGACTGCATAAGTAGTCAGAATGAACAGAGTGTGGTTTAAATTAAGTGCAACTCTGACATTTCAGGGAATTGTTACTAGAAACAAATGATGCAGTGAATTTCATTAATGCACCGTGCTTTTCTACCGGGGGCCTTCAACAACCCAATAGTGGGTTTTGTTTTCTGATTGTATGGAAGGGTTTCCCTTGGCTCTCCTCCCTTTCTTAGTCTGGTTATTGTATACTTAATGCTGAAGATAAAGTCTACAAAAAGTGCTTTGTGAATCTTCATGGAAAAGAAAGGAGAGGTATTCCCATAGTTCTCTACTGCTGGTGTCTAGAGACCATATTCACTCTAGAATGCTTTTAAAGAGAATCTATAAAGAAACATGAATTAAAAGGCTAGTGTTCAGCTAACCATTAACAACAAAAATACAATAAAAAGAGACCCAGATATTGTACACATACCTGTATAGTTTCAAAATCATTACATTTATAAAAAGCTTTTGTTCGAAAAATCTTTGCTTATACTTTGCAAGAAAAACTACAGATAGATACTGTAATTAATAAAGGCCAAATTTCATCAGCTGACTTCAGCAGGATGATGTTTCACCCTAGGGATTCAAGAATAATTTTCCCCACATAATTTTAGAAAGAATTGCAATTATTATTTTGAAGTCAAAAAACGTTTCACAAATCTCAGTGGAAGCTATCATACATAGTATTAATTTCCTATGTAATGTGACTCTAAATAGTTTATATTCATGAAATGTTAATGTTTATAAAGTACAAAATAGCTTAAATTCTCATTTTATCAGTTAACATCATTTTAATAATGGCATGAAAAGATAATTGTGTTTTAATGTGAGTAATTGTATAATTTTTGTCCTTTAGCAGTTTGGAGGCTGAAATGGATTTCATTATTGTCAGCAGCATGATCTCACCGTCTTTAAGGAAAGCACCAGGCTGTGTATGCTTCTTCGCTTTAGCTACAATGGTTTTTGTATTGCTTATATTAGTTAAAATTCATTAATTTTCTTCTGAGTAAAATTAACTTTAAAACAGATCCTGAATCTTACTGATCAAACCCCTTTTACAATAACTCGGTTTTTTTATTTTAAAGGACATGTTTTTGTGTGAAGAGTAGTCTAGAAATATATTTGTGACATTCTAGATGTTTTAAAATCTGTATACAGGACATACAGCAGGACATGAGAGGAGGAGGATGAGAGTTATGTAATGCAGAGTAACTGAAAGAATGTACCACTTAATAAAATAATCAGAAATGGTGAGATGTAAAATGACTTATAGCTTGTGTGCAACAGCCCTCAAGATGTTCCTTAAAAAAAGCCTAGCTATTTGAGCCACAGGGAATTTGTAAATGAAGTTGAAATGTGAGCTTAAGGCTGACCTAATGACTGTAAGATGGTAAGCTATGACTGAACACTTTATAGAGCTGTATTAAAAGTTGTGAGTAGGAACATTTCTGGAAGTTAGTTACAGCCTAAGCAGCAGTATTTGATGGAATTATTCTTGAATTCTTTGTTCAAGGCTTTAGTTCTCTGGGGTTGCCCTCTCCCTCCCAGTCAGTATGGTGTTTTGCTTGCCTGCTGCTGGTTCTTTCCCCCAGATCCAGCAGGCGTGCTCACACCCATGCCTGGGTGTGCTGTATTGCTGTCCTGGGCAGAGAGGAGCTGCTTTCTGTGGAGCAATAAGTTTGCAGTGTGGCAATACTGCTTGGGAACAGGATGTGCGTTTTCCCTCCATGCCCTTGTGTGCTTCCTCTGTGCCTCTGAGAGCCTCCCCCAAGTTCTCATCTCTTGGTGATTCAGAAGGGATACCAATAATAGGTGTCCATCATTACTGTGACTTGTTTTTAATGATAAACTGAATATTTTTTGTGCTTTTTTTATCTCCTCCTTCCTTCTCTTGTGTTACATCAGGCTTTTCTGCTTCTTGGTTAGGGATCTGCTGTAGTGAGCTATAGAAGTCTATCTCAACTTTAATGCTGTTCTGTGCATTAGCACAGATAAAACAGGGAGCTCTCACTGAAATAATGCTGAGATTACAAAGTGAGCCATGTTACTCAAAGAATAATTTTCTCTTGAACTTAACAGCACTTACGAGCCTCTTCTTGGACTACATTTATCTCACATCTTTCGTGGAAGATGGTCTTAAACATGACTGTACGTGTACAAAAATCAGTGTATTTTTGCCACCAGGCAAGAGAGAAGCTGCAAAGAGGGTATATGAATCAAAAATCTTGACAAACTGGAGTAGTTTTACCTGTAATGAACCAAGTAAAGAGTGATAAGTAATGCTGAATACAACATATGTAAATGTCAAATCAGAAACAGGTAGATATAAATAATGCAGAATCAGATATGGGGATAGTACTGAATAGCAAAATGAGTAAGTCAAAGTATGGCACAAGTCTTAATAACAGAAATATTACAGTTGAAATGTGGAAAAGCAATTTCCCTCTCTTCACCACTGGTGGGGCTGTAGCCAAAATAACACATATGTTGATGGACAAATCTCTGTGACACCAATGAGTTAGAATCCAGAGGAAAGCAACAGACTTTTAGGAGACTGAGAAAACATAATAAATTTTGATCCGTCTAAAATAGAGAAGATGGATTGAAGAGAGCAATGTGGAACATAGGCATCAGTGTAAGAGAACTTGGTACATGAAGCAAGACAGTTGTTTTCCATAGGAGGTCATGGTATCACAAGAGAGAACCTCAGGGAGACACTAACTAAATATTAGGAAATACTTTGATAGTTAACCAAGATAAACTGGAAAGCTTGCTGCCACAGAATTTTAGGAACAGCTTTCAAATTATATCTAAGAAGGGGTACACGTAAAATTACTTACTTGATCTTGTTTCAGATCACAGAAACGTAAAGATTTTCTCATATTCTGTTTTTCTGTGCTCTTTACTGTGTAATTGGCTCCTTTTATTTTTTAATTAACCTCTATTATGTAAATTTGAATGTATAAATATAAGTATTTAAATCCAGAAGCTTTGTAATAGTGAAAATTGCACTTTGTTTACACTAATTTAAAAAAAAGGTAACAGACAATTAGCGAATGACTCGCATTTAAGCCCTTTAGTCTTTCCCCTGAATCTTGCCAGCAATTAGGAAAATGCAAGATTTATGAGATTTTAGAAATCTCATCCTGCTTTTTCTTTCATAGAGAACAATAGTTTAAAGCTGTCTTTCACAGCTGTTTTATTTCTTCCAAAACATAATTTGGTATGAGAACACTATGCTGTTAAATTCATGTCATTAAGCAGTTTTGTTTGCTTTTGCTTTCTGCTCTTTATAAACTGTCTTCCAAAATCCATTAGAAGGCACCTATAATCTAGGAGAGGGGAAGAATTTACACAGTATTTGCTTAAATGTTACCTCAGATAGAAACCTATTGTTTAAAATATTCCTGATGTGTATGTAGACTAAAGAAAGGTCAATATCTCTGTCCCCAGCTGTAGAAAAATGCAAGATGAAGACAGGAAGGAGCCAAGATAAAAGAAGCAAAGTGATTGGGCTAAGAGATTAGGTGAATATTTGAGTTTCAGAATATGAGAGAATTTGATTATTGCAAGTCTGGAAACCAACATATAATTTTCAAACTGTTACCCTGACAGTGGCTGTAGGAAGTCTGTGCTGGAGGTGGCAGAGGAGGGGTGGGGGTGGAGGGAGAAGAGAAGCGATAAAAGCTTAAATAGTGCGGCAGCAAAATATAGCCACTGTGGTCAAGCTTTGTGGAAAATCTGTGCATTTAATACAGCATATTGGGAATTACAGAGTCTGGACAGGAAATAATTTAGGTGTGAATAAAGGTGTACTGAGGAAGCCTGACATAAGGGATACTGTAGTGTGCATATGTGGTGCATTATTGTTTCTTTTCTAATATAAAATGATGGCTGTAAATGTAAAACACAAGCTTTGGAGAGAACAGGTATGTTTTGGATATGATCTTGGTGAAAATGGTAGATAGGCCACTACTGCTTATAACTGTTCAAAGTAATATTCAGCAATTTAGCAAAGGGGTTGATGTTTTCAGATGGTCAGTGCTCCATGGAGAGCTTAGGGTAAGTTGCAGCAGATGAATCTCAGTCACAGAATATGATGAGTTGAAAGGGACTCACAAGGATTATCAAATCCAATTCCTGGCCCTTCACAGGACCATTCCTAGAAGTTACTCTGTGTCCCAGAGCATTGTCGAAACGTTTCTTGAACTCTGTCAGGCTTGGTGCTATGACCATTTCCCTGGGGAGCCTGTTCCAGCGCGCAACCACCCTCTGGGTGAAGAACCTTTGCTCAATATCCAACATCAACCTCCCCTGACACAACTTCAGGTCATTCCCTTAGGTCCTGTCACTGGGCACCACAGAGCAGAGATCAGTGCTTGCCCCTCCTCTTCCCCTCATGAGGAAATTGTAACTGCAGTGAGGTCTCCTCTCAGTCTCCTCCAGGCTGAACAGACCAAGTGACCTCAGCTGCTCCTCATATGGCTGCTCCTCAAGGCCCTTCATCATCCTTGTTACCCTCCTTTGGACACTCTCTAAGAGTTCAATGTCTTATTGTGTCACCCAAAACTGCCCCCAGCACTCGAGGTGAGGCCGCCCCAGTGCAGAGCAGAGCAGGACAATCCCCTCCCTTGTCCAGCTGGTGATGCTGTGCCTGGTGCACCCAGGACAGGGTTGGGCCCCCTGGCTGCCGGGGCACTGCTGACTCAGGTTCAACTTGCCATCAACCAGGACCCCCAGGTCCCTTCCTGTGGCACTGCTCCTCAGCATCTCATTCCCCAGCCTGTCCATACACCCAGCTTGTTCCATCCCAGGTGCAGAATCTGGCACTTTCCCTTGTTGAACTTCACGTGGTTGGTGATTGCCCAGCTCTCTAATTTGTTGAGGTCTCTTTGCAGGGCCTCCCTGTCTTCAAGGGACTCAACAGCTCCTCCCAGTTTTGTATCCTCTGTGAACTTGCTCTGTATCCCTTCCAGTCCTGTGTCCAAGTCATTTATGAAGATGTTGAAGAGCACAGGGCTGAGAATGGAGCCCTGTGGAACGCCCCTAGTGACAGGTCCCCAGCCTGATGTCACTCCAGTCACTGTAACCCTTTGTGCCTGGCCTGTGAGCCAGCTGCTCACCCATCCCATAACGTGTTTATCCAGCTGTGTGCTGGATGTTTTGTCCAGAAGGATCCTGTGAGAGACAAAATTCAAAAGCTTTACTGAAATCTGAAAAGATTGCATCAACTTGCTTCCCTTGATCACCTATGTGGTCTTGTCGTAAAAGGAAATCAAGTTTGATAAGGAAGACTTTTAGCACCTGAAGCTGTGCTGAATGTGCAGTTCTAGCCTGGGTGATTTTTTTTTTCCAGTGGCTGGCAAAATATGTTCTTTTTCTAAGTATTGAAGAAAATATCTTAAAAGAAAAAGGAGGAGTAATAGGAGTTCAAAAGATGGTGTGCGGTTACAATTACAAGCAGGCAGGCTCAAACGTCCTGTTCTGGAGGAATGTAGCATGTGGATTAGAAGGAAGCAGTGATGGATCAGTTGTTGCCTAGAGCCTCTAGCTGTTGTTTTGTGCTGCCTACACATCAAACAGAAAAGTTTTGGACACCCTTGATTTACATTAATTTAAACTGACAATCTTCCTTGTATCACTTGAAAGCCACAATGTTATTACAACAGTTTATTTTAACTTGGTTTGAACTATCCAAGTATGCAAATTCTTTCTTTCCACTAAGTGTTAGGATTTACAAAAGAACTGAAGGAGGTGGGGTAACTATCATAGAAATGAATGCTGCTGTGGCTTCTACAGGACTATACCTCGTTTAAAAAGCTTATTAAAGCACCTGCCAGCTTTTTGTGAGGGTATACTCTCTGCACATTGTACTTGTTGTCCTTCTGAATGTTTTCAAGTTCCAAATTAAATTCCTGTTATTGCTGTGCTACCTATGTTTGTGAAAAGCATTGGGATACTTTCTAGTGGTTATGACATCTGTGAGAACAACTCCTTTTTTCCAGAAGCAGTGACATTTCCCTCTAGTGTAAGTTATTTGATTAATATTCCTTTATTTCATCAAAGAGGATCTTTCACTGAGAATGTTATACCTTCTGCATGTATATGATGTAATAGGATTTATGAATGAATTCCTGAATTTAGAAATAATTAAGATTTGTTCTATGTCTCTATTCAGTTTTAGAAATATCCACAGAATTTAAATCCACAGTATTTCAAACTGCATTGATTTGGGTAGCCTTATGTCTGCTTTTTAGTGTGAACTGGAAAGTGTGAGAACTTGTTGCTGTTCTCAGATTTTATAGTTGATCTGAAAAATCACCGGGGTCTCAGTATTTCAAATCCTCTGGTTTTTTGATAAGAATAATTGAAAAAGGTGACTGCACATTCAGGACATGGCAACATTACAATTAACTCTCACTGAATTCAACAAAAGTTAATGGCAAAGCTTTGCACTTGTGAAAATAAGATTAATTAGATGAGGGTCTTAAAATGCTAGGCTCATAAATGTAAGGCTTGTCACAAACAATTTAAAGCTCTATATTCCTTTTGTGTCAGATACTTATTTTCATGTAACTGTATTATTGAGATTTTTTTGTCCATACTGATAATTTGTTCAGTGTTGAGCCCTCAGGATAGATTGCTCTGTGTATGATAATATGTAAGGAGAAGAAAATGACCGACAGAAACTGTTCCCCTCTCTGTTGTCAGCAGCAGCCTATCTTTAAATGGATGGAGATAGGTGCTTACAAGCAGCATACGTTTTAGTGTAAAAACTATTTGTTTGGGAATGTGGAAGACAGACAGTACTTCAGATGATTAAAAGGACCTGACACAAATCACATTCGAAAATGTTTATGCAGGGTATGTACTGCAAAGTCATTGTGAGCACGAGTATTAACACTGTTAGATCTTTTCACAGGAGCTGTAAATAATATACGAGGTTTTCAGTAAGAGACATCAATGGTGAAATATTTATTTTGTATGAGTTTATAGCTATAATATTAAGACTGAAATACTGACCTGAGTTCATCTTTAAGTGTCAGGAATACTATAAGATTTTAAAGCTCTGTCAATTTATAACATATAATGAGGTAGAAATTTGGACTCCTCCAAACTTAGAGGAAAAAAAAGTATCAGAATTGTTTAACTTCTCTTTTTCTTTTAAATGATAAAATTGATATTCTTGAATGTCTGTGGATTTAATTAATCAATGTTTTTAGTACCTGGGGGTGATATTTAAATAGAAAGAAATTTAATAATGAAAACTGTATTTATTTTTTTTTAAAGACAGGTCTTTGCTTTGTTTTCAAATAACAAGGTAGTGACTGTGGGCCCTAAAATACAATTTTAGCCAGCGATATTTACAGCTTGATAGAGTTCAATTATAGGAAATGTGGGAGGACAAAAATTTAAGAACTAGTTATTTTTTATGGCAAGATTTGTGTTGTTGAAGGAGGGGTGACATTAAAGAGCGTACAAACCTCTGCATCACTGTTTTTTTCTATCTTTAGAGGCAACCTATTTTTTGCAAATAAAAGATGAGTATGTTTTGAAAATTCTGCTTCTAATAATCCAGCCATTACACTGGTCTTAATTTCAGTATCATTGTTCTGAACTAGAAAACAACTTCCAGCATCAAGGCACCGTGACACTGGCTTGTTTTCTTGTGAGTGCATGTGGTACATCTGTAATTTTTTCTTTTAATTAATTAGTACATTTTTTCTCCTGATGCTACTTTGAAGAAACCAAGATATATGAAAGCAAGGTAAAATCAGTGCTATATTGGGCATAAGAGTAGTGTGCATCTTGTGGTGCTGTTCCTTCACTGTTCTAATTTGGTGGAAAGAAGAATTTCACTTTTGATGACCCAACAAAAGTGCCGCTCTTCATGGTGAGATTTCTCCTCTGAGCAAAACAGTCAGAGCCATGTTTTAGTACAATTAATTCAGCTGTTCATCTGCTTCCTGATGCTCCCCAGGGCAAGTTGTATATGTGCCTACTACCTAATCTCAAACAGTTCTCTGAAATGGGAACTCTTCCAATTGTTCATTCACTTGCCATAATTTAAGCATCACAATGGCTACAATATTTCCATTCCTTTGTTCATCTTCAAATAACCATACAAATATGTGTTGTGCTTATGTACCACATTGTAACCATAGCTGTAATATTTCAGCTAATATTTTTGCTTAATAATGCAAATGAAATAACCTTTATGCATTTTTATGGAATAAACAGATAAATCTATAAAATTCTTAAAAGCTATATTAGTTTGTCAAGCGTAATTATGTATCCTTAGTAGTAGGGAGAAGTTATGATAGATTTCTATCAATTTAATTAAAGCTCCATCAAGGGAATAGTTGTTCTAGCATGTATGTGGAATGATTGCATACTAGATCTCTGTACAGGAACTTTTTGAAGTAGTGCCCTTCTACAGTGGATTTCTCTTTTTGTGAGTGGTGAAGGGGATCCCTAGATCCTGATAACAAAATAGTAAAATTTTATCTCTGGGTTTGCGATCTTGATAATTGTAACCATGGAACATCTTTCCGGCATGGGCATTACATTTCTCTTAGGGAAGTGGCAAGTCTAAGTCCTTAACTGACACAACAGTTTAGTAGCATTTGCTTCTACATGTTAAAAGCAAAGGCCAGTAAAAAAATGTGTGTGTGTATGGATGTGAGTTGTTCGAGGAGATGTTCTGGCTTTATCACTTCTCAGCATCTGTAACACCTGTGACCTGCTGCAGAAGCTTCCCTCCCTCCTTTACCTGCCTCCAGCCAGAGCTCCTTGCTGCCTGCTGGCTGAGGCAGGGATTTACAAGTTGTTGGTTCAGAGAACTTCGGCCATGGAGGGTAACATAATACACATTTTACCTTCTTTGCAGGTGTTCTTGATACGGGGCAGTTGTATAAAATGTTGTGTTTGGTGGTTCCTTTTGGCCTGTGTTAGCAATATCCTGATCACATCCAGAGTTAGACTCTCTTGGATGTTTAAGCACCCCTTTGCACCCCTCTGGTCACAGAAGCAATGACAGTGGACCATGAGATTTTTCATGCTGTGCTTCTTTGATTTAGAGGAAATTAAGATAGTTCAGAATATGCTGTAGATGCATGCTCTGGGCATGAGGGAGAGCGAAGCCTAAATATGTTTTTCCTAAATACTAGAGGAGAAAATTTTTTCTCGGTTTGAATAACAGGAGATATGCTCATCCCATCTATATGTATTTCCAGATAAATCTCAAGGAGTCTCTTAGTAGTTGATCTCTCACCAAGGCGTGGTTGGTTTTTTTTGTTTGTTTTGGGTTTTTTTTTAATAAAGGCAATCACACACCAGAAGCTCATTAAGTTGCTATGTCATATGTATGACAACTTGAAATAATGAACTATTGGCTATTATTCTTTTAAATTATCTTTTAAAGTAAAATACATGACACACCATGTCAGGAGGAAGCAGAATATCACTCTGATAGCTTACGTTTACAGCTTTTGCTTAATTAAAACTTTTCTTATGGAGATTACTTAAATTCCAGCTGATTCTTTTGGATTTTGTCACTCTGTAAAAAGTGTGTGCTGTATATATTTTATGAACATTTAAAACATAATTTCTCTGGGATAAAGAAAATGCTGATGAATACAATAGATTTCTAAAGACAGCATTTCAAGTCCTTATTATCTTCTACTATAGAAACCCCAACAAATCAAATTCCCCCTACCCCCCCCAGAACTCCACCAAGCTCCAGATATTTCATTCATCTTTTGTAGTAATTGTAAGTTTAGAAAGTATACTCTACAAGTTTTATAGTTGATATCAGGTTGATACTCTTTGTCAGAACACTTTAATGTCAAAATGGATTTGATGTTAATTCGAGAGCTCCAACATATGAAGTTTGCTAATTTCCTTAACTGTTCCAAAAAAATACCCTGTACTTTTCCACTTGTATGCTTAACTTCAAAATTAAAGCAACTAAGAATTAATGTTACCTAACAGGTGTTAAACTGTATGGAAAATTATATTTTTCTTTAAATTTTTTATTCAAGAAAATTATTTTTTACATCGGTAAACCCATGGATTTTTCATGTGTTGCACATGATATTTGGGATTTAGCCTTCCAAAAAAAATTCTTCCTATAGGCAAGTTTTTTGTTTTTTTTTTTTTTTTGATGCTATACTGTTCTCTTTCTGAAGAAAAACTGCAAATGTTAATCCAATTTTCTAATGTTTTTATTTTTAAATGATATTCTTTGTAAATGTATTGACTATAGGTTTAAAAGATCCTAATTAAACACATAAGTGCTCAGTGAGGGATGGTTATGCAAAGAACTGGTTTTGAATAGCAGTTTTGACTCCACTTTGTCTGTGTCTCTTTGATGGTATTTCAGATTGAATAGGTAGCCTTCTTGGGTTGAAAAACACTGCTTGATTTCACTGTATTGTTTTCTTTGCCTTACTCCTAGGAAGCTCATGTTACTTGTCATGTGTTTTCCTTAATGGTTTGTCAAATAAATCAATTAATAAGGTTTAGCTCATTCCAGTCCTTCTAGTAAGGAAAGTTAAAGAAAGAAACACATGTCTGCATATTGCATAATAGAGGAATTTTGAGTGGCATAGATTTGTGGGCTCTCACCACTCACTTGTATGTTCCTGGAAAATGCAGATTTGTTAAAATGGAAGTACAAACATGTTAGTTATAATAGAAGAATTATGAGGAAATTATTCAGTTTACATTTTTCAGAGTTCTAAAGAAAATAAGAAAAGTATGAAGTAGTAAAATGAAAAAAAATGCCCCCAATTTTCATACTCATATAGAGTTATCTTTTTAATAATTGTTACAAATAAAACCAAATTTCAGAATATTGGAATACTTATGTTTCTTTGGAAATTCTACTTTCCAACTTCTTCTAAGAAACTAATTGATTAGATTTGGTTATTTTTAAAAAGTATTTGTTTATTGAATCCGAAAAGCATACTAGCTGATCTTTTGTAGACATTATGCACTTGCAAATGAGTGTAGCTACGTGGTCTCTTGAATGGCATGCATTTGTTCTTCCATGTTTTAGGCTGTAATCCCCAATCACTGTAGACATATGTCTACATAGGTTATCAGTGTTGCTGTGTGAAGAGGTCTGCCTTCCCTCAGCCTGGACTGCCTAGCCCTATTCTCATACTCATCACTTTTTGTACAACATGAAGGTTCACACAGGTAGACAGAATAACTTGATTTTGGCAAAAGCTGTCAATTTGTGTTTTGGGTTGGTTTATGTTTTTATTTCTTTGGTTGGTTTGGTTTTGGGGTTTTTTTCCTGGTTAATTTTGTACTAGTTTGGTTAGTCATTCCTTTACCTCTTGAATAGTCTTTGTACTCTCTGACCCATGTTCATCCTCATGCCTCTAAAGTTTTCTTCTGCATTTTCTTTGTGTTTCTTCCAGCTTTACTCTGTCCATTTTTCCATGGTAAAAATGTAGCCATCTATGTAGCCCTGTGACCTTTTCCTGCAGATAATATATCTAGTACTTCTTGAGCCTTTGTATCACATGAGAAGATGACTGTGCCTAAAGCATTTGAGTTGATGCATTTTTAATTACCCTTTGCTTCCCTCTTTGTCCCACCCTCCCCCACCCCCCCCCAATTAAAACTCCATACATACTAGAATTTCCCCAGCTGCTCTCATAAGTTAAGCTGAGTGTGCTTGACTTGCTTATGAAAATATTTGTTGTCTATTGACTTTGAAATGCTTGGATTTCTTGCAGGAAAGTTAGAGTATATGTGTCACAGTCACTTAAACAGAAGCATTGCAGGATTGTGTGTTTGCTGGAAAGATGTGCCAGGGACTTGGATGAGTTTCACTATCAGGTACATTTGTTAGCTCATGTAGTAACGTGAACAGTGCCAGCACTATTAAGTCCTCAGAACTGCTATTCACAAAATTACTAAGCCATTAGTCTGTAAAGTAATGTGACAGTGGTAGTAAAGGAGAAAGAGTAATGTACTGGTATTTATGACTGCTTTTTGTCATTGATACCATATCCTTGAGAGACCTCCTGCTGCCATTTTTCTTGCAGTACAACATGGAGTCATTTTTTAGTTATCTTGGGTGCACTGGATTTTCTCCAGATCTTTCATGTCACTGTCAGTTAAATTGAATAGTATTAACATTTATATTCTCCAGCCTACAGAAGTTGCAGTCTTGGAGGCTTTCCCAGAGTGAATCTGAAGGACTTTAAAAATGTTGATAGCTACCTATTTGTTAAATCTCTTTATTTCGTCTAATTTAAAATTTTTGAAGTCCCTATGGGTTCTTCTCCTATTGGCTATTTTATGGCATGCTAACTGGCTAGTAACTGGTTAACTGGCTACTTTGGCAGTGGATCAGTCTATTCATGTGCTATCAACATGATGCTTTAGGTATGGCTTTAGTATTTATTGTTTTGGTCATTGTATGATATTGTAAGGCACCCATCATGGGCTCATGAGAGCTATTGGGTTGGTCAGTGAGCTGGACTGAAATCAGAATCTCAGCCATCAGTGCTTTAACACGTTAAAGTGAAAATTTATGACAAGCCTTGTGGAAATGTGCCTCAATTTCACGTGTTACATTGTCTATCTTATACGGACATATTTATAGTTTTAAAGTGTTTTTCTGAATGTAGTCAATGGCCAAGTTCAAGCAGGTTTTAGACAAACCAGGCTGTTACAAAGTAATTAGTAGAAGCTATTCTACCAGAATTTTTTTCTCATTGAGTACTTCATCATCTTTGCCTATGAAAAGTTTATATAAAGTGTTACAATGTAGGTGAAGTGCAGGATATGTGTCCTGTGAATGTGAGAATTTTTTAAAAACGTGTTTCCTGAGCCCTGTACAAATACAAGTCCTCAGTTTTTATCTCTCCTGTTTTCTTTTCACTTCTTCTCTTTCTGACTCTTCTCCGCTCTTCCCCATTCCTTTATCTTTTCAGGATGCTTTTTGGAGGTGAACACGTGTTTGTGAGCTACACTGTCTCCAAAACAAACAAAAGAGGGTGGGGAGATGATGAAGGGGAGGAGGACATGGAAAAGATACAGCTGCTCATTTTTAATTTTTGAAACTAGCCTTGAATTCTTGGCATTTGCTTAAGCTTTATAATAAAAACTAGGGGCATGACTGAAACACTGAGTCTTTGTTCTACTGTGGTTGCCAAAAAGAAATTCTTAAAATAGTAACAAATAGATTATTTGAATTCTTGTCTAAAATAGTATCGATAGAAGATGTTTTGCCAGATGAGATTGCATGCGTAGAGCATTGCCACAGCAGTGAAAGCTTTTGGAAAAGCAGCCAACACCATATGTTGTTTTTTATTCTGTGCTGCCAACATCCAAGTCAGTAGAAGGTATTTTCATTTTTTTCACCTGCCAGGAAGTAGAAATCCCTGTAGCATTTTCTTCTAAATCTATTGAACCTGCTTAAGCTGTGTGCCCTCAAAGCAAAGAAGGCCAGCAGCATGCCAGCATTAGGAAGAGCATTGCCAGCAGGTCGAAGGGTGATCCTGCCCATCTACCCAGCCCTGGTGAGACACATCTTGAGTACCGGGCCCAGTTTTGTACTCCCCAGTGCAAGAGACATGTGGATGTAGTAGAGTGAGTCCAGTGAAGGGCCATGAAGATGATTGAGACTGGACTATTCAGCCTGAATAAAAGACCTGGGGGGGATCTTGTCTGCTTGTGTAAGTATCTTATGGAGGGGGAAGTAAAACAGATGGAGCCAGTTCAGATTCTTCTTGGCTGTTCCAAACATTGGGTGCAAACTGAAACACAGGGATTTCTGAACACACAAAACACCTGAACACTGGCACAGACTGCATAGAGAAGGTGTGGAGTCTCTCTCCATCCGTAGAGATAGTCAAAGCTGGCAGACCAGGACCCTGAGGTACCCATTGCAGCTTGAGCAGAGGGTCGCTTTGGTGGCAGTCTCTAGGGGTGCCTGCCATCCTCAGTGAATCTGCAATTCTTCTGTGCCTCTGCTTTGGTGTCTAGCTGAAAAACTGGAGTATGTCAGATACCACTAAACAAGTTGTATGCTCTCACGTATTTTTGAGTGGTAATATTAGTGAAATAATATTATTAACACTATTAGAGAAAAAATTGTGGTTGAGGAACAAAGCTTGGAACAATGTGTGGAATGAGACGTGTTTGGGGCTTTGTTGCACAACCCTTCACATGTTAGTGAGCTCTTAGCCACATAAGTAGTCTCGCTGACGTCAATAGGACTACTCCTGTAAATGTTCACCAGTGCAAATAAGGGTTGCACAATGTGTCCTTGTCTGTAATGTACAAGTGTATGTAACACAGTATTTAATTATCACTTCAAACCTCCTTTACTTCAGTAGCGTTTTCTTTTAAATATCTCAAATTATACTGCTTTTCCTAGGCTGTACTTTACTGACATGGAGATATCATTACATCCATCACCATACAATTGAACAGAGATAGCACCTCTGAAAAGTCATCTTTCCTTCTGTTCATTTATACAGCTGAAAGAGCGAGCTGACAGAAAAAAAGAAAATGATTCTCTTCCTTGATAGTGTTTTAAATAAATTGGAGTTTCTAACTTTTTTTCTGACAGTTTGATGGAGTCAGTGCTTTACTTTCAGTTCTTAATTAGTCTGAAGGTATGCTTTTTATTCCCCACAAAAGAATTAAATAGGTTGTTTTTTTTAATTTTAAATGTCAGTCAAAGTTCAGTTTTGTATAAAGAGGCATCATGTATCTATATTTTACAGTAATACAGAATGCAAAAAGTAGTTTTCAAGATCAATTATGTGATGCCAACTTTTTGTATTTCAACTTTATTGCTAAAATGTCTGCTTTGTAGCTCTTTTGGTGGCATTGAGGGAAGGCTATGATGTACCCTCTAACATTCAAGTGATAAAGCTGGAGTCTCTGTCATGAAAACTTGATTTTTGGGAAGGTTTTTAGAAGCTTTTATATTTTAGAAGTTCTTTTCTTGTTTTAGGTATTGAAATTTTTGTCAAGGTGGTTAGAGGGTTTTCTGGAACTACTGTAGGAATAGTTGAATATTTGCATACGGACACTTGGAGTTAAATCTCTTTGGAATTGTGAAATGTTGTAAGAATACAGTGTTTTAATTTAGAAAAATGAGCCTGCTCCACTGTGTAAAGAGGATAGATGTTATTCATTCAGACCAGTGGTACCTTTACAAAGAGTTGATTTGTAAAGCTGAAAACTCTTTCAAGATAATTGTTAAAGTATGAAAGAAAAAAAATTAATTGCCGGGAGGTAAAATAAGAAAAATTGATACTGCAATTAGAATGGGATTTAAAAATTTTATTTATTTAATAGGTATACCCATTTTATGCTTATTAGTAACCTGAAGAGACTAATTGGAAAATGGAATAAACTCTTTTACAGCTTAGTCTTTTATTTAAAATCCGATGTCTTTTTAAAAAAAAGATGTGTACCAGCTCAGCTTTCAATTTGTTAGGCTTCATGTACATCTTACAGACAACACCCTTTGTGTTAATCGATAGGTCAGGATCTTGGCAGCACTTTCTATCTGTCTTTAAATAAATGAACCTGTAAATATCATGGCCTATCTTTAGATTGAATAAGAAGAGCACCTTGCAGCCTGCTTTTTGCATCCTTTCTAAAGTTTTCCATTCAACAACTCATCAGGTTAGTGCACAGCAATCTTTTTAGACTTCAGCACAGCTTTCGATGCTGTCTCTCACAGGATCCTTCTGGACAAAATGTCCAGCACACAGCTGGATAAACACGTTATGGGATGGATGAGCAACTGGTTCACAGGTCAGGCACAAAGGGTTACAGTGAATGGGGTGACATCAGACTGGGGTCCTGTCACTGGTGGGGTTCCACAGGGCGCCATCCTTGCGCCAGTGCTCTTCAACATCTTCATAAATGACCTGGACACAGGACTGGAAGGAGTTACAGAATATGTGAAATTCATAATTTAGACTAATCTGTATATTTTTCTAAATGTTCTATTTTAGCCATGATGTCTAGAAAAGTGCTGGGCTAGCATGGTTTGTTTTCGAAAAGCTTCCTTCATACGAACCAGATCAAACCTTTTTGGATGTGATCGTGTTGTATTTCTTCTATTAGTACTTTTTAGTGACCGATTTCTCTGGGTTTTGTACCTTCTCGTTTTGTGAAGGATATTGACTGTGTTTCTCTTTAAGCATCCAAAGATTTTAAGTTTGGAGGGGATTAAAAAAGAATGACAAATCCTGGTATGTGGTGCTGCAGATAGGGTCCAAGTATCACCAAAGTAGAGACTCTCAGGTGTCCAGTCTTGTTGCTAAGTAGCATGTTATTTGATTGTGTGTAGGTGTTATTTCAGAAGAATCCTGTGCTCTAGGAAACTGTCTTAACATGTCTACTAATCTAAGCGTTAAGATGAAGTGAGGTGCTCCTTTCAGAAGGAAGAACATTCTCTGTCTCCAATTTAGTGAAATAATAGTATGAGACTTGGCACAGGCATGTAGTATCCATCAAAGGTTTCATCATAGTGGATCTTGTTTGTGGAATAAGTTAAGGTGCAGTTTATAAACAGGAGTGCACATTTATATTGGTAAGTATACTATAAAGCATTTACAAAACTTTATTCACAAAAGTTTGTGTTAAGTAATAAACCAGCAGTAAAACACTGGTAATAAAGGGAATGGGACTACTTTTAAGACAGAAGAGTCCGCTCAAAAAGGGAGATACTCCAGGATTAGCTGTCAGGGCGGTGGAAGACATTACATCAGCCAGAAGGTATTACTGGAGAAGACATAAATCAAGAACTTGGTCCCAACACCTGTTCTCAAGGGAAGAGTGAAGGCATTCTAACCTTGCTTAATCATTAGATTTTAAGTAGTTTAATCTGAAGCTGTATATACTCTTGTAAGAGATTATGTGCATGTTCTGAGGGACTTTACATATTTCATAATGAGTTATTAATGTATTTTAGTATGTATTTAGTCTTTATTAAGGTATGCATTACTCTTCAGGTATATTTTAGGCAGGAGCAAGGCGCCCTGGCTCTATGTGTTGCACAAGAGAAAGAAAAAGGCAAATAATTATACTGAGATGTTCCTTATATATCTACAAATACATTTTAACCTACTTCAGTATAGTGCTTTACTTACAATATGTTAATAATTATTTTTATTAGTAACCTTAAGATGATACATAACTCTCTCAAGCAAATGTTTGAAATGATTTTATTACAATTTGCAAGTCCTAGAGCATGTCTGTAGTCCTTTTGTTAGCTTTTTGCAGGGTGTTAATTAAATTTCCAAATTTGGTTCCATCATGCACCTGGAAGCAGAATAAAGCTTTTTACAGACCCCTCTGAGTTACTCCAATGTGCTAATGAAACTGGAGAAAAGCTACTCTCAAACCAGGAAGTAAGACAGTTTTAAAAAGCTCCATGCATCAACTAATGGATGAAATTACAGCATAACAGCATACATACAGGATTATGCCATTCAGACAACTTGCAGTGTGTTTTGAAACCCCATGAAAAATGAATATTCAAATTGAGAATATGTTGACTCCATTAGCCATACATGTAGTTCCTATGGAAGGATTATAGGCTTTTTAGCTCTAGCTAATGAAAACTGATTTCATCAAGAGTTTTATATGATTTTTTGCTTTTTTAGTTAATACTGAAGCAGGGCTCAGAGTTGCCAGTAATGTGCAGTTCTTGAGTGTTAGGTTTTGGGAGCCATAAACAGCTGAGTATCTACAGATGTCTAGGGCTCAGACTTGCAGGATGCTGATAATATCAGAAAAACTGCCATGACACTTGGTGGAAACTAAAGGCCTTATGTCCATGCCTTGCTTAGCATCTGGCATGTTCAAGTGCATCCATAGCTTTTTCATCAGGAATATGGCATTTGAATTACAGGATACAGGATGCAGTGGTTGTTGATATTCTTTCTGTATGAGCACATTCCAGTTCTGTTTAGCTGAGCTGGTCTTTATTTTCTCTCTCTAAAACTTTACTAGTGCTGGTGGCATCCTGGCTGAGATGCCACATGGCTACTGCTGTCATTTACATGTATGCAGATCCTCAGGTTTGTGCAGTTACTGGAGGCTCATGTAATTAAACATTCACCTTTGAATAAAGATTTGAAATGGTTAATAGTAGAAGGTATTATCTATCAAACAAACATGAGCCTTTTAAAATACCTAAATCAGTAGTGAGGTGTTTTCAGGTACTGCATTATTGGTTTTTCACTTGTGATATGCTGGGGCTACATATTGGGCTTTTTCTAGCAATGCAGGAGGGACTTGGAGGAGGAGGGGCAAAAAAGGTGACTGGAGCTGCTCACAGACAGGCTTGTGAATTGATTTTTCAAGAAAAGAGCAATCAAGGAGGTTTGACCATTCTGATTGCTTCTCATTAGTGATTATACTTTTTGCCAGATCAGTAATGTCAGGTTTCAGAGGGTTTTGGGCACTTGGTCACATTACATTCCTGTGTACTTAAATGGATTAAGATAAAAAGTCTGACTTGAAAAGGATATTTCAAAACTGACTGTGCCTGTGGTTTTGAATCCTGATGCTTTGAACAAAGAAGGGATTGATTTAATGGGATTAATGCTTAATCCAAATGAAGCAATGTACACACATGCCTTGAATGCTTTTGAGAATAACTACAAATATCACTTATAAAGTTCTGTTGAAAAATATGGAGAGGTGATCTTTGTTTAAGTAAGAGATGGGACAAGACTGCTTTAGATAAAGGAATACACAGGAAAAGCTGTGCTCAAATTACATCTTCTGGATGACTTTCACATATTTAAAGTCTTCTTTTGTTGTACAAGTACAATATTTATTTTCAAACGCTGATTTTGAGGCAGTGTGACACTTCACTCTTCATAATTTTGTTATTTCAGATAAGAAAATATATTTTCAAATTAGGCATTTTTAGCTACTTGGAGAAATTAAGACTTTGCCAATATTTGCTGTGACTCTGCGGCCCCTCTAATTTCAGGGAAGAATTGCTTATTAAACCAAACAAGTTAATTAGTGTATTTTTTTTTGTTTGAATTGCTTTGTTGTTGTTGTTAACAAATGCAACATTGACAGCATTTATACCTGTATCCTGTCGTGTTTGTTAGTAAAAGCCTTCTTGGTATGTGAAATCCACCTGATTTCTTACAATGACCAATGTACATCCTCACAATGTGTTTTCAAACCATTGGATCCTGTCGAAATGGGGAAAAGGTGTGTCAAGTGCAAGGATTTGGAGGGAAGCAATGACTGCAGTCTTTCAGAGATTAGCTGCTCTAGGATAAAATGCTGACTCTTGGTAACTATAAGGCTGGCTCATCAGTTTTTACCCATTCTTTCCTGACTCCCCATGTGACCCCCAGACTGGGAACAAGCAACTTTAGGTAAAAATTAAAATTTTTGCCTAATCGTGAGGTTTGATTAAGTTAGTGGTTTTAGAAAAAAAGACCAAATATCACAACGCTAATGAAAAAATTGCAAGCATTGCTAATGACGTGTGTGACTCATGTTGCTAAATGGAGCAGATTTTTAAACATAGCTCTAGGCTTCAATTCTTTCAGCTCATTCACAGTCAGTTCTGCTTTATACTGAGCTCAGTGAAGCTATTCTCAGAGGAGAGTGTAGTGTGACATGGATTAAGAGTCAGAGACCAGAGCCATTAATCGATTCAGTACTACACAGGTTATCTAATATCTAAGAAATTTTTTAAATATTTTAGGCAGCATAAAAAGCTGAAAGCAAAAATATGACTGTCTAGTCATTTTTTTACTTTATAATTTTTTTTTCTCTAAAGGAAGGCTGCTGGAGACTGGCTCAAAGGCAAGGAATAATTACTGATAATTGATGTTTGAAGGTTTTTGGTTTTTTGTTTTATTTTTAAACCCAGCTCTGCTATATCTGAGTTAGTAAGCACTGTGAAAGGAGTATTCTTATGTACTAGAATTGGATTTCTGTCTGGATTGGTTCTTGGCATTGCATTTTCCAAGCCAGCTAGTCATGTCCTGGGCAGGTCTCAGATGTTGCTCTGGAGTAGGGTCAGGTCAGGGATGGTTCCCAGCAGGCAATCAACCTTTCAGTTTTCCCTCAGCTTCATTGTTGGAGATCTTAATAGTAAGGATGAAGGAGTTATAAACCACTTGGTTTCAGGTCAGTGAACAGCCCTAGATATATTCAGTTTACTGATCTAGACAAGCCTACAGTGCTTCCTTGTAGTACCGTTGACCAGACCCAGAAACAGAGGTATTTTGGAAGGTGGTGGTTCTGGGTTTTTTGGGGGTTGTTTGGGTTTTAGAAGTACTAAAAAAACAGTCAATGTTTTAGTTATGGTTTTGAAACCCCAATGATTTAGTCTTGGTACCCTGTTGAAATAAATAAAGAGCAAATATAGTTGCCTGTGTTTGTTCATAATCTATGTGAATAAGTATTCCTCTTTAGACAACTCTACTGAACTAGCTGAATTACCTTCAGGTAGAAGTTTTTTTATTCTTTACCCTCAGTGAAATGAAGTGTGTTTTAAAGTATTAATTATAGGACCACTGAAAATATAGTTATTTATAAGTTGAACCAGACTATCATAAACGTTTTGACTTTCTAGTTTAAGTTGTAATAACTGGACTGTGATACTTGGTAGCAATACCTGTACTTTCTATTGTTAGTTCAGTAAAATAAAAAAGGAAAAAAAAAATCCATACATAATTTTGGCTTCAACTGTGTATATTCCTGATATTAATTCCAGTGAAAAAGAACATAGTTTTGGTAGGGAAATAAAAAACCAAACCACTCACACATGGTGAATTGCATGCCAAAGAGTTATTTAAAAAAAACAAACCCTTAAACACCACCACTTAAAAAACCAAACCCAAAACACAACCCCAAAATTTTAATGGGCTGGAATGACCTATGCCAAATGAGATGCACAGCTCGAGCCTCAGGCATATGCAAAGTAGAAAAATAGGGTTATGTTTTTTTCATACAGTGCACTAATACGTAAGTTTCTAAAAATACTACAAGTAAATACAATTGCTTTTCTATCACTTTGTTTACCGTTCTCACTCTTAATGTCCTGGGATGAATGTTCTGCTAGAACAGTAGTTTCCTCTGGCAGTAAAAAGGCCTCTTGCTGATCAAGGAGTTGCCTCTTGGATGATGTCGGGAGGAAAGGCTGTCTTCTGCACTCTGCTTTGCATTGAGCTTTGCCGGTTTTACATTGTCCTTCCCTATAATAAATGAGATACACAAAAACCCCCACAATAAGGTGAACCACTTGCATAAACCCCAGCATTTATTGGAAAGCTGTGTTTCCTCTTACTGTTAGGACAAGAGTGGCCTAGAAATGAAAAATACGAAACCAAAACCAACTTGATTAATGTTTTCCATGCATATGAAGGAACTTAAAAGCAGATAGTATGGCCAAAGAGAACATTTTAAATTGAGATCTACACAACCTGTGCTGGTCAGGGAGTGAGGAGCTGCTGGGCTGCTACAAGTGGTGGGCAGCTGGAGCTGTTTCTTTGCTGATGGTTTGTTCACAGGGGAATGAAAAAAGGAAGAGCTTATTTTTTTTTGTTTGGGGAGTTTTTGTTTGGGCTGTTTGGGAGGAAGTGTATAGACCAACACAGTTAAGAATGTGTGCACTGCTGCCTTTTCCTTTGTGAGGCACTGTTGATGCATACACTTGATGCGCCACACAAGAAAGAGAGAAGTCCTGGCATTTCTGGAGGTCATGGCAAGTAGTAGTCAGGGGAGAAGTAGTAGAGGAGAAATATTTCTAATGTGAATGAATGTAGAAAAGTTTGCTACCCCAACTACTTAAGACCAATATGTTAGTAACAGAAAAATTAATAACTGTCATTGGCTTGTGTTATGTTTGTTGGTAATTCTACAAATAGCACCTGATGGGCATGATAAACTTTTGTTTCCTGAGTGTGGGTGCAAGTGTTACTGTCTTGTTTATTTAAATGTTAGTAACTATTGCCTCTAAATACTCAAATAGGGTTTTTTTTCATTTTTTCAGAATTAAGGGATTACAGTGCTTCAATGGAGAGGTCAATAATATTTAAGAAAAAAACATGTTCTAGAAGTTTTCAGGAGCATGTGAATGTTCAAGAGGGCAAGTGTGTGTATGTTGTTATGCGATAACTTTATTCTAATGTACATGTTGCAATCAAAAAGGCTTTACATATGCCACAAAATAATTGCTTCTGCACAGCTGTGAAATGCTCTTACATTCAGGCATCTTTACAACACTTTTTAGCCTTAATGTACATGAAACACAAACCATTAAAATTTCTTTGAAAAGGCTTGTATTTCTACATTTTGTGAAGTTACAATGTGTTATTGTTAGTTTTGGTTGCAAGTTTGTGTGTGTGTTTGCAGGGTGTGTTTTTTGGTGCAGAAGGCTAGGAATTGGAAGCTGACCAATAACTTTGCCTTAATCTACGTAAAAAGAGATTTAAGTCACTCCTTTTTAACTCTGCAAACATAGTTGTAAATCTCATTCTTCTTGCTCCCATCTACAAATCCCACATATAGAAAGAACATTGAGAAAGAACAGTTAGCTTTAGTGAAATAAAGAAGGGTAATTTAAAGACTGTTTAGTATTTCTTATATCAGCTCCATGAATTACTGTTCTGTATAAGGTTAAAGTTTTTACCTTTAGGTTGCTGAAGTTGCATGATATCTGGATATTAAACTTGAGACCTGTAGACTCAAGTCTTATTTCACATTGACATTTTATTGAATTCTGATGTGTGTTTTACAAAACCCACAACATATAAAGGTTTGGATCAAGAAAGAAAAGTTATTTTCACTGAAGAAATAAATCAATCCTTTCAGAATTCCAGTTGCTGATTTTACAATCTTTTCAGGTCCTAGTTTTTTACTCGAAGCAAAAAAGTGTTTCTTTGCAGTCTAAAGACAACTTGGAAGTAGCAGGCGTTTTATGACAAGTCTGTTTTGATTATTTTTTGCGTAGAACTTAAAGGGCACATAAATTTTGATGACGTTCTGTTGGCTAAATCTTTAAAATGTGATACTCTTTTGAATGATTCTTGAATCATGCTTCCTTTTCAAATTTTCTCACTATGAAATTAGAAATACTTTTTCAAGGGTCTACATTTTTCTCATTTGAACAAATTACAGAATTATATTAATGAGTCTGATTTTTCTGGAACATGGGGCAATCCCTGAACTGACTTTAAAATAATCTTGTCAATTTTGCACTTGTACTTCTTTATAGCTGCAATTTGATCTAACTCTACAAGCTGTCACCTAAGGTTAAACAGTCAAAGTAGTGGGGTTTTGCTTGTTTTCACCCCACTTGCTGATTATTTACTTGTCTTACTGATTTAGGATATACCTTTTCTTCTTCACTAATGAAAATCAGGATGCTCAATTAGCTCTTCTTCGAGTAATTCATATATGGGGAATTGCCTTAAGTAGCAGTGTTGCTCTTTGAGACTATGATATCCAACAGGAGCTGCCACCTCTGGATTAAAAGCAAGGGTAGCTGAAACCAGTTTTGAGCTGTTGGGGGCTAATGTGGGGGCAGTGGTGTGGTGTAGTTGGTGTGAAGAAAGTGGTTGATGCTCTGCAGATGAGAGCTGTTGGTTTGTCTTCTGGTATTGCTTCCTGAAGACTTTCACAGTAAACATTTGTAAGAGATCTTAAATACTGCCATCATTGACTAGCATTGAAATTGCACTACACCTCTGTTCGTCACGTTCTGATACTGTGCGAAGCACAAAACAGGAGAATTGATCTCATTTTGTACTATTTCAGAGAGACTACTCTCTAAAAGAGTAGGTCGGTGTTGTTCAGAGAGGAGTTTCTTTTCTGCTGGATCCTGGCTGCTTTCTGTGGAGAATTTGGTATTATATTTAAATATGTAAAACACAAGAGAAGATGGCACATTTAGAGTCATTGCAGTGGTTGTTACTCCTCTTCCCTCATATCTCATTAAGGCTTTTGCACTGAGGTGCCTGTTCCCTCTATGGTAGCCTGGAGCCAAATCCCTCAGGACAGGTGCTTTTTATTGCTTCCCCCTTTGGACAGCCTCAGCACTGCTGGGTTCACCTTCCTGTGGCCAGTCATTTTGTTTGGGGGATTTGGAAACTGTATAATCAGACCATAATTTTGTGAATTTGAAAATTTATTTATGTATGTCAGGGAGCTGAGATTCTGAATATTTCTTCTTTTACTAAAACATTTACTGGAGTTTTCTTTTTCTTGCAGATGTTGTAAATAGCTTTTATCTGCAATTATTTTCATTTTGATAACTAAGTTGATAAAGCAATGGAAGCATGCCTGTGAAAACAGTTTATACATCTGAAGTAACTTAAGTAATTCTAGTATTTGAAAATTACGTAGGATTTTGGTGTTCCATAATAGCTGGTGTTGATTTTGCTGCAATTTGCAGTGAGAATACTGAATTTGGTGCTCTGTGAGACATCCCAGCTCACTTTCTTCTATCTCCTTCTAACCAGTTTCTTTATCAATATATCATTCTCCATGGCTTGGAAATAATTTTATAGGCACAGCCATAGTCATGAATTCCTACCTGGCTATTTCTCCTGGGTAATGTTTATGTGTACCCCTTTAGGGGACTTTTTGTACACAATATCTTGTATGGCTACACTTTGCTTTTACTATTTTCTATATTACAGCTCTTTATTTTTGACAGGGTATTGCTCTCTCTCTCTGCTCTATTTAAATAGTCATATATTCAATCAGTATGTTAAAAAAAGGGATATTGATTCTTGCTGGTCTCCAGGTATTTTTTTTTCACATGAAGGAGTTCATACCAGTAATGTAATCAATTAATGTTCTCTCTTTCAGGCTTAACAGATGAAAAAGTGAAGGCGTATCTTTCTCTTCACCCCCAGGTACTGGATGAGTTTGTGTCAGAAAGTGTAAGTGCAGAAACTGTGGAAAAATGGCTAAAAAGGAAAAATAACAGACAAGAAGGTAAGTGCTTTTTGTTTGGGATTAATATTTAGCTTTGAACAGCTCAGTTATTTTCAGATTGAAAAAGGAAACCTGGTTTTGGTATAACTAACTATTACAATTTTTGTGTTTAGGTTCTACCTTTTTTTCAAAGGCAAAATAGGCTAACAATTTTTTAAGTATTTAGAGCCTTTTGGTATTTTTACTTTGAAACATACTGGTATTAATATTGGAAGTTTAGCTTACCCATTTTGAATTGCAAATGCTATACATCAACCTGTAGTGTCTCTTTTGAGAACATAAGTTGGTTTTCTTGGATCAAAAATTGGTAAGTTTTGAATTAAAATTATCCAGTATGCTTCAGTAAATTACTGGATATACCATCTCAAAAGTTCCTACTTGTAACATGTAGTAAGTCAATTTTAGATAAAAACATTGACTTAGATATTGTAACTCAGTGTGTTAAATTCTGGAGGTATTTCTCTTGGGTTGCTTTAGATAAAATACCTTGCTAAATAGACACAGAAAACTTTGTTTTGAGCCAGCTTGGGTTGACAATGATTGTAAATTTTTTAATGATCTTAAATTTTTTAAGTTGTCTGCAAACATAAGATTCATGGAAATCTGACAATGATTTGTAATGCACCAGGTAAAATGCAAAGGAGGAAATAACCAAGAAGGTTAGGGAAGAAACACTGGTTTTACTTTGTGGCTGCCTTCTAAGATGTTTAGGGTTTTCAGTTCTAATGATAATTCTTATTTTAAATAGAGGAGCTATTGTTACTTCCTAAAAGATAGTGTTTTCTGCAGAATTATAAAAAAAAGATGGTGGACAGGGGATGGAAAAGGCTATATTGAGCCAAATTTTTGGTGGTAGTGACTGCATATTATCTAAGGTGGCAATAAATTTTTGTTGGTTTAAAGAAATTACCCAGCAGCAGAATAGAAGTATATAGCAATAGACTGTTTATTACTTACTTTGTAGTTTGCAAACTACAGCACTGCAGGAGGCCTATTGTTGTAATCCACAACAGCAATCAGAAAAACAGTGTTATGAATCAAAGGAATAGGTTGTGACAATGCTTTTTGTAAACAGATAATGAAAAATACTTTTGTGTTACCAGAAATTAATACTTCTTGTTTTTAAGAGCTATGCTTATTAAATAATAATTTTTAAGGTGCTTGAAATCACTGTGAGACACCACTGTGTGTTTGAAACACAGTTTATAGTGTGGGTCAAGGATATTTGTACTAAAACCAAATAAATGCTTTGGAGAATTTTTAGTTTCAAGAACCATGTTTTGCTAAGTGGAATTTATTACCAGTTGCTCAAAGTTTCCAATTTTTTGGGGGAAGGCTATAAATGAAAGATAATTTTTTGTGGAAGTTTTCATGAAACTTTTTGTAGCAACTGCTAAAGCAACGTGACTTCTGACCATTATCCTAGTGAGGTTTTACGTGAACAGGTACTACAGTGAGATTTGTTCTGGTTTTTTTGGTACACTTCAAAAATTCTATATTATGGCTTATTTTTCCCAAACTTGTATTAAAAGTCTCAAGCAATAGTTATGCCACCATTAGCATTTAGCTTCATATCTGTTATCATCCTACATATCTTTCTGCCTTCCCTGCTAGTTCCCTTTTGCTGACGGTGATCTTTTAAGGTGACCATAGTTATTACACTAAAGACAGCCATGCAGATGGGGCTTCTTTAGTGCTGTATTTTAGATAAAAATAAGCACAATCAGATTTAAAACTACACTTGCCAAGTAAAAAAGATTAATTTGAATGCATTTTGTTTATAGGATGAAAGAGATACTGATGAGCCTTGTCTGTGATTTTCTTGTAAAAGATAAAGTCTATAGTCACGTAACATATTTCTGATAACAACATGTCCTAATATTTCAGGAAGCAATATTTTCAGGAGAGAAATTTGCTAGATGATTTAGTCAGTTCATGTTATGTATGTATAAATTCTACTGCCTGAGTCATGGTGGCGGTGAAAAACAAGGGGGAGAAGATGGAACTGATTCTTTTGGTGTCAGCATGGATCTGTGGTGACTTAAAGCGACTATGTAGCCTAAGTCACTTTACATCAGTAGGGGTATAATTTTCCCTCCATCTCTCTTACTTCAGTCTAGTCTGCTTTATAAATGTTCACATCATGTAATGTGATACAGCCAGAAAATAATCTTTGTTTTTGTCAGGAAGTTGCCAGGCAGGCAAAAGCCTGTTTTGAGTTCTCTGGCTTAGTGTCTGTACTCTTACGTGTTGGTGACGCAGAACGGTCTTTAACCTATATGCAGAAATTATGTCCTGCCTGATTTGCAGACATCCAGCTGTGTGTACTCTTCAGCCAGAAGTCAGTGGGCCTGCAGCCAGGGTAGTTTATCTGAATTTCATTAGCATGAACTGAAATGTCTGATTTGGACTTAAATGAACCAAAATTTAGCTGTGACTGAGATTCACTGAATTAATTACTGTAAATGGTTTGGTTCTTTTTTAAACCTGTATTATTAAAAATGGAGAAAATCACTTAATATAGCAGTGTTTAAGGTATAACTATATCCCAAAATATAATGAGTTGAGTCCTTAGTGTGTTAGATCTTGTATCTATCAAGGTAAAATGATAGATTGAAATTTGCTCGTGACAGGGTGGTGGTGATCTATCTGGGATTATAAGACATTTTTTTCTTTAACTTGTTTTTTTCCTTTTCCTGGTATATTGGAGAAAACCTGCAAAGGTAGTATTGGAAAGGAATGCTGCTTGTGCTGATATTTGGATATTCACTGCAACTTTTTGAACTCTATTATCTGTCGATAGATTGCATGCTCAGAACAAACCCAGGCCTTGTATTGTTGCACACAGAATTTCCAAACAACTCTATTTTTAATACACAAACACTTGAGTTTTAAATTTTTCCTATCTAGATCATGGCAGAGTTAATCAGCCAGAAGGAAATTTTTTTTTTTCCAGACGTCTAGTTATAATACTCAGAACTCATGAGACTTCTTCCATTGTCCTCTTTCATATCATTCAAGCAAAAGTGGCAGATGATTGTAGCCAGATCCATAATATTAGGAAAGATTTAGACTCTGCTGCTGGATGGATCCTTATCTCTCAACAAATTTCTCAGAAGAATATTTATAAATTCCAACCTTAATTATATTATTTGAAACTTCAATGCCACAACAATAAGAGGCTAAGCACATTGATTATAAGCCAGATGTGTGTCTTTTACACTGTTGACACAGAATTTTATAGATGGCTTTCCTAATCTTGTTAATTACCTCTTATAATAAGAAGAAAGGACAAACTGTACTCACACAGAATTTCTACATGGAAAGCTGCCTATATCA
Organism: Leptocoma aspasia; assembly: GCA_013399835.1. Classification (NCBI taxonomy): domain Eukaryota; kingdom Metazoa; phylum Chordata; class Aves; order Passeriformes; family Nectariniidae; genus Leptocoma; species Leptocoma aspasia. The sequence goes on from VXAX01002194.1 coordinate 1,223,941, forward strand.
CTTAAGAAACTCATCACTTCCCATGGCCCTCATGTTCATCACAGTGCATGACCATGTGCTTAATTACTGCTGAATCTGGAAACATTAACAGCTTTGTACATTATTATTTTTTTTTCCAGTCATAGTTGCCAAAAACATGTAAAGCTATGTATATGTAAGGTGCTTTGTCGTTGTTGTGTAGTTATAAGTGCAGTTGACTTACTGCATTTCCAGGAACCTGATATTTCATAATTGACCAGTTAAAAAAAAAATGAAGTAATTAGAAATGAGTTGCTTAATATAACAAAAGTATAGCATTGCTGTAATGTTTGAACTGTACTAGGCTGCATCATTGACGCGTAAATAATAAAGTTTCGCATAAGTAAAGAAAGTCCAAGAAGTGATTTCTGGTGCTGCATTTTCAGGTTTTTAGATATCAGCATGATGGGCTTTAAAGTTGGCTACAGTCATGTAAGAGACAAAGTAGTGAGTTTTTGAGAGGTGTTGATGTATGGCTCTATTTAGGGAGCAAGTCTGTGCTTAGGCTTTTATTGTTAAGGAATACCAAAGTGCATATTTCTGCATTAGATCATAGTTATTCCATTATTCGCTCTTTTAATTATGTTATTTATTCCTGCTTTTAAAAGATGGTGTATGGAGGTGCGTTATTTGCACTTCGCCTAAGGTTATTAAATAGGCGAAAAGATGGCTAACATGCATTTCCGTAAGCAGGGACAGTGTATATAAAAAGATACATGTAAGGAGGATATGTGTCAGTATGTGTATGCTAAAGAGATGTCAGCTTGCTGCCAGAATGATAAAGAAAAAAATGGAGCCTATTCTTGATTTGTTAGTTTTTGAGGACTGTGCCTTTAGAGAACTGTTACCTGTTCTGTAGTGCAGGGTAGCAGCTGTAGAACTGTAGGTGAAGGATACTTGGAATCTGGAGACTGTCACTGCTGTGGTGCTCCACAGCAGTGGAGGAATTCTTGCTGCAATTCTGACTTCTCCCCAACCTCGGCAAGAGGAACTGACATGGCAACATGTTAACAACCTCCTTGATTTATAATTAGGGTGTCTTGATATTTCATTGACGCTGAAGACATGCTGTTTTATTCTGATGCATCCCTGCTGCGCTTATGTTTGTGACATCCAAGCAGGCAACAAATGCTTGGCAAAAGCAAGCATAATTGTGGGAATTATTTGGGCAGTGCGTGACTTTGCACCACTGACTCCATGGCAGTAGCTCTTAATGCTTCTTATTACCAAACCTCGCTATTTACATATTTTGATGCTTTTCTTGGATTTTTTTTTTTTTGTTTTTCTCAAATAAGACAGAAAGGTTGTATCTTCCAGTTCCAACTGGAATAATTGCTTGCTGTATTCTTGCTCTTCACTCAGCGTTTGCCGATGGCCAGTTAGATACAAAATACTGGTCTAGGTGGTCTTGTTGGTCTGAACCAAGGTAACTTATGATACTGATAGGTGCTACTTTCCTGGGATAATATCTAGACTGACAAAATTTGTCTCAATTGTGAATGTTTTTATCAGAAAAGTTGCAATAATGTCTGGGGGCTTGACTATGTAGAACCTATTTCTCTGTGTATTTGGCACAGTCCTCACTTCCATGGAGATAAAACTAATTGGTAGAGTTTTGTATGGCATAGTTGGCAGGTTGCCATTTTTCATGTGTCTAGAAAGTTTATGGTAGTATCAGTATTTCAGAGGCAGACAGGTGAAGGCACTTCCCAATTATGTGGGCGCTACATAGGAATGCCATTTTAGTCCAGATAATGAAAATGGAACACATGTGTCAGAGGTACAGAAGAATTTTGGAAAAGGTATCTGGGAAGACTGTTGTATTGTACCGTTGCTTTTAAAAATGGTTTTGTTGCTGCATCATTTCCTGAAAGACTCAGTATAATTGTCTGAGGTGAAATGGTTTCTTGCCTGCATGATCAGTTCATTGTTTTTGTTTTTTATTGTTTTCTCTTAATTAATCAGAAGAGAATCAGCTTATAAGTGGACTCATTTTGGCTGTGAAAATATTGAGAAGGAGTTTATAAAAAAGTTCCCCCTGTTGTGTTGTCAGTCTGGTTTTTTTGGATAGTAAAGGTTAATTGAAAGGATATTTAGGTTAGATAGAATATGATTTTTTTAAGTATTGATAGTACAGAAATACTGAGCAGTGGCCTCTTGGTAGATAATACTGAGGTCTTGAGTGATGATGAAGTCTTTTGTTCCATGTGTGTCTCAATGTAGAAGCAGTTGCTAATTTTATTCTTTGTTATTTGCATGGCTATCACTAGCAAACTCCAAACAATGCTAAAAATGGCTTGGTATGTTTTTTTCTTCTAATTTGCTGAACAGTGTGAGAGTTTACTGTCTGATTGTTTTGGGAGTTTTTTGAGCAGGTCGGGTGAAGGAGGTGATTTTTCTGTTTTTCTGGAGTTCTGCATATTTAGAATTGTTTAGATGGTCAGAGATTTGCAGAGGGTAATCCTTTAATGACGATATGTTTGGTCTTAGGAAGCAGACGTCATTGCTTGGTCTGTATTCCCTCTTGAACTAATTATGTTGATCACATTATATCTGGAGCAATTATTCTCAACATGTTCTTATACTAATGTTTGTTGTATCTTTGTTAAGCTTGCATTAGGAGTGTTTATGTTTTTTCTGTCTACTCAAAACACTGTTTCCCCTTACTTCTAAGCCTGGCTTCACAGAACCATTTTCTGTGCAGTACTGCTGGTTATATTAGAAAATAAACAGACGTTATTTTGTCATTTCTCCATCTTTTGGTAAATTAGGACATGGAGCTTCTTTTACTATCATACTGAGAAACAGGTTTTTCACTTCTTTTACAATTTCTCTTCAGTTTACATTTTGAACATTTCCAGATGATCAATATCTTTCTAAAGAGTGGGCAGCGTAAGAGAGATAGTATTTCAATAATGGGTTCATTAACATTATGTGTAATACAAAACCATTTCCCTCCTGTGTGAGACAGTTCTCCTGAATGTTGTCTGGCCCTGCTGTTCTTTGTTTTCAGATTGTTTCTCTCCTGTATGTGGATCTTTGTTTTTAGAGTAAAAAATCAAGTGAACAAAAGAGAAAAAAAAATTCTCAGTAATTGGTGGAGAAAATCCATTCTGCTGATGTATGTGAAGACTGTATACCCACGTAGCCAACACTTTTTAATAATGATTGTTTATGTCAATGTCAGCTAACCTGTTTTATCTGCATTGAAATGAAATAGGAATGTTCCCATGGTCTGTAAGCTGAGAAAAAAAGACGTAACAAGGGAATAGTCATTAACTTTTATGGGAGTTTCAAATCCAAGAAGTATTAATTTGATTAATGTTGGCTAGACAAGGCTTGTAATCAAAAATTGATCAATAAGAATAAAAAGACAAAATGTAAAATAAGTACAGATGTTAGCATTGCTTGTTCTGTCCATTAAATGAGACTTGCATCTTTGAGGAAAGAGAACTATGCAGTCACACAGAGTGATAGTCTGTTACACCACATGTGCACAAAGAAAGGATATTTATTCATGGATGTTCTGTATGCGAGTAGTGAAAACTCAGTTCAGCAAAGTTCTCAATGTCTTATCCATATATAATATATGTACAGAAATTCTGCATCTCTTTTGTATCACAGGAAGTACAGGAAGCCCTGAGGATGAATGAAAATTCATCGTTTATAGTGGAGATGTCTACTTGGATATAAATGTTAATGCCATGCTCTAAATGGATGCTTTTATGTTTCTGTGGGCAGAAGCAATTAATGATATTTGACTTAACTTCATATTGGCTATTAGTGAAGATTTTCAGCAGAAATTTTACTTCTGAAACTGCTCTCTTGTCTTAAGGCAGAACAGTAAATCACAGACTTTTATGGGCTTAATGAAGACTAAAAATTTTCAGTGTGTGATTCTGTAGTGATTTAGCTAATCATGATGGTGATTCAGTTACTTTATCCCTTAAAATATCTATAATTAGGTGGAATTTTAGGCAAGTTGTCCTGTGTTTGTTTATCAGATCAGATTTAGTGCAGCTAATTCCAAGTGTGTACTTTTCGTGGTGAGTCATAGATACTCCCTTTATTTGTCCTAGTGGCCAGTGGTAGATCAAGTTCTTTGTCCAAAAATTACTTCTTCATACTCTTCCTCCTGGCAATGAAATAAATCCTGTCAAATGTCTTTCAACTGTACTATAATAAACTTCTTTTGTTTTGCTTTGGGTTTTTTTGATTTTTTTCCCCCATGTTTTATGAATGAAAGTTAAATTATATTCCCACATCATTCAGCAAGAGGAAGGCCTAAGTGTGACTTAATGCCCGTTGATTTACTTCTATACATTCCCTAATTTCTCCTTCAGGAGATTATACCTTTTTAAATATCTTGTAGGAGGAATACATGTATTGCACATAAATGAACACTGTTGCCTGTGCTTAGCTGATACAGAGTTTTGTTTGTGTCACAAATATTATTCAAATACTTCGAAGGTGTTAAGCGTATAGATAGAAATTATTTGGTTCAAAACACGTACTCTCAGACAATAAAAATCCAACAACAAACAAACCCCCAGAACTTTGAAGGCCATTGAAAAGGGTTCATCTCAAAGATAGAAATATTGGACAGAAAATCCAGGTATTGGAGAAAAAGTCCTCCTGAAGATTATTGAGGTTCTAAGTAACTATGTATTTGTAAAGTATGGAATTAAACTATGGAATTCCTAGACCATTTTCACTACAGAAGACTTCAGTATTCTGAGAGGAATTTTTATTTTCATAAGCTCTCTGAAAAAATGGATGCATACTAGGATAGTAAAACTTCATTTGTACTGAAAATTAAATCCAGATGCATAAAAGCTGTAAAGAATCTCACAAAGTGTCAGATAAAAATAAGGTTTGGTTGATCTTTGCCTCTGAGGCCTAGTTGCATGGCATGTGACACCTACGAGGCTAAACTGCTTTTTCTTCACACCCAAATATGATCTTGCATCCAAGCTGCCATTTGGAGTAGTCCTGGGCAGATGTTATTCCTCTCATCTGATCCCAAATACCGTTTTGGGAAGGTGCAAATTGGCAAGATCCAAGCCATGCTTTGGGTGCGACTTTAATCGGGTACTGGTGATATTCAAGCCCAGTCCACAGCCCAAATTCCTCCATTAATTTAGGCCTAGCCTGAATTAGGTATTACAGCTCAAGGAGGGATGCTAGGAATATAGTGGAAAAATCAGCCATTAGAGATTGGGAGCAGATAGAGAGCTTAGCCAAATGAAACCAAACAGGAAGCATCATTAAGTCACTGTTGAAATTTTAGGTTAATTTGAAGTTCAGATGCTCTGTACGGGTAATACCACCTCCTCAGGATACAGAGAAGAGCAAAGTTAACCAGATGTGTAGATGTCTTTTTTTTTTTTTTTCCCATGGATCTCTTTGTTGATACAATATATGTAACAAGCTACCATTTCCATCAGCACAGCAGGTGGGGTCACAAACTATTTGACTAGCAGCGTGTGAGGCTTGGAGGAATCACTTCACTGGACTTTAGCAATGGCAAATAAACCCAGATAACAGTACACTGAGTTTAATTGTGTTTAATTATTTTAATTCTTTAGACAGTTTGAGCAAAATGTCTGACTGTCAATTATGGAAGAGGAGGAATTGTGTATGGTCATTTTCTCTAGGTATGAGGGGAATGGATCTTTTTTCCCCCCTGTGGAACACTTAAAACTCAGGTTTAAGGAGGTTTGGCAAGAAATTATAATGGGTTATAAAACCAGTGTCAGTTGGTGTTGAGCCAATGATAAGTATAAAGTTTCCTTGAAGGATCTGTCTTTTTTAAGCGTAAGGATGGAAAAGCTAAGAAAGAATTAATTGCCTCATTAGGTTAAAGAAGAATTTCTTCTCAAAAGAATTACTGTTTTTTTATAAATTCTGTGAAGACATTTACATCTACTTATCTAATTATATGGCATTTGAGGATGCCAGTTACTATCCATCGATCTTGTGTTGTTTTGTAGGAGGTTTGTTATTGTGGAGGGAAGTTAGCAAGGTCTGAATTTCTTGCACTGGCTAGTGCATTTAGTTCAATTAAGCCAGAAAAAGACCCCCAATGCTTATAGTGTTATAAACTCTTTATAGGGCCTTTCTTCCTTACTATCTTTACACTGTGATGACTTTTGTGATGCTGCTACCAGACAGAAAGGGATTCTTTATTTTGCAAAAGACCTGAAGTTTTATAATTACGACTGTCATGATGAAGACAGTTGACAGATTTACCTTTTCCATAACAGAAGAACGAAGGGCACCCTGCAAAACAAATTTGAGCTACAGATTTGAAACAACAGGATGTCCTTTTTCACACAACCCATGCCTAAATTATGAACCCATTAGCATAATATATTTGAGATGTTAAAAATGTAAATGGGTTCAAAAAGTGATTAGACACATTCCAAAGAAGAAATACTTCATCAAGAGCTGTTACATACTATGATCTTGATGCAGCCTCCAGCTGAGAAAATTCATAAGCATCTGATTGCTCTGAGGACATACTGGAGTAAGTATACTCTGTACATCTGTAGTCTGTGCTTTCTCTCCTTTTCATACAGTGTAAATTCTTCATACCCTTTTCCTATTTCGTTTCTAAATGAGCTGTTACTTGCCATTGTCATAGGCTACAAACTCGAGTAGATGGACTTTTAGTTTAGCAGAATAGGATCATTATTCTCTGTCATTATGCTTCTCCTGGGATTCTTTCTGGGATTTATGTACCACCCATTAGAATTGTGAGTCAGATTGTCTTAATAACTCATTTGAATGTGCTGGAAAAGAAACTGGGTTTTTATACCATAACACATTGTTTATGGATCTTCTTAGATAAGCTGCAAGAGGTCTCCTCAGTTAACAATAAGGCATCTTTGAAACTCTTTGGAGACAGCACTTCATTCAGACTTATGTTAGCTGCAGTACTGAGCTAAATTATTTTATTCTTTCTTTCAACCTGCAGTATGCAGAGATACCCATAAGTGATGATCTTTGGCTACAGGAAAAAAAAAAGGTTTCTCTGGTTGAAATTGCTGAGTAACATGATTAAGAGACTTTGTCACGTTGCTTTTTCAATTCAAAGGTAGAATATTTTGTGTGTTTTGTTTGTTCAGGTAGCAGAAGGGAGCTCTTTTATGGGGTGCTTGGTCCCCATCCTAAAGTGCTGGTTTCATTTCATTTGTCATTAAGTACGGGGAATTAAAGGGAGAGAGAAAAAGGATGACGGTGTTGATGAGCAACAAGGATTAGGAAATTAATAAGGCACGATTCAATAATAGGTGTGAGAGGAGGAATGCCTGTGAGTTTTTGAAGGGTTTATAGCAATTGGGTGTAACTGACATTAGGTTTTGGTGACCAGGGTGGGGAAGTGGCAACAGACTTGTTATACTAATTCAGTCTAAGAGGGTTCATTTCTACTAATTCAGTCCAAGAGGGTTCATTGTGAACACTTGGAAATATCTTTGTGAAGTGCATCAGGTATTTGTAAAGCAATAAAAAGATGTTTATTCTGGGGGACTTGCTGGTCAGTGGTTTTGGATTTACAGTGAACATTTGGGGAGACTTGTCAAAACAACTTTTTAATCTAGTAACTAGACAGTGACCATTCTTTTTAAATCAGAGTTGTCATGACCCACACAGTGAATGCCCTTCTGGGAGAGGAGGTTATTTCAAATGAAGTTTTGGATTACCAGAATGTGCCCTTTTTGCATTGTATTACCTAGGAAGCCATTCCATTGTGACACCTGCTGGTTTGCCATCATATATTTCATGGTCAATCATGAATGTGCTTGAAGAATAATCTCAGTTCTCCGTATAGTCTGTTACTTTTCTTAAACAAAATTTTAGTTTTACAGATAATTGTTTTTACAAATGTGTACTATTACCAAGTTGTGTTTTCCAACTGTTCTCTGGCCAAAAGAATTTTTGGGGAAAATAACTGTCATCTCTCTGTCTAACAGTATGATTATGTTTAAGAAAAAAATTACTTCTGAGGAGTAAACAGTGGCCGTAAATCTCTGATACATTTCAGTGTTTGAGGTACCTATAGTAGCAGCCAACTGTATACAGCAAGTACAGTGAATATATAGATATACATCCAGGTACAGAGAAAATGGCACCATATAATGTAGGAAAAGTGTATTTACAAGTATTTTCTCATGTTCTGAGAGGTTTTTTCTTCATCAAAAACTCTTGCACTGATTAATAAGTTATCAAATTTTGAATCAACACAGTTTGAGCAGGTATAGAAACAATTATGGCTCTCAAATTCACAATCGGTGTCACAGCACAATATTTTAGAGTCACAAAAACATAGGAAATCTCAGAAATACTGTTGTTTGTCATGGTCCAGTCCTGTGTCTTTTACTGACCATTTTTAGCTCTAAACACTGATGAATTAACTACTGGCCCATGTTGACAGTTTTGTACTTCATAAATAGGTCTTTATGTTTGGAGAATGGATAGGCTCAAATTCTGGAATAAATACTACAGCTGTATATTTCTACACAGTCAGATTTATTTAAACATTGCCGAGATTGGCCCTTGTACATAGGGACATAAGCAGGATCCTTTTAAACACACTTTGAAGAAACTCACCAAAACTAAGCTGTATTTCTGGACGGTATATGTGACTTGAATGTCTTCTTTGCAGTGTGACAATAGCAATGCAGTTTCTGTTCACAAATGTGGATGACTTGTTATAATTCAGAATTCAGCATTTTTTTTGTTTATGTAGCTGTCCGTCAGCTAGATATGGTGATGCTTTTGGAGCACTTTGAGGAAAATACAAGTGCTGATCGAATCTAGCAATATTTCTGAGGGAAGCTTAAAAAAATTGAGTGGGTTTCTGATTGTTAGCAGTGCCAAAATAATTCTTTTAATAGAAACAATGAAAGGAGAAAAGCTATATACACAGAATCCTCAGGAATAAATGTCACGTTAGAAGTTCAGCTTCCTTCTTTTATTTTTCCTTCTTGTAAATCTAGTTAAAGGGAGAGAATATTTGATTTAGATTTTCTTGATTCTTTATAAATGTGCATAAAATCTTGGATAGTACTGGAGTTACAATAGTTGGTTTTTTTATTTTTATGATGCATCTTAAAGTAAAGGCTCATTTCAAATAATACTGTATTTTCTCTGGAAGTTTTGTCAGCTCCACAATTAATTAGTTGAGTTTTTGAAGAGCTCTCTCTTCTACAGACTTAAGAAATTATTGGTTTTTTCTGAGTGATTGTCTTTATGTAGATCTTCAGGCTTTGAAATAAACACCTGCTTAGCTCAGCATCATGTTATTAGTATTTGTTCCTTATTTTCCTTTGATAAATAGGCAGAATGAAGCCTGGTGTTATTTAATTTTCTCTCCCTCTCAAGGCTTATGTTTTTTAAAATATATATTAATATATTTATTAATTCTAGGATTGTTGGAAGAGACAATTTTGCTAGGTTTTCATTCCAAGGTCTGCCATTTATTTTTACATGTTACAGTGATGGAATGATTTTCCTTGGTCTCAAGGTTTTCTCTGTCTTATATGTCCAAATCCCTCAGATAGGGTTGTCTTTCACTACTCTTTCTGAAGGTGGATTTTCTTAAAAAATGCAGAAACAGAAGCATTTTTTGTTTAGTAGTTAGGGGAGATTTGTCTCAGAGACAGGCAGTCAGGAACTTTCCGACTTCACAAAACTTTGGTGAATTCTGATTCCACTTCCACCTCTTAGAAAAAAATATTTAATAAGAGCTCCTGGCCTGACTGTTTTCATGTCTTTGAGGCTTCATTTGTGCATCTCAAAAGGTTAATGAAAACCTTTGCTGTGGTAAGTGAGAAGCTCATACATTTTAATAAGGAGAATAAAGTAGAAGGAGGACAGGCATTTTTTCATTCTTACCAGGACCTCTTTTTGGGCATTTCCATCAGATATCAGCTTGGGTTTTGAAAATGTTTTTAACACATGTCCAGGATCCAAGCCTAGAGGAGGAATCAGTGGAAACTGGCTTGGTAACTCTTGTGTTTCCTCGAGGAAACAGATTAGGAATCCAAAGAAAGTATTGAATTTCTGTTCTGACTTCTCAATAATCCTGTTATCTCAGTCTGACCTTTGCTTTGAAAGTACCTCAGATTAGTTGCAAGAGATTGTATTTAGTTAAATGTATTTCATTTGACCTATTTAATCTTTGCAAATTTTCCTTTTAGGGGTTGCACAAAGTATATGTTGAGTTCCAGATACTGGCATCTCTATGCACAGGCGAAAAACCCACAAAGCTCCAGTTCATTCTGTTAATTCTAATAGAAGGACCTGGATTAATGCAAAAGCAGAACATAGTTTTTTCATAGAAAACATATCTGGAATTCCTTATGACCAGTTGAAATGCCGCAGGAAAATACATGAAAATGCTGAACAGACGTGCCTTTCTTTGAATTGATGATACAAAATGGTTGTTGTTTTGCTCCTAAAACACATCTAAAGATGAAGTCTCAGTGACTGTCTAAAAAGTTACTATATGCAAAGAATAGGTTAAAACAAATTATCAGTACCTAAGTATTTGCTCCTGCCTTTAATACTGAACTCATATCTGAAGAACCCTCTGAACTTGCTTATAAATCCTCATCTTATTAAGTCCTTGGACAAATTCAGAATCTTACACTACTAGTTTCAGCATTTACTAGAAAATTACTGCTCTGAAGATTAGTGTTTCAAAGATACTGTGGCATAATACATGAAAAACTGAGCTGCTGTGTCAGTAGAGAAGCTTAGAAAACAGCTTACCTGCTTATCCCACTTATGTTTTTTGTAAATATCCTTGGCTACGTTCCCAGTGAAGACAGGAATATGAAGTGGCTTTACCAAGTGCTTTCTTTCCCTTATGTACTGAAAGGAGAGCCCTTTGGGGGAGCATAGGACAGATAGGAAAGGACAAAAGCAGGAGTGGATGCATATAGGCTACGAAAAGGAGTGGATTGTATAATCTATTGGTGACAGCAGGCTGTGACACTCTCCCTTTTCAACTAATTAGCACCCCATAGATGCAAACAAATATGTAGTATTTGTTCTATTTCCTTTTCTTGCTGGTTTTCCTTCCCATGATGCTACAGAGCCTGGGTTTCTCTGGGCTTAAAAAACCCCCAATTCCAGGATATAACAAGTTGCAATTTAAGTAATAAGTCCTGCTTATAGTAATATTAGCTGTCAATTTAAACCAACACGCTAGAGTGGGTTTCTAGAAGAATGCATGCAGTTACATACTTATTTTATGTTTATGGGAAATCCTTTTATGCATCAAATTAAAGGACACTTGCTAAATTATATATGGAAAAAGAAATAAGTTCAGTGACTGATAATATTTCAAATGAGAACTTTTAAAGTACTTAATAAGGATTTTGCCTTGTTTTCATAATTACAAAGTGATGTTAAGTAGGCGAACAGAGGATTCCATCATTAAAAAAATCTTTCTGAATATTTCTTTTGCTGTGTCTTTTGTGGATCAAATTATGTACCATATGATTATGACTAGCATTGATCAACTGATGGACTAAATTGAAAGACTATTTTCCTTAATTTTTGCACTCTAAACTGCCTCCCAATATGTTGCCTAAGAGCATGTGTCTTTGGAGACAGAACCCAGTCTGCACCACACGGCTGACTGCCAAGCCTTTCCACCAGAAATCCAGCCATTATTTTCTACTCTCTACTGCACAGTAGGATGCATCCACCCATTTACAGCATTAAGCCATAGCTTTTTATTTTATGGTAATCTTTTGTATTAGATATTCATAGGAATAAATTTTCTCTAGCCATGTAGGTCATATTTCTCCCAAGACAAAACTGAAACATAATAGAAGCTTTTTTTTTTCCTAAAGTGTTTTTGAAAGAATTGTAGTCTCTAGCAGTGGGTTTTTTCTTGGAACCAAACACATTTTTACCCTGTCATTGATACTGTAGGCACACATTATCCAATTTCATTGCTGTACTACAGTCAGCACACCAAAAAAAAGTAAATTAGGGAGTAGGTTTGGATTCTTCCAGTGTATCTGGAATTGTAATGGAAAAAGAAAGTATTAAAGGCGGTAATACAGTGTAAATCAATTATTGGAATCACAGGCATCTTTTAGAACAAGGTTAGGGAATCTGTCATTGTCCTGTCAAAGCATGTTTCTCTCCATGCTTGTTTTCTACTTGAGATTTGGCTAAATAATTCAAAACTAGGAGACTGAAGATAATTTTCAATCTTAATGCCCTTCCTCTTTAACTGTTCCTAAAATATTATTATCTAAATAATCAATCCTAAATCACTTATATGCAGATGGACCAAAAGAAAGAGTATACTCAGAGGTATGACTTAGCAGTGTTTGTCTTGATTGTTAAGAAGTATTTCAAGATTTGAAGAGAATAGTGTGAATTCTTACATAAAACTTTATCTGCGTGCTTTACAGGTACCTAAAACATATTAAAGCTTCTTACTCATTCCAGTCTTGTGCTTAAGGAAACTAATAAATAGAAATGAATGTTGATGTGATCATGATGTTATTTGAATGGAACAACCTATTAAACCTAGACATCTCTGCAACTGCTGCATTTTACTAAAGAGAATGTGTCCATGTTTCCAGCCTGACGGAAACCATAATTGCATTCTCTTTTATTAAATATTAAGCTATTACATATGAATGAACTGGTCATGTTAAAAAAAAAAAGTACCAATCATCTTAGAAAGAGAACTTTCAATGCCTTCTTTGTAATCTCAGGCTTCTTTAGTCAGCCTTGAATAGCCCAGTCATTAGGAAACTGAGATACCAATGAATCCTGTTGGCTCAAGTGTTTGCAGTGTTTGCTCGGGCCAGAACCTTCTTATTCCCAGGAAATAACTCTGTGGTTCATTTAAGCCTGCACTGCCTGCCCTCCGCTTCCATCCATGGGTGTGTATATCCAGCCTTTCCCATGCACTGGTTGTTTTGCTTATGTAATTGTAGATTATATCTACGGCTCACTGCTGCAGCTGTAAACTGCCCCAAGGAAGTGGGGAGAGCACAGAGGTGGCAGTTCAGGCTCAAATTGATTTTTGCTGGTGTGGACCTGCACCTTGACATTCCTTTCTAGATAGTTTCATCTCTTCAGGAAAAGAGAGGTTCAAATATTCTAATCTGAGAAGACATCAGTTGGATCTGATGAAGTAATAGATAAACATTGACAAAATGCTGGATATAGTTTAGGTAATAGAATCAGAGAATGGTTTGGTTTGGAAAGAACCTTAAAGATCATCTAGTTCCAAGCCCTCTGCTGTGGGCAGGGACACCTTTCACTAGACCAGGCTGCTCAGACCTCCATCCAGCCTGGCCTTGAATACTTCCAGGGATGACACACTCTCAACTTATCTCGGTAGATTGTTCAAGTGCCTCCTCACCCTCTCAGTAAAGAATTTCTTTGTAATGTCAAATCTAAACCAATTCTAATTTCAAATCCATTCCCCCTTGTCCTGTCATCGTGTGCTCTTGTAAACAGTCTCTCTCCATCTTTCTTTTAGGGTCCCTTCAGGTACCGGAAGCTGCAATTACATTACATTACATTGTCTTTTTTCCAGGGTGAAAAAAATGCTAATTCTCTTAACCTTTCCTTATATGAGAGGTGCTCCATCCCTCCACTCAACTTGGTGGTCCTCCTCTGGACTCACTCCAACAGATCGATGTTCTCCTCTGGTAATGGATCCCTGAAAAGAAAAAGTGCCATGCAATTCTTTAAACTCTGAAGAAAGATTCATGCTTTGAAATTGTTCACGTCCTTCTTTGAGTCATTTTCCATGTAGGTATGAAAGGAAGGACTTTCCAAGTATGACGTGTTAGACTGAGTAAAATATGCACAGAGAGGACAGGGTGCTTAAAGGAGTTAAACATTAACACAGATTGTACTAATAAAAGTTGCAGAGAGAAGTAGTGTGCATTTGAATAAATCTGCACATATGGGAACTGGTATATATTAATTTGGAGTGAAAGCTGAATTTTCAGTTTGTTAGCTATCTCTTTTTATAGTAAATCCATTTTGGCACATTTTGAAGGTGACAGGAATTTGCATCTTATTCAAGTTAATTAGAATCCTAACAGACACCACTTTACCAAGTCAAGACATTGCTATGGCTGGAAGAAAGACAATAGAAAGTCAGGCAATCAATTAGAAATCAGTGATTCCAAAGTGAATTCAGTGTAGGCTAATGATTCAAAATGGTGAAGAGAAGAGCAGATAAAGCACCTCAGGTATCAAATAAGCCAGTGTGGCATAGCATTTAAAAGCACTGGCCTATGTGCTAGATGCATTTGGGTGGCTGGCATTTTCTTTATTTCCTAGGAATATCACCTCAGAGAATAAGACTTACATTTCTGTGTGTACTATTTCTGGAGCAATTTCATTCTTACTTATTGTACATCATAGTATAAATTTTATATATACATTTAAAGAAAAGCAAATGTAACAGACTTTTTCTGTTTCTGCTTTCCTAGAGACTGTCAAACTTGAAGTCCTTTTTATAGAATTCGGGCTCAGAATTCATGGAGTAACTTGGAAGTGACCCTGGAAAATAAATTACTGTTTTATAGAGCTTTTTCTGCATTTCTTTTGTGCTTTTGTTTCATTTGGCATATTTGTTTTTGTATACTAACTCATAAATGTGATTTTATAACCCTTATTTGTACTTTTATGCTATTTTGAATCCAGCAGCTTTATTTGCAATATTGCTGTCTTTTTTTGTATAGTTAGTGTTGTCTAATGAACTTATAAATACTTCATTCTACTAGAATTTTAATAATGCCATCTGTTCACTTGATGGCAAATGGCAAAGCACACTGAAGCAACTACCTTTTTTTACCTTCTTGACAGCTGTATTTTTAAAGCTTAGGTTTTAAGTTTCCAGCATTCTTTTTTCATTAACAGTTGCAGTGAACAATATTGGAAACAAAAGGATTTCTTTTGGTGCAAATCTTACCTTGAGACTTACATGTATGATTTTCTTTAGATGCGGTTTGAGTTTTTTTGATCTGTGTAAACGGTACTTTTTTTACTGGATCTTGTTTTCCACCATGGCAGAAAGTAAAATAATCCTGGAGAGGTCAGTAAAGTACATCACCTTTGGTAGTATCTGATGTCTTTGTCCAAGCTGCTTGTTCGTCCTGGCATCTTTGTCCCTCTCTCCCTGCATGTCCTCCTTTTGAAATTCTATTTTGGAAGTCTTTGGCTCTTCTTTCTGCTTTCCATCTTGCTTTATTTAATTATGTTAATGTTTGTGTTTTGAACCACCAGCTTATTATGTAGTTATTAGGCTGTTCTCTTTGGTGTACTGTTTGGTGACTTAATCTCACTCCTGCAGTTAGTTGTCAAAACAAGTGGCCTGATGTCTAGAAATGGTCAGGTTCCTAGTACCTCCTGAGGGAATTAGTGCTGCATGTGAAAATTGGGTGGCCTTGTATGTATGCCTGAGTAGATGTCAGACCCAAATGAGTTAACTAACAGAGCTCTGGTGTTTCTGAACTAGGTAGATGTAGTATATAAAGAAGTGTCTAAGAAGCAGTTATGTCAGGGGTTGTTTTTCCAAATTCCTCATCCAAGTGGTTGTGTGATGCTTGCTTACGTAAGAAACTCGTGTTGGTGTTGACAGAGCTCTGTGGCAGGCCTGATGAAGGAAGCTGGGAAGAATGATGCTGTAACTGACAAATGATGAGATTCCTCAATCATGACTGTTTCAAAACTATTTTGAAGGCATGATGAGAAGGGACTTAGATTATGAATTACCCTTTTCATGCTTGCAGGAATAGATTTCTCGCTTGGTTGCTGGCTCTCAGTGTGAGATCATTAGTAGTTCTCTTAGATTGACAATTTGGGAGATAGACACAGCTCCTTATCCCAGCAGGTGGCAACTTCAGCCGTGCTGAAGAGGTGTGGTTGGCTCTGGTTCCCTTTATTCCACTGACAGAAGTGATACTTCCACTTTCTCTTACTGCTGTGTTAGATACAGTTTATTAGCTTTCCAGCTGATTTCTTTATGTATTTCCTTATTTCTTATTAAGTATTTCAATTAATTTACCATCTGCATTGGATTTTGTTAGTTAAATAAAAAATGCACATGAAAGTACTTTTGTCTTGCTTGAAAATACCCAGTTCTTCATTTCTTCTAAGCTTGTAGATATAAATTTGCAGTTTTCCTTTGGACATTTCTCTCTTTCTTATCTTCCTTTTTTTTTTTCCTTGACATCTCTCAGGTTAGCTGTGAGTAGAGAACTCCTTCTGAAATTTCCAATTTAATCTCTTCTCTGTGTGAGTGTGTGTCTGAAGCACATTAGCCTTTCAACAAGGATGGGATGAGTTCTGTCACCAAGTCTTTCTCATGTTCCTAATTGCAGAGATACTGTGATTTACCTCCCTTTCTTATGGTTTAATGATTCAAGGAGCCAGATTCTTTGGATGAGACTGTCACCAGTGCCTGATAGTACAGCCAGCCCTCAGTTTGAAGCCTGTGTCAAAGTTTCTGTACTGAAGGTTGGTATGCAGTAGATTCGTTGGCATAGTGGAGCGTGCAGATGTGCTGGTGGGGCATACTCAGAAATCATCAGTCCACTGAAGACTGGATTCTACCTGTAAATTTTTGTGGAATCTCTTGGAGAACCAGTCTGGCTCAAAGGATAATCTGGATGCTGATGTGCCAAGGCATTTAATGACTATATCTCCTGATACATGTGGACTGCTAGGTGCTGTGACTTTGTGATGTGTTCTGGTGTTGAAGTGTCTGATGTTGGCTGTTACAGCGTGTCCTCGAGGTTATACAAGACCAGTCAGAGCTATATAAACAGAGCTTCATTGGGAACATTCTTGTTTTCAGCCAGGGACAGCTGGTATTCGTCACATTTTTATCTTGTCTTTTAGCAAGCTCACTGTTCAATAACCTTTCTCAATTATTTCACATAACCTTAATATCATCTTAGAGTTCCACAAGTGGCTGAGTCTCTACAACTTGGTGAATGATCATTCTCATTCAGTGTGCAGTGGTAAATCAACATACCTACTCATCACTGGGGTATTTAACTTACTTTCATTTCAAGGAATTGGGTGCCAGACTGCTTTGGAGATTTTTTTTTTTTAAATCATAATGCATGTATCCCTGCCTGGAAACTTTTCTAAATCTGGCCTAGCATTTTTAATACTGCACCTGCTATTAGAGAGAGTGAAAATTTTGCATTTGTTCAAGTGTCAGTAGAAGAATACTGAACTCCACAACGCCTTGCATTTTTTGTTGTTGTAGAACAGCCAAAAAGATAATTTTTAAAATTATTTTTTTCTTGTATCATTCTTGTGAATTATAATTATCTGCCATTATAAAATCTTTTTAGAATAAAACTGACTAGTTCAGAAATTTATAAGGTGCTGTCATTATCTTTCATAGAGAACTGTCTATAATTTTGTAGTTACATATTCTGTTCCTTTCTACTCACTGAAGTTATAATTTTATATATTTTTTAGCAGTCTCTCATAGCAAGCAAAATGTTTTACTCACAGTGGTGGTACTGATAAGTAGTAAATAGTTCAATCTTCTCTTGGTTTCAATCTGTTCATCATGTTAGTGTAACATGTAATTTTTCAAAGACTCCAAAGTCATGAATTATCTGCACATCATTATTCTGTAATATTCAACTCAGTCACTGAGAGCTTGATTATGATTACTAACAAATCAGCTGAAATATCCTAAAAGCAAAAAGGCTTAATTTGTAAATTTTAGTCTATCTTTTTCATCTTCAGGTTTTTTCCCTGATTAATTTAAACTTTTTTTTTTTTCCGTTTCTTGGTTTTCAATCTCTAGAGTAAAGTAAATAAAATACATGACTAATAGAAATGTACCTATGTTGTAGTCACAGTATGGTTTCTTCAGAGGGATTGAAATGATTCCCCTGACATCAGTGTGTCTCACGCTGGATCACAGCACCCTCTCACGTGGTAACCTATCAGCTCAAGCTCTAATGATCCCTTACCCTTGTTGACGTTAGCAAACTTATCCTCTGGGGCATTTGCTTTTGTTTCTTTTGTCAGCTGTTCTAAAGAGAAGAAAACTACTCAGTCTTGATTTTTCTGCAAATTCTGAGGATTTTACTGCAAAGTTCAGTAACGTGACAGTTGTTTTCAATGTAGTCAGAGGTGCAGAAAGAAGAAAACCAGCCAGGCTTTAAAGCTTCTTGTTCTACTTTTGATTCTCTATAGCGATACACACAGGAATCTGACAATTCTAAATTACTTCTTAAGAGTTCAGTAGCCTACAGTTTTATTACATGGACATGGTTTTTTTCTAAAAAACTGGTCTTTTATTTTTCCAAACAGAAGACAATGACAATACAGTGATTAAAAAGGTAGGGATGAGCACAAAATAGAAATAATTAAAACCAAAAAGTTTACTAAAAATGTTGGTGTCTGATTCTCTGTTTCCCCAGGGTAAGTGAAGATTACATTCTTCCTAACGTGTAAGATTTTTATGTTCTCTTGCTGTCACTGAGCCATATGCAGTATTTCCTGCTCCGGAAGCTGCCAACCTGCTGAAATTTCTTGGTCTGTTTGGGCCAACAATCTTGGAAGCCTCCCTCCATGCCAGGGATGGGAACCTCATGGCACTGAGCTGTGTGATCCCATCCCTTGCCTCGCTGGGCTCAGAGTGGAGTGTGGGCTGTGTATAGATGTTGGGAAAGCAGGAGGAACTGCCTTTCCCTAAAGTTCTCCGGGCATCTTGTCAGTCAGGAAGAGGTATTCATGGTGTAGGAATAAACAAGCCAAACTCCAGAGGCCCAGCAGGATCCAAAAGGTATACATGTTTGTAAAATATCCAAATGCAGTGGACAAAATCCAGTGGGGCTTTCTCAGGTTGCAGGAGCTTTGTAGGACCTGCTTCAAGCAGTGTTCTCCTTTTAATCATCTCTTTCAGCCCTGAATCACTATACGTGACAGAAATGCCGTGACATTTAATACATAAAAGCATTTCTGTTTCCCAATGCATGCTGTAGCAGTTCTATTGATTTTAATGCAATTGCTTAAGGTATATGTCTGAGTAGTATTTGAGCCAACAGCGATGTAATATTTTCCTTCTCTTTAAAACACCTGCTGAACACAATAAAACTTTGATTTGAAGTTTTAATTTGGTATTTGAAAAATATTCAGGAGTCAAGGGACAGCTCTATTCAAAAGTGAGAGGACAGATTAGTAATGATAATGCTGTTTCTTAGATACATTGATTGCAGTAAATTCTAAGGATACGTTATACCTGGCAACCAGGGCTTCTGGAACAAAAACAAAAAAAAAGGAAAATCAAGTTTGATTTAAAAAGAGTAAATCTGAAATTGCTACTGGATGAGAGACTTCCTTCACCAAACATACTAACAAGACATGTAATCAATTTTAAAGAAAGCTGCAGTGCAGGTAGTGGAGTGAAAGCCAGGCAGAATTGTGTGTCGGACAAGAAAAGCAGTAGATACGGGCATAAAGGTATAGCTGTAAACTGGTACGTATGAGAAAATTATAAACTGCTTTACACGCTCTTCAGCCCATTGTCCTGTGGCTGCATTCTGGTGATAAACAATGGTGATTGCACCTCGTTGACTGATAATATAGATGAGCTAACCAATTTAACACTCTTGTCATTCAACAGCCGTGTTGAATAGGATATGAAGTCATCGGCTAATTACCATAAAACACAATCACAGACTTTCTTGGTAAAGCATATTTACTGCTGGAAACTATGAAGTTTCTTCCTGATGGTCAGAGCCCAGGTTCCAACATGATTTTTGCTGAGGTATATTAAACTTGAGAGGCTTCTATAGAATTTTTTGGAGCTTTTAGCAGATGTGAGAATGCCCTGCTTAAATTAGTTTAAATTGTCACATAGATTTTTACAGTTGAGGATTTTTATGATCATGGATGTCTAAGTGTGGAGCTACCATCAGTATGTTTTGTACTACTAAGCAATTTTGGTAACAGAAGAAAACCCTGGATCTTCCTCATGCTTTTCTGTTCTCACAAGGACTGGTGATATTTTCAGAAGATGCCTTTTGGAAGTTTTCTGGCCAGAATAAGCCATCCTGCAAAATTTCTCCCACTCTTTCGTCAATTTAGTGTGGGCTTAGACCATAGAAAATAATAAGCTTCCAGATTTAGGTATGTCTAATGAAGTCAAATGCACAGTCTCCTGAATCCTATTGTGTGTAGTGCCCTGTTTGCTTATATGCGAAGGAATGAATTAAAATTTTAGGACACCTGGCAGACAATATGTTTCTCTGCTTACCATCTGCAGTGAAGTCTTGGTTCAGGCCTTATTTATTGTCTGATGCATGTTACTTAAGAAGAGGAAAAACTGAGCATCCTTTTTCAGGAACTTAAAAATAACAGTGTAGATCTTATTGTTCATGTAAAATAGCTAGAATTCATGTTTTGTCCTGCTTCAGGGAAAGAAACAGTGTGCCACCAGTAATCAGTCCCTTTCAATGAATATTGAATATTCCCTTTCAATGTCTAGATCTATGTTTAAACAAACTAAATTAGTTTTCTGTGAAGTAACACAAGTGCTTCTGGATTGTGAGGTAAATGCAGACTTGAAAATCAGGAGAGGTGTTCAGGTGCCCTTAATGAGATTGTGCTTTAAGAAGCAAGAATGTTTTTGAGTGATGTCTTGAAATTTCTGTTGCATATGTGTGATAGTTACTGCTTTAGGAAACCTACCTTCATCTGAGGTGTTTTTGAAAGATCCTACAATTGCAGTGGAGACATAAGCTGCCAGATTGAAGATGTCTAAAACAAGGATGCAAATTGCAATTAAAATAGACTGACCAATTTCATCTGACTGATGCCATTCAACTGGAAAGATAAAGTAAACCTGGTAAACCTTATTTCAGGGTGGTGAGATCAGTCTTTAACCAATCTACACGCACTGATGTGGAATTTCTGTTGATCTATAGGTGTATGATACTTTTCAAGGTAAAAAAAACCCAGCAAATACATCTCTGCTGGTCTAATTGCATTACAAACAGCTAGGCTTCTTATTATCTGAAGCCTAAAGCAAATTTTCAAAAGAATATTATTAGGTCAATCTGACATCTGCTGTGTGGGAAAACATTCCTTAGGAAACTGTGACTGTAGAGCTATCTGGGATCTCAAACAGAATTAATCCTGAGCATTTGTTTGCTGTCATCAACAACATTAGTGTACCAGCAGCAGTATTTAACTACACAGAAAAAAAGAACAGCATAAGACCAGGGAGCAAGTCAATATTTTTTTTCCAGAAGAGTTCTGTGATAAAACTAACTGGCCATTAGAATCATTGCTTCCATGGTAAATGCCTCAAAATTTAATGTCTGAAGCGTTGAAAACTTTCTTTGCATTAAAATTTTCTTTGTGACTGGTCTAGCTTAGCATCTTGCAGTTGTTGAAAACTTATTGGTCTTTGTTTTGTTTTGCTTTGTTTTTTAAAATGCATGCATAGAAATCCAAGTATGAAATGGGATTTTATTTTTTTTAATGTGCAAAATGAAATTTGAATTTTTTCCTGAATTAAATGAGCAGTTACACAATATAACACCTCTTCACACACACCCCAACAAAAAGAACCCCAAGCCAAACTTTACCTAGCCTCATTTATACTGTGCCGAACAACAGACTTCTGTGGATTTTTTTTGTCTGTTCCCTTTCTTATTTTCTGCTTCTTCCTGTCTTGTATGACTGGGTTTGGTATGGAAGCTTTCCCAGATGGATGCCGTCTTTAGTTACTATAATGATTATTATGCATATCTGTGGTGTACTGTGCAGTTGTTAATTAGAATTGTATAGCTAGTTAAGCTGAAATTGCAGTGGCAGTTACATCTTACAATGGTGTGAAAGTGATAGAATTGTGATGGTAGTTGTTTATATTCCATATGTTACAATACATTGATTTTGTTGCAGTAGAGGGAGGTCACTAGTAGGATTTACCCTGGTTTTTCAATATATACGTCATGACTTGGGCAAGAGGATGCAGGGTTGAAGTTAATTTGGAAGATAAGATTGTTACCTTTTTTTAGAGTAAAGTTATCCAGGGTCATAAAGGTACTGAGTGAGAGCTAAAACAGGTGGCAAAGTTAATTCTGATAAATGCTGACTACTTTACATGGGGGAAGTAATTTTACACATACAGCAGGGCACGGGGGGGTGGGTGTCCGGGGGGTCATTTTAGATAATTTTGACAGATTATCAGTATTACAGAAAATAAATGTTTGAAAATGTTAGCACAGGGTTTAATAACTGTCAAGAAACAAGTAAAATGCTAGGAATTATTATTCTCAAATAGAGAGAAACTCCTAAATCATGCCTGTGCCATTCTGTAAGTCCTAGCTGTGTTTTTCTGAGCTGCAGTATTGCCTGTAATTCTGGACTTCCCACCCCAGAAAAATGCGGTGGGACAGAGGAAGTAGGAGTGGTGAGAGTTACCAGCAGCAAATCAGACCAGACCTCTCAAACCCGGAAAGATTTAGATGGAGTAGGAGGCAGAGAAGGACTTGCTTCAGAGATCTGTAGAATCACAAGCTCCATGAATAAGGTGAATAGAGGGAATCAGGTGAAATACATAGTGTGCAAATTCAAGATAAAATAGTTTTTCTGGTATTATGCATTTGAACGGTGGAGCTCATAGCATTTTGAGAATGCTTTAATACTTTTAATAACCTGCCAAACAAAATCTAACACCCCTCCTACCCCACAAAAGTGTGAGGAAGAAAACCCCATCTTTTAAACAGAAAAGTGTCACCACTGATTGAAGAAACATTTGATCCATTGGTTACTGAAAACTGAGAGTAAACTCCAAGGAAAGTGTCATGTCATCACTCAGTTTTCTGTTGTTCACATTTCCTGTTGCTCAGTGTGAGAAATCAGGTAGCAGGGGAGATGGATTTTGAGTGCAGCTCGGGCTGTTGTTGTAACTGGTATGTAGATTTGTCTGGTTCAGGAAGATAACGTCACTGAACGTGGCAGAGCACGTGTTGCACATGGCACTGCAAGCAACAGAACTGCCTTAAATAGCCAAATTAAGTTTGTCTGTGTTCTGCATGTGTAAATTAGTGGCATATCATTTGACTGGGATTAAGAGGAGACTAATATTCACTCATGGTTGTGAAATAGATTATTTTCCTTGGCACCATTCAATTTTGAAAGGAAATCTGTGTTGCTATAGAGAGTACTTTCATCAGAAATTGTGTATTAAATGCGTTTGCTGGAAAATCTGGGGGTTTTCTACCTTGATTGTTTAAAAGTTCATCTTAAATGGCAAGATATGAAGAGCCTTTGACAAATATTACCATATGGTATTTTCTGTGATGTGAAATCTATTTCCTGACTTAATTTTAATTTCCGAACTATAGTAATTTGAGTTCTAGGAGCAAATAAAAGGTTAAAAATAGTTCTCTTCATGTTGTCAGAAACAACTAACCAACTGTAGGTTTGTAAAGATGTGTTTTAGCTAATTTTGGTGTGGTTAAACTGAAAGTTGGAAACTGCTCCTGTGGCAGATGTGTTCTTGCTGTATAGTTACAATTTTTTTCCCTGCATTTTCAAAAATACTACTCAGTGTTTTAGCTCCGATATTGTACCTGTGTTTATTTATTTGTATTAACCCTACCAAAAATGTGTGAAAGCCTGTTTGCATTTGAAAGGATAAAACATTATAGTTTGTGTGTATGTATATATATATATGTAAAAAAAATCTTGTTTTCTTTATAATCTATTTTCTTTTAATATGTTATGCTAGATCACATCAGTGATCTTTTCTTATGGCTACAAGACTTTTTTCCACATCCAGAGAAGTCAACAAAACTAGCACCTTTGATATTAGAACAGAAGGTCTAAGTCTGCTCACTAGCTTTGTTGTAGGATGTTGGATATTTGGTAGCAAAGGCCTTTAATTCTCAGACTATGCAGTACTAACAATACCCTTACTGAACTGGAATATAAATTTAGTGTTTAGCTGGCCTGTACCAGCTTCCTTCTGAATTCTGAAATGTATGAAATTTTGTATTCTTATTAAGTCAGGATAGAATTTCTAAATACTTTATCCTAATTTCAATTGATTCTTAGCTTTAGAAGTTTTTAAAATATTGTAAATACAAGCCAGTCTCAGGATATTTCAATCACTTCCTCAAACCATATTATGAAAGTTTTGTACAAATATGCAAAAATCGTTTGAAGTTTGTTATTTTGTTCTTCATTCAGTCTAGAAACCTCCAGAGTGCCTAATTGTTTGGTTTGTTTCCTTTTAGATGAAATGGCTCCTAAAGAAGTCAGCAGGGTAAGTGCTGCTCTCTATCCCCTCTAAAAACAAGTGGCCCACTGTTCACTTTAGATGATTTTTCCATAGACTCTGATGAAGATTTATCTCTATTCCTTGGTTATACTGGATCTCCAGAGGAAAAAACACTGTACAGACTGTCTAGAGAACAGTTAATAAGGAAAATAAATATTAAGAACATTTGATTGGCTGTAAATAAATTGAAGGGTATTTTGCATTTAGAGTTCTCCCAGTGCTATTTTCATGATGCAGTTTTAAAAAGGTACTTCATGGAAACGAGGAAATTCATGGGACTTTGAGCATAACATCAGGCTATTTAATCAGTGTAACTGCCTCAATAGATGGCAAGCATAGGAAGGGAAGAAAAATGCCCTATTTAATAACTCCCTTTTGAGATGTGGTATGATACAATGAGTTAAATTCTCTAGTTTAAAATATTTTGCAGTGGTCTGCATGAAATGTAAAGTAAAATCCTAAAAAACCATGTTCAGTAATAGATTCCCAACCCTAGCCTTACACCTGATTGACACTGTCCTGCAGAATATCTTTCCATGACTGAAGACTAATCTGTTAGGAATGAGTGCCTTTTCTGTGAATGAGAAAAGATCAGTACAGGACCATCTGTTGTCCCAAGATGGGTCCAGACATCCTGACCCCATGAGATGGAGGAGCCCTTACAACTTTCCAAGGTGGAATCATGGTCCTGTTTTGCTCTCCTTCTTGAATGTCTTGCATAAATTATTTCATGTTCCCAGGAGAAGCACAGTAGTGTCAGACATTTGTTAAAAATAGGGCAGGTTGAAAGACTGCAAAAACTGGCTGGATGCTTTTGCACTCAGTAGAAGTCCTTTGGAAGATACTAGAATGTGGAAGGAGTGGACAACTAAGGCTTGTAGTGGAAACCTCAGTAACCTTGTGAACAGAGGGCTGGGATGAGGGGAAGCTGAAGTTCACCCTGTATGTGTCTACAAGAAAGAGATTAAATGTTGTCTAAAAATGAGTTCATTCAAGCAGACATTTTCCATATACATGATGTACCATGGACTTGTAGGGGTGCTGAGAATTTAGGTGAAAATTAGTATGTTTTAGTAATTCATTAGTTTTCAACATGGTTTTTGTTCATCCCTTAGTATGCTACTGTTATGACAGTGAATACCTTTTGGTGTAACCTGGAATTATTGTTATTAGTATATCTATATATATTGTTTTGATTTCAAAGTAACAAAAGATCTGCCTGAAAATCTCAGAAGCTCTAATTATGTATGTCGGAAAGTTCCTTTTAATTGTCATTAATTTAGTAGATAAGATTTACCTAAACCTCTGTAAAACAGAATTACAGAATATATCTTGATTATCACATCTGAGCTATTTAAGGCAAATAAAAGAAGTTCTGAACCTCCAAGTCTGCCTTGCCAGTCACCCCGTGTCGCTCAGACTTGTGTCAGCCATCTCAGCCCCTTGAAGTCATATTTAGTGGCTTAGGATTTCCTAAAGATGGATGGGCTGTCACTAGAAGCCCTGGAATCAGTAGGGTGCAGATGATGCTTCAGATGTTCTTAAGTAAACATTTTCTCCCTTGTTTTTTTAGCCATCAATCATTGTGCACTTGGTATGTATACTGTGCTGCACTACTATTTGGTTTAACTTTTTTTAAAGTAAAGTACTTGAAGGTACTCAGTAATACACCATGCTACAAATTAACAAATTGGTTTGTTTGCTGTATTTTTGAATAATGCCATATATGATAATGTAGACCATTGTAATACATCCTCTTTCTTCAGCAGCAGCTCAAACAGGTACCAGTTTAATTAAAATATGAACATAAATTAGAATTTAAATTAGGAAAGTTCTGTACGTGAGTAATGTTTTTCAGACAAAAAGACATGTTCACGCTGACTGAAGAATTATGAATTTTGAAGTCATTAAGTGTTACATTTTTATTTCCTGAAAACATCTGCAAGAAGCAGCTTGTATCTCATAGGGAAGGAAAAATTAAGGTTAGTGAAAGGAAATTTATTGCAGAATTAAATCACCGATTGCTTTACAATACCATGTTAGCTAGTAAATGAGGTAGAAATATACTGAAAAAAATCTTTAATTTTTGGAAGGAAATTTCAGTATTTTCAAGGGTTTTATGTTGCAGTTTCATACTTGGAACATTTAAGAAATTTTGAAATGAAAGTTTTAAAATCCTATCCTGTTGTATAGGAACTTCATTTTGAATATATTATAATTTTTAACTTCTTAGTAGAGAATTAAAATAAAGCAGCAAACTTGGCTCTTGGCACTTCAAGCTTTTGAAAGGAGAAAGTAGGAGAAAAGAGGAAAAAACTTCCACATAACTTAAATTTTGAGAATTGCAGAATATAAAAGAAGAAAGAAACTTCAAAATTTATTATTTTTAATTCTGGTCTACTAATGGCAATTTTGTCAATATTTTGGTGTTCAGAAATTATATGCAAATATTTCCTTGTTTGGCATGACATAGCATCTGAATGGTGGTGGAGGGGAAATATTTCCTGATTCCTGTAGACTGCTTTTGTCATAAGAACAGCTCTGGTTACAAAATACCTCATGAGCATCTGTGACCAATGAACCTGTGAACTTTTTTCTGAATACTAGTTTCCAGTGTTTATGAAATATATGTAACTGGGGACAGAACCTCCTTTTTGCATGATGTGGTATTGGGAACATCCTTGGAAATGCTGAGTTTCTTCTGCTTACTTATTGTGCAGATGTGTGTTGGCTGATCCCATCCATCCTAGCTACACAAGTGGTTTTCTGGGCAGAGGGATTTCAAAACAAAAACCAACTATTGAACTACTTGGATGAAGAAAACTCAAGCTGAATGCTTTGTTATTTTGCTGTTTAGTCTGCAAAAGAAATGAAAATAGAGGAGTGTGAGTTTGAGCGCTAAGTGCACGTGTATTCGTGCGCATCTAGACTAAAGACGTAGTTCTCTGACAATATTAGTGAAAACAGTGTGCTTTGGAGACATGTTATTCTTTCCAGTTGGCAAAAATAACCCCGTTCCTTCATGAACTATAGCCAGGATTCTGTTCTACGTGCTGCTAAGTTTCCCATGATCACTGTGTGCTCTTTTGTACCTCAGATTCTGAAGTTTAAGCGAAAATACTCAATGTTCCTGATATGATCACGGCAAAATTAGCTGTTCATTTTGCTTAACTTTCCATTCCATGTTTACTTGAACAATACTTCCAGTGAAGCTGCCTTTTGGCAAGTACCTTTGCTTTGTAAACTCTGGCAATGCCAACAGCAATTCACTTTACAGAAGTTTACCATATAAACACCAGAAAATTATTACCTAGCAAGTGACTAGCTCTTTTAGAGTACTTTATTCTTGGAAACAGGAATGATAGTTGAATCCTCTCCTTTCCCCTTTTTGGACTTGCAGCTTTTTGGCAGCTGCCTTGGCACCAGCCAGCACCCAGCACAGTATGTCACTGCCAGTCACAGAATTAGCAAGTGTGTTTTCAGTAAATAGTTTCAGTAATTGCATGTATCTTCACTGTGTGACTGATAATAAAGGTTTGGGCTCTTTATGACCCATTGGCAAAGCAACCTCATTCCTTATAGTATCTTCTTATTAAAGATGGGATTTAAATGTTTTCATGCCGTCCCAGAACTGAGACCCAAATTAATAAAAAAGTTAGAGGAACTAGAACAAATATAAATATATATTTATAGATTATATTTATCTAATATGTATACTAGATAAATATAAATATAAATTATATTTTTCTAGTATATTTATATATACTAGAACATATATAAATACATATTTAGCCTTCAGAAGTGTTGCAAATGGGCTTGCACCTATTGTCACGAGAAGATGCTTGTATAAGCTGATTTCTTTAAAAAGAAAACCTTGTGAATTCTGTGGTAGTGATAAGCAACCGTGGTAGGAAAATGAAGACGTTTATTTTTAATGTTGTACATGGTGTCTTTAGAGTGCTTGCAAGTCAAGTATTAGGAGGGAATGTCATTTTATAAAAAGCTTTTTAAAAAGAGGAGCAGTATTCAGCCTTGTCAAGTTAAACTGAAGCTCATTATGCTGTTTTATTATATAATCTGGAGAGGTGATATAATTGAGATATTCATGAAGTTTTATGAGCCTTACAGTTAATAACAGATTATATGGTTACTTCTATGTACTCATAATGTTCTTTTCTCATAAGTGAAGCCTTTGCTTTTTATGATGTATTTTTCCTATTGTGAAGCAATTTATTTCAGTGTTACCATTTGGTAACAGCTGATGGGAAGGTTAGAATGGATGTCAGTGAATAAGGGCTAAGGGGCAAGAAGCTTCTTCTAGGAAAGATGTTCACCATCTCTCCGAGGCTTGGAAATCAGCTACATAAAAAGGCTGGGAAATGTGCTTCAAAACTAGTGAGTCCTTTCTGTGCAGAGTAAGAAAGCTGGTTTGCATCATAATAGGGCCTGTGCTGCCAAATGTCATCTCGTATTTTCCCTTCTTTACTTTTGTCATGGAGGTGTTTGATGAGGGAAGAAAAATTCATAAATACCTGCGATGCTAAATTCATAAATACCTGCGTATGGTGCTGCAGTGCTAAACTTTATGTACCATGCAAGTTCTAACCCATGTCTTCTCCAGTCAAAACAAGAAGAATAGACGTCAGACAAATGCGTGTAGGAGCAGTTTTCTCTGAGGCTATGTACAAGCATTAAAATTAATCACCTCTTTATAGTTGCTTGCTTTCCAGTGTCCAAGTTTAAAGAAAACTGGTTACTCCAGCCAAGCCCAGTTACCTCTTCTGATTGTTTTTTTGAGTTTCCTCTCCAAGCTCATTGCTCCTCTAAAGCCATCTCTGCGCTGTAATTTTGCTTACCACTTTGTTCAGTCTGATTATTTCACATCCTTTGGCTCAGCATTTCCACTTTGAAACAAGCAGTTTGTTTAGCCTTTTGTAAGGTTGAGGGGTTTGTGGTTTTTAATTATTTTTTAAAATTAATTCCAGATCCATATTTTTGTTTCTTCACATGTGCAGTTTATGTGTTTTCAGTGTTAATAGACTGTAGTTATCTCCTGGTTATCTATGTCCCAAAATAACAAACATCAGTTTCCATGCAAGATGGGAACTAGCCATCAGTGCAGATGAACAATGCAAAATATTGCAGCCAGTGAAAGACAAGGCCTAGAAAAGAGAGCAGTACACATAAACACACATGGCAAGCATGTACACAACCTATCTCACTACAGATAAAAATGACCTGAATAAATTTTAGTATTGATTTAAATAAATAGGTTGATTTTTTTTTTAATGTTATTTTCCCCTGGCAGCCATTTCTTTCTTTATACCCACTGATCATCAGAAGTGCAATAACATTACTATAACTAAATAAAATAATTTCTTGCATTTAAAGAAGTAGGTGACTATTGTGATACTTACAGGTCTGGCCTTCTTTGTTTCTACGCTAGATGTCTGAATACTCATCGTGATCAAGTGTAGTGACACGTGCAATGAATATTTTAGGTACTTTTAAACCAAATGTCTCTTACAAGGCTGCCTTTGCCTTCAAGGGACCGGATTTAGTCACCAATATGTTACTTTCTAGCTATGCTTTCCTTTGTGAGGAAGGAAAAAAAAAGAAAACACAGAAGAATATTCTTCAGTTAAAAAAACCACTTACTATGTGGGTAAATAATTTAATAGTGCCAAAATTCTTAAAGGATACTTACTTCTTTAGAAAAGATAGAAGTAATTGAGTATTGATTATCTTTCCAGAAGATAAGTTATGGATGCAACTGGAAAATTATGTAGAGCAAGTCTCTTAAATCAGGATGGTAACTGTGCATGTAGGATTTTTCATAATGCTACCTGAGAGAAGGGAAAGCTGATCTATTTCAGAAAAAGGCATCAAATATTTTAGTTTATTTACTTCTTTTTTGACAACAATTTTTGGTTTTTTGAGAAGTACAGAAGTGTTGCTGTTGGGAAATTGTTTTTATAATGCAAGTATCAATGGCATTGAGAACTTAGGTATATGAGACCTGTCTTTTTATACTTCTGGACTAGTATGGAAATACCTAGCGTGAAATATTTTAGGCTGACATCTCAATCAAATGTTAAGTTAATTCAGACCATTAAGACTTCAAACAAGTGTTCTTTTATTTGGAGGCTTTTTTTAGTTAATCTTTAAATTCTTTCCCTAATGACTCCTGTTGCCAGGACTAGTTTTATAGGAAAGAAAACTTGTGTTGGCTAGAAGTTTATGAGGAGATTTTGGTTGTTTTCAGTTCAGCAGCTGGCCTATGTTCTGTAGTGTGCTAATAGAGAAAAAAGGAGCTGTCAGTTTTAAGGATGACTGAAGAACTTGGGTGAAATCCAGTCCCTGCCTAAGGACATTCTTTTGTGTATAATGTTGCAAATTACTTGAATTCATTATTGGCAAGTTTTGATGCTGCCATTGACAGTTTAATTTAGGCTGTTTGAAGAAGCTGGTTATCTAAAATACTAACTGATGTAACCAGCTAGAGAATGGGTTTTTTAAACTCCTGGGTCTATGTAGAATGTCCTTGGCCTATGTATATCCTTTATTTTTAGTGATTTCACACTGCTCAAGAACTGAGGTTCCTTACAAGAACCTCTGTTTGCCTCAAAAGATCCTATTCCTGATCCAGGAATTCCTTCTTACCTGCACAGCTGAGTTCATTTTCTCTTTCCTAAGAATGTAATTTTGATCTCAGAAAGTGTGTTTTTGTTAGTTTTTTGAGGCTGTATTTGTTGTTGTTTTGTGGTTTCTTGTTTGTTTGTGTTTTTTGTGGTTTTGGTGGGTTTTTTTTGTTTGAGATGTTTCTCTTTGGTTCGTTGTTTTTTTCTTTTTTGGCCTGCCTACGTGTCTTTGATTGAATATCTGTCCTCAGTTTCAAGTGCCCCTCCATCTGTCCACGGTGTGCCCTCTGTGACACCTCTAGAGTGCCCTGCAATTGGATACAATTGCTGTATTAATGTATTTCATTGCAGCAAAGGGACTTTTTCTTTCCTGTAAATGCATAAAATGCCTGTGGCACAGCTGCCCTATGAGCATCAAAGCATGGCAATAATCTTCATTTCAGTTTTTTTTTTTTACTTTAGATATTGAGTTGTGTACTTGAATATTGTTTTTTCCATGTGTCTGAATTGTTTAAAGTGAATGCTTAAAATTCATCTCACTCTGCAGTATTTCAATATCTCTTTTAATGTTTATGTTCCTAGCCTCCTTGTTCAGTTCTGTCACAAAACTATTCTTAAATCACTTGTCATGGGTTGTTGTTTTCTATTGCACTGAAATATTCTAAAGACTAAGAACCATATGAATATTTTTTACATAAATCCTGTAAAAGCAACCTTATTTTATATTTATAAATTTTATTATGAATATTTATAATGCAATTTCCCTTCTTAATTGTTAGTCCATTTTCATAGCTTTAAAATATACACAGCTACTAGAAATATGATGCTGGTATGATAGCGCTAAACTAGTTTTAAGTCTAGTTGAGTTATTTTATGTAATGTCACTGAAATTTAGAATTTTACAGTAAGTATACCAAAATACTTGTAGACACTGAATCTTAAATAGAAGAAAATCAGCGATGGGAAGAATGAATTAAGGAAAAAGTTGATGAATATTAACGATGTTTAAATTGCAAATAAAGAAACTCTACTTACTCCATATAATAGTGTATGTATATAATAAATACTCCCTTTTCCACCAAGTGTGTTGAATTTTTTTGAGGAGTTGCTTTCTCAAAGTAAGTTTTAGACCAAATATGCATGAGTCTGTGTAAGCAACCACATTGGGCAGTGCTTGCTTGTACCAGAGTTTCGTGATGACTTACTCAGTGTTTAAATACATGGTTTCGTAAAGACTGTTGTGGCTTTTCAACCAAACGTAATTATGGTTATCCAATCTAAAATGCCTAGAACCTAATAAAAAAACTTTCACTGTACTGTAATAAAAGGAAAACCATTTCATAGCATGATGGGGTAAGTGAGGGTTGATCTAAGAATTACTTAATTGTGCATCTGGACAAGCTGTATTCATCTGGCCAGCTGTGGGTGTGCAGATGGCCGGGACCAGAGGCGTGCCACGTGACAATGGCCGGCACTACGCAGCTCCCATCTTTTCATGTGATCCTCAGTGACATGGGTGCGGGAAATGGTTTGCTCTGCTTACCAAACATTTGTAAGCATACGTGGCAGAGGTGAGGATAAAGGGCACATAGCTATTATATAATTACTATGCGTGTTGAACTGCTGCTTGATCAGAGGGAAAGCAGTTATTCTGCCATGGCTGTTATGCCAGTGGGCTCATTTTGATGATGCGTTCTCTTAATGTATTAGCTTTAACCTTTGAAGATTTGATTTAAATCCTGACCCTGCGTCATAGGCAAAAAGATGTGTATTCATTTCCAAGTTCTGAGAAGGCATTTTTCCACGTGATAAAGGCTTTGTGCATGTGTGCTTGATTTGCTGTTGTTGCTTTAGGGTATGTGGCTACACAGAGTTTTGCAGACTGGGGTTAGCACATCTGAATAGTGTAGGCTCTTGTTCACCATTTTCCTGCTTTGTGGCTACTTATGGTTACAGATTGTAAGTATAAAAGCTCCACTTGCATGAAACTATGCTATTGTTTTCTCCCTTTGAATAATAATAATCGTGCAGGAGTAAATGTGGGACACAACAGAGGGCAGGCAGTGGAAGCTTGCCAGCTGCCACATGGTGCTAATATTGGTGGTGGCATGCTGTATTGTAAACTCAAGACGTGCAGTAGTTTATGCATTTATGCAGTGTGACCTTACATCGCTGTCAAAATGTAGAACCATCACATCATTTTACAGAAAGAATTATGAAGTGTCGGGTCTGTTATACATTGAGAATATTTGCACAGCCTAGGACTCACGTTCTAATATGTCCATGTGGAGCAATAGATTAATAGATTAAGAAGAGGTCATGGCAAAGACTGTATATTCTCAAGAGCCATTTTAAAGTCAAGATTAAGATCTGCTGAATTTAAACTGGGAATTGATGTTATTGAGCAAGCACTTGGAATTTTTTTATTTGTGGAGCTTTTTGGGTTTCTTTGAGATGAAGCATCAATATGTGTCCTACATATATATCTTTACATGCTCTGTACTCCTGACATAATGTGTTGTATACATGAAAATAAGAGGGGGAATAAAAGTCATATCACAAAATATATTGTGTAAGTTATGTGCTTAATCCATCAGTGTCACATGTAGAGGTTTACCGCATTTACAGGGAAGATATAGAAAGATATTGAGCAGTTACATGTATATGCACATAAAAATTGGAGTGTTAGTTTATTGGGCTAGACTGTGATACTCTGAACATTTATGGTATTTTCCATAGTAGTTTATATTAGTCTGATCTATATTCAACTTGGCTCTGAAGTATGAATGAGCAGAAGAGTAAGCCTTAATGTTTCAAGCAACATTAATTTGTCTAAATATCACCAACTTAATTTTTAGTTTAAGCAATGTAATTAACTGCATCACGGAGTTCAGTAAGTAATTGACCATATTACTTTATTCAGTTACCACATTACCAGTTTTGGGCAGGGTAATGAATCTTTACTTAGTGCCAAGTATTGCTTTCTGTGAAATTATTGTTCGTGTATGTGATTCGTGAAATTATTGTAGCTGTCATGCTACACATACATATTTAGTGCTGTTTTTAACAGTCCTTCAGAACTTGGGAAATGGATAAACAAATGCAGCTGGGCCCCTGAAGGGAGACTGCATCTCCTTTCCTGTGAGATTTTAACCATGTCATGCTGTTCCATCATACCAGCAATCAGCACCCCATGGCTCCCATCTAAATGTCCTAACTGATTTGTAATCTGCCAACAGATTTGATTTATGTCTGCCATATTCAGTTGAAACAAATGCCTATGAAGCCACAGTGGCTGGCATGATCGTGATTCATGATTTTTGTCCTTCACTTGGTTGGTGTTAGTTGCTTCTGCATTTGAAAGGCTGACCTTCCTGAGCTACCACCACCTGAAAGCTCTGGTGCTTGGCACAGTTCTATCATTTGGCACATCAATCTGAGGTGGAAGATGCTAGTTAAGGCAGTTGCTTGTTCCCTTTCCTGGTGGACTAGGAGCTTAAAAGGAAGGAGTTGAAGTCTGCTTACTTGATAATTGTCATCTCTCTCATTTACTTTAGGCATTGTCCATGACCCTGGCTCGGTTTAGGCGATTATTATTTGTTCAGTGATGTTCTCAATGTGCTTTGGACAAACGTCTAACAAACAGAAAGTGGAGTGCTGTGCCTCTTGCTTAGCAGTGACCGTGTTCTTCAGGCTGCTGGATTAGGACAGTTCTGCTTGGTTCAGTACTGAAATCTTGACATATTATTTTTAAAGAATTTGTATGTTTAAAACCTGCAAAATGCATCTCATTTATGCTAAAATGTTCTTCTCATCTTTGCTTCCATAGTACCAGGATACGAATATGCAAGGCGTAGTGTACGAATTAAACAGCTACATAGAGCAGCGCCTGGATACAGGAGGAGATAACCAACTGCTTCTCTATGAACTGAGCAGCATCATTAAAATAGGTAAGAAGCAGAATCAGATGTCTCCGAGCTGTTACTCAGCATCAGTGCACAGCACATTTCTTACGTGGTTTAATTACTAAAGACAGGTACTGAAGGATAACAGTGTTCCCATTGGATGTTCTCTCAGTGTGAACTTACTTCACCTTCTGTCCCTCACTGTATTCCTAGCTGCACTTAAGTGATTTTCATCTTTGGAGAGAGTTGCATATCCAATTGCGACATTAGAGTCTCATGTTAAATGAACCAAAGAATCAACTATTCTGGTTATGATGGTGTTGTAACTTCAGTAGTGAAAATAAAAAAAAAATCTATTAGTAATATCACTGCATACTTAAACTCCTTTTGAAACAATTCACATGTCATTGGAAGAAGGCATATCTTTTGTTTGATCTCAAATTAAACTCAGTTGTTTAACTATTTTTTTCTATCTGATGTAGAACTTCTTACCTTTTGTAGTAAGAAAATACTGCATATGATCAAAAGTTAAAAATTAAAAACAAACAGAACACTCTCAATAACAATATAAGTGTAATTTGGCTTCTTTTTAGCCAGAGTGGATGTATTCAGACTTCAATTACTGTCACAGTAGATTTCAGTCAGCTCTTTAGAAAGGTTTTATTGTCCCAGCTTTTTCATAATTTTGTAATGATGAGTAATAGTTCTGGTTTGTATATAAGATGTTTTAAAAGAACCTTTTCTCTGCTGATTTTGCTTAAGCTGTTATTTGGATATTGATGTCCAACTCACAGCAAATCAAATTTGTTAATACACAGCAAGTGAGACTTGACCATACAGAGTACTTATGTTTTGCAGGTTTTTTTTTCTTTTGTAAAGCAGTCAAGAGGGTTTTTTGTATATTATTTCCTTTACAGTACTCATTTGCCTTGTAGGTCAATATACGTAGGTACTACAGCTGAAGGATTTAAAATCTGAATGCAAATTACTGTGCCCTCAACTCTTAACAGTGCTGCGCAGTTGACAACAATCAAGTAACTACACAGTGGAACTTTTTACTTTTGTTAAAGAAATTAAGAAAGCCATTTGGTTTGACTAAGTAAAATTTTTTTTCCCCTGAAATGTACTAAAAGGATTCTTGAGTTCATTCATAAAACAATAGGTACCAGATATGTTCTTTTACTGGCTAGAATGTTTATTAACTTTTGGAAAGATGCATGATCCATGATCCATGCCTGTTCTGTAAAGTAGGGTGAAAACCATTTTCTGCTATATACTGTTCTGATTTTGAGGGTAAGTTATGATAGTTGGTTGACTCTAAACTTTTGAGAGTTTAGGGAACTTGAATTTACTCTGTTTCGTACCACACTGTGAATCTGGCAGAAATCTAAAAAGTATAAACTTTCTGGTGAGTGTCCCTATTTTTAATATGGGCTAGGTGCAGAAAATAGAAACAGTTTGTTTGGAAACACATTTTTATAGCATTATTTGTAACTCCTCATTTTCCCATGATTTTCTCTCTTAAGGCAAGGACAAATATAGCTTAACATTTACAATTGGCATTTCTTTTACTCATAGAATCGTAGTGGTGTCTGATGGATTATTTGTAAATACACTTTTTTATGTTACTTCTATTGTGTGAATTAATTTGCTTTTAGGCCTTGAAGTATAGATGTATAAAGAAGTTGTTTCTAATTATCTTTTAGAATGCAGTAAATGCCAATGAAGAAAGCCAGAACTCTGTGGTACCTCTGACTTTGTAGACTCTCAGAAGTTTTAGGGGACACAGCAAAAGACCTTAACCTTTTGAATAGTAGATGTTTGTCCTAAGTGGAATAGAATCTGTGGTTTCACCTCAAAGTTGTTGTATAAGTTTGATTTATCCCTGTGAGTACAATTATTTCTTCTGTTATTGCTTTGGCAGCTACAAAAGCTGATGGATTTGCACTGTATTTCCTGGGAGAATGCAATAATGTAAGTATACTGGATTAAAATGCTGCTTTTCTGTACCTTTACCAGTATGTTTTCTAATATAATAATGATGGTAATGAAAAAATATTCTCTGCATTTAGATCCTTGGTCTTTTTAGGTTTTTTGTTTTTAAGATTTGGTAGTAATGCTATTGTTACTCTGACTCTGGAAGCTTGGGATTTAGCCCTATTATTAGTTGTCTTTAAGAAACACAAAACTTAACTTAGATTGACTGTTTGCATAGCCTTTTCTTTCCATCTAGTTATCTCCCTGAGTTTTTTAACTGTTAATTGTCAGCTGCAACTTGATAGTGAGGGAATGTAGATTTCAGATGTAGATTCTGGTTGGCATAAATAAATTATACATTTAAAATTTATTAATTCAATTAGTTTCTGATGTAATAATTCAAATAACAGTGAATCCAATATTTGTTCTTTTGTTATTCGAATGTTAGAATACCTTACATCTTTTTCCATCCAGTTTAATTTGTGCAGTTAGCACAAATTAGTTACAAGACTTTGTAGTTATTTCAAAAGGCTATCAAGAAGGAAATTCAGTTTAGTACTTCAGTCAGTTCCTTCAAATTAAAAATCACAATTTGTCAGAAATGTAATGTCTTTGATTGGTTCAAGAAACAAGCAGTGAGTAGAGAGGAAAATATTTTTTCTTATTGATTTTTTTCCTTACTTTACACAGCCAGTTTTAATAGTTTATTCTTGTATAGTCCATTAGCCAATTTCCTTTGCTCTTTGTGCAGTATTTGAATTCAGAAAAAATGGTAAAAATTACATTTTTGAAGTAGTGGAGACAGAATTGAAGATGTACAAACCTGCAAGTAACTTGATGTGGAAGAAGGTACATACAGAAATTTCCTATAAGAAATGTAAATGAGGTTTTACCTTTTTTGTGGTATCATTCTTTTATATAATAAAGATAACCCACTTTATTATTTAAAAAATCTGTTTTCTCTCAATAACTTTTGTTAAGCATATAAATAGCATATATTTTTAAATAACTCTTTCACCAAGAGGTGTAATTTAAGAAACACGTTGTTTGTAATTTATGAATGTAATCTTTGGTTCTCATTAGTAGGTGACAGCATTCATTGTCCTGGGTAGGGGGTGATGCAAACACTGAAAATCTCTCTCCTGCTGCCAGAGGCCGAAACCCACAGGAAGTTCAGCCTCCATCCCAAATGCCAGCTTTGGTGGGAGTGACTGCCTGCCAGCTGAGCATGCTCATCTGTTAAATGCTTTGTAAATTATTACAGTAAAATTAACTTTACTGCTTGAGACAAAGAGAATTCTTACTATCATGAGGTTTTTCCTATTAGATTAGTGTGGCATAATATGGCATTACTCACAGCCTTCTGATACCCTGAGGGCCTGGGTACTATATGACCTTCTGCTTTTTCTTTTTCTTTTTTAAATAACATATTAGGCAGATGAACTTACTTGCTTCCCAGTATTCCAGTACAACTCTTTACTGAAAAAAGCTCCTACCACTAAAAACACACATTGACTTTATTAACCACTGCTATGTAGCTGCATCACCCAAAATGGAATGTTCTTCATGTAGTTATTATAGAGACTGATCCCAAGTCCTTTGAAGTTAGTGTGAGATTTTCCATTCACTTCAGTGGGCTTTGGGCCAAACTCATGTTTGTAGTCTTGTAAATAAATGGTAATGCATTAGCCTACTTCTTATAATACATTGTCATTGTAAATTAATTTGGATAGCCCTTGTCTCTTGAATATTTAATTTCAAGCATGTATCCAAGTGAGATTAGCCATAGCCCGGCAAGCACTGGCAATGAGGTTTTATTTATTTTCATTAAGTGTCTTTTTAAAATGGAAACAAAAAGATTCTGCATAGCAAAAGCAGGAATGAGCTAATTCTTTAAGATGAAATTAAAAAAAAAAAAATAAACCCTTTGATTAGCCTGAACGAAGTATTTGCTGAATATCTTTGGCCATGTGTTGAATAATAGTCTCTGTTTTTTGGTGGCTTAATATTTTGGTGCTATATTTGTGATTTGAGTTTTGCAAATTTGGCAAAATCCTTCCCCTCCCCCCACTGCCACCCTCCGACCCGACCCCCCCAATTCAGCATTGGGCTTTTTGTTCATTAGCTTAGAAAATATCTGCTTGTTATCCAGCTAGGAGTGTGTGTGTGTGTACACCTTTTTGAGAATTAAGCTTTGGGAGACGAGTGTGTAAGAATAGAGGAATCCTATTAAGTAGATAACTACTTTCAAATGGTTTTCTAATATTTAGTGATGTGTGTTCTGACTATATCCTGTAAGGGAACTTATGACCAAATCTGAAGCACAAGCTCTAACTCTACCTCATTTCAGTTCCTGCTTTAAATGTGTATGGGTATACTTTTGCTTGTTTAAATTAATCCAGATTTGAGAATTTTGACTTGTGTTAATCTCATCAAAGGAACATTTCTGCAACATGCAATATCCTTAACTATCTTTAGCATGGATTAAATAGTGAGTTTCTACTTAGGATATAACATAATTGTCATTTTACAAAAAGGCTTAATTTTTGTAAAATGCTATTGTAAACAGCAATTTATGCTATTATTTCTTAATATTGAGCAAATTGCCATATCATTGCAAATTGCTTTTTTCATGGATTACCAAGAGTGTATAGTAAATCCTTCTTTGGTGCCATATATATATATATATGGCATATGTGTATATATATATAGGCAGAATTTTCTTTACATGAAAATTATATTAGAGCTGAAAGAAAATTCATCTAATTGGAGGTAAAGCTCTAGATTAGCCAGTCCCTGTCTTTTTGCAAAACATAGATGATACACTGGCCTTTAAAGGAGGACAATGCTTTAGAAAAAGTTCCTTTGGAGTTTAATGGCACAAAAGTAAGTTTGTAAAAATATCTGTCCATATAAAAAAAATTTTTATGGTCTTTTTTCTTTCTCTCTATTGAAGTTTACATACTGTATTAGAGTTGGAAAACAGCATAAGGACTAAGTAACTTCTGGCTGACAGTTCAGGTTGATTGCCTTCAGGATATTTACTTGAGTGAATTTGCTTGAAATAGAAGATGCCACATCAATTGCGGATTCCAATGCATTTCTTTATGCGAGTATTACTCAGAATTGGTGCCAGGATGGTTCCGGTGTGGACAGTTCAGTTATTTTAGCATCCTTCTGGGTGTCCAAATTGATTGGGAGCACTACCACTTAGTGCAGTTCTTACTGAGAGTGTTCTGATGGTGATTCTGCTTTTCAAATGATTGCCCTCTAGTAGGTAAGCACCCCTTGCATGCCCAGCTCCTTCCTTCCCTGTGAAATTGCCATGTGTATCAGAATCTGGTTCTGTCTGTGCTATGTATATGGTAGAATGAATTGCAAAGTACTCGTGTTAAAACCAGTAGAGCTTCCTCATCAGGGTCATAGTCTGAACAGACCTGTGCCCATCTGGTTTTTGAACTTTCCTCATATCTAGGGATATCTTTGTCCATGGATTACCGTAGTTATGCAAATAAAATTATTTTTTCTTAAGGTACATAGCAGGTACCTTTTTTTTTCTTAAGGTACATAGCAGCCATTTTACAAATACCATACACTGGAGAGCAGAAACACTTGCAAATTAAACAGGAATGTTTGATTCCAGCAAAGGAGTTGACTTTATTTCAAGTTTCTTTTTTATTTCTTATGGGGATGAATGTGCAGTTCATAATTCTTCTGTTATGACCTTAATTAAGTGTCATCTTCAAACATGATGTAAAGGATTTACTGAAATCCTCATTTTGGATACTGTGTGTGTAAATCAATTGCCTAAGTATCATGCCATTTGGGCATGGATTTAAGACCATAAGCTAACATCTTTACAAGGCACTATTTCTAAAATACTTATCACAGTTAGAGTTCCTAATGTATTTCTACATTAATAAATTCTTCAGATACTTCTTGTTTATAGTTCTTACTTGTATGAGTAATTTGCCTCATGATTACACCGTGATTCCTACAGAAAGATGTATGACTTTGAATTTAACAGGCATACACTTAAAGCAGCTTTTACTTGGTCTTGTGTTACTTAGTTCCTGAAACTGCAAATTGTGTTGACAAACAGATTATCCTCGCTTCAGACAGAAGTTTCCAATAGCTTTATTGTAAGAAATAATTATGTGAGGCCACAAATATGTGCACAGACTCTGTGCTTCAGGGTGTATTTTATTAAGCCATTCTTGAATTTCTGGTCATGCAAAAGTGGTTGCAGCTTGATGGGTATGCAGTGCCACCTAGTGAGTTTATGAGGTGGGTGATTTGAATTATTAAGAACCCAGGAAAGAAACATGCTGTCTCTGATTTTTGAATGCATAGACA
Organism: Leptocoma aspasia; assembly: GCA_013399835.1. Taxonomy (NCBI): domain Eukaryota; kingdom Metazoa; phylum Chordata; class Aves; order Passeriformes; family Nectariniidae; genus Leptocoma; species Leptocoma aspasia. Next base: position 1,265,175 of record VXAX01002194.1, read on the forward strand.
TCTCTGAAATTTGAGTCTTTTAAACATGTTTCCAGGTGAAATCCTTCTAGTTGCAAGTCAATTCAGGGAATATAGGTCTTTATCCTTGAAACAATTCTAAGACCATGGGGTTTTTTTTATATATAAAGTGGAAGAAATCTGTTGCTTTCTTATTTGCCAGTGAGTAATGATACTAAACAGAGAGTGAAAGCTCTTGTTTAGTTACAGTGTTTGAGTTTAAATTTGAGTCAATATATTACCAAGCTGAAAGAAATAAATAACTGTCAAAATGTATTTTAGGGAAATTTTGGTCTTCTTTAATTCAATATTCAGGTAAATTGACTTGTGGAATGTGTTCACAATATATCGCAGAATATCCTGAGTTGGAAGGCATCCATTAGGATCATTGAAATCCAGTTCCTGGCCTGCACAGGACACCCCAAGAATTACCCTGTGCCTGAGAGCATTGTCCAAACACTTCTTGAACTCTGTCAAGCTGGTGCTGGGACCATTTCCCTGGGGAGCTGTTCCAGTGCCCAACCATCCTCTGGATAAAGAGTCTTTTCCTAATATCCAACCTAAACCTCCCCAGACACAACTTCAGGCTATCCCTTCAGTCCTGTCACTGGGCAGCACAGAGCAGAGATCAGTGCCTGCCCCTCCTCTTCATGAGGAAATTGTAACTGCAGTGAGGACTCCCTCGGACTCCGCTTCTCCAGGCTGAAAGACCAAGTTCAGCCATTCCTCATACAGCTGCTCCTCAAGGCCCTTCACCACCCTTGTGGCCTTCCTTTGGATCCCCACTTACAGATTTAGATGTCTTTTACATTGTGGCACCCAAAACTGTCCCCAGCACTCGAGGTGAGGCTGCCCCAGTGCAGAGAAGAGCAGGACAATCTCCTCCCTTGCCCAGCTGGTGATGCTGTGCCTGATGTACCCAGGAACACACTTGGCCCTCCTGGGTGTCAGGGCACAATGTCTCAGATTCAACTTGCCATCAACCAGGACCCCCAGGTTCCTTTCCTCAGCACTGGTCTCCAGCCTCCCATTCCCCAGTCTCTGCATACATCAATATATACTATAGGTAGAATGCAGAAATCGCTGGAAAACTAGGCAGAGCCCAGTTGTTTGTGTTTCACTATCGGAATGGGAGGTTGTTTTGCATAAATCTGCAAAGATTTATCCAGGTATCTGGTTCTGCTTAATATATTCACTAATGCATGGGTGAAGAAAGAATACAGGACTGCAGATTAGTTAGTAGGAACAGATTAGATTTCAAAATGGGCTTTGGAAAATGATCAAAAGAAACCAGACAATGATTCAGCTAGGAGAAGTGCTTGGCTTTCCACATATTGCCTCTCTAGCGTTTTCAGTGAATTTGAAGGTAAAAATGAGTCTGCAATAATCATTGCTCTATCAAAAACTATCCTTATATATGTAGCACAAACAGAACTCTAGCCCTAGTGTAAAGTATTTTTTCTATTTGTCTCTCCACTGCTAAAGCCCAGATAGAATAAAACATTATTTATATGCTTCACTTTAAGAAAAAATATAATTGGAGGAGCTGAAGTGAGTTCAGGAGAGAGCAGGGAGAATGGTCAGGAAACAAAAGTGGTTTTGCTGCAGTCTAAAGAAAAGAAAGTTGAGGGGTGAAGAAATGCCTGGATAAGGCAGAGAGGAAGGGAATCATCTCCAATACCTATGGTGTGTAGGGCAAGAAGCAGTGTGCTTGACTTGGCATAGGGAAAACTTCCTCAGTTGTGGCTGTAATGAAGCATAACAGTCTATTGCTTGTGGAAGCTCAGGGATCCTCATCCCTGGAGGAGTGTTTGGGACCTGTTCGGACAAATGTCTTGCAGAAAAAATGCTTAGCTGACCATCCCTTAAAATGGAAGGGATGGTAGAGAGGTATGTAAACTTGGTTTTCTGTGTCAATGAACTGCTATAACTCTCACGGTGTTTTTCTTGTGTAAATAACTGGAAGGTTTCCAGGAGTTAAGTGCAGTTAAAAATTGGCACTATTCAGAAGGGTGAACACATAACCCCCACGCCAAAAACAACAACAACAAAAAAAAAACCCCACCAAACCCAGCTGCTAGTAGTTCTACAGTAAGTGTAAGTGCATCATCTTAATTTCATAAGTATCCAACATTTGTGCATACTGTGTGGCTTAAAATTGCAAATCTCCTATCTAGTACACTGTGATGTATTGCAAAGGAAACAAGTTTTTTATAAACAGTGGTGGTAGTTGCTGGTGTTTTTTTCTTCTTTTACGCCTGTGTGCCTCATACAGTCAGACTGCTGCACTTTTGTTTAAACCCAGGACATAATTGCCTAGAGCTCTTTAAAATTTTAGCATGGTAATATTGGGCTAATACTTCAGCTAAGCCAGATAACAAATCCAAGGGGTTTGGCTGTGAATAATTTCCAAATTAATTATGTTAGTTTGTTTTTCTTGGTCATCTTTGCTTATTATGATGAGTTTTATTCTTGCTAAAAATCCAGGCGTTAGGGCATAGCCTTTGTAAATATCTGCAGATAATTTTATCATTCGGTTGTGTGGTCTAACATTTAAGTTGTCCTTTAGCAAGAGTAAAAATCTATTGCTGTTACTGAACAGAAACAGATGTGAGCACCAAAGGCCATTAAACTCAATATCAGCTTGATCAATTTCCATTTTCTCTTTAATTTTTTCTTTCCCCCAAGCGTCAAATCACATAGCAATGCTTTAGTATGAAGGCTTTCATTTAATGTCAGTTGAATATTAAATGATTTCCCATGAAGCATTTTTAGGACCAGTTTTATCAGCAGATTGTGCTGTGGAAGAAACTAGATCAAGATCCAGTCACCCGTACCACCAAAATAGTTTGTTAGTGGAATGCTCGTCACATGTGTACTTATCCTTCATTTTAATCATTAAACCTGGTTCTTATCCAGACTGCTTTTCTTCAAGGAAATTTTGGAAAAATTGGTCTTTGATTCTCATTTGCTTAGTTATAAGTAGTTCTACGAAAAGAAGAAATAACAGTTTGTGAAATGATGATGAATACATGTTTGCAGTTTAAATCCAATCCTGGCAAACTTTATGTAGTTGGTTGAATGATTTCTAGTTTTTGTGAGATAGGATTTGGTGTTGTGCTGGATTCCAACAAACTGCATACCAACAGTGACTGGAAAAATAGCATCAATTATGCCTGTGGTTGTCATCTTCATCAGAAGAGCCAAAGATTGAAGTCACTGAAAACTGCAGGTACTTAGTGCTGTAACTATACCTGTCAGGAGTTGTACATGCTATTGTGTTATGAGACTTGCTACATGAGACTACTCATGTTATTTTTAATTGGGATTTTAATCTGCTGTCTCTGTCAAGCATTAGATTTTCAATAGAAAAACCAACAGTGGAGCCAAGTTACACCAGCATGACAAGATGAACATGAGTAATTCTTTATGTGCGTGCCCTTAGCTGTTGGAAATGAGGAGTAAAGAAAGTTTTTTCAGCCGCATTCAGAGATTTAAGATAAATTACTTAATAATTTTGCCAGACTGAGTGCATAGTACCAAGGAAAGAGCACCAAAACCCATGGTTTTATGGCTTATTGAGTATATACTGATCTTGTTATATGTCTGAAAGCCAAGTTGGTGGGTTCATCAGTGAATTGAGGATGTTTTTATATCCCTCAAGAAACAGTTATAGTACATCATTCTGCATTCATGTAGACTGGCAGGCTTGTTAATACATTAGTATTTTAAAAAGATATTAGAAACTACAATATGTTGCCTATACCTAGAGTGCCTAAGAAACATGGGTCATAGAATAGAATCCTAGAATCTTTTCAGTTGAAAAAACTCTGAGATCATTGAGTCCAACTATATAGCCTAACACCACCAAGATGAAATGGTGAATTCTGCGTCATTTATCTGTGTTCACCAGTGTTTAAACATTTGTTAAGATCATACTTTATTTTGGACTGTTTTGCTTCAGTTTGTTTTTTTAAGAACCTCTTGATCTCTGTGTTCATGATAGGTCATTAGTGGATTCCAAACCACACTGTTACATCCATCAAAATCAATAGGAATTTTTTTGGCCGTGGACTATATCAAAGTGAATTAAGTGATTAAACTAGGAGGGGAGGAATAATTTTGAAGATTTTAGGACCAACCAGAACAATCTGTCCTGTCAGAGATGGAAGGAAAGAAAGCACCTCATGTGCTCTAGGGTTTCAACAAGGTACAGGAAGTTCTTGATGTCAAACTTTGGTGTTGCCCTGCCTACTACATTTAAAGAAAGAAGTCCATCACCATATGGAACTTATTGGAAGAATATTGTTAATAGGGTAGTTGAAACTGATGTAGGAAAGGAGGTTCTGTCTTTGTGTGGAAGGAGGGTAAACAGATCAAAATTGGGAGTTACAGAGTCCTTTGGACAGCCAGATGCCAGAATGCCTGAACCTGGAAGCTTCCATAGGATTCTCTCTCCAAGCCAATGTTTGTCCTTTTGGTAATTTTTCAGATCCAGACTGAATCTCTCATTTTGGTTGCCTTCTCTCTCACCAGCAGTATAGATACCTACTGTTCTTTCTGCACTATTTATCTTTTACTACTTAACTTTTGTCTAGAGAGAGACAGTAACATTGCATTATCAGTAAAGAGCTATTTGTATTTATCCCTTTTAATCTGCTGTCTCTGTCTCAGAGACAGAGCCTCTGTTGGAGGCTCACTGCAAGTGATAATAGCAGCAAAAGAGTCTGTGAGCAGTGCACAAGCATCCTGCTCTCTCAACCTTTTCCTTTTACTGCGTTGTGAGTTATCAGTATAGTATTTGGGAAATCACAGGTCCTGATATTCTCATATTTCCTTTTTTATTGACTGTATATTGGTTAACTTGTGGATGAAGATCCACTGGTTTCTTATTTTGATTATTAATCATTGTTTATTATCATTACCAGAAATACAAACTGTCTTTTTTTAATTAAATTATTCAGACCAACTGAGAAAATGCAATTTAATTTGAAAGGGCCCAATCTATCCATTTCTTCATTTACTTGTGAAGCTGTATGCAATATATCAGATGTCTATATGGACACACTTCTAGTTACTCTTTGAGCTAGTGAAAGATTATTAGAATGTATGTTTGCAAATTAAAAGAATGCTGGAATTATTCACAGTTAGGAGAAAGTAGGTGAGCCCCAAATTTTATCATTACTGCAGTACATTTCATTTCATAAGTATTTTCTTAAGCAAAAAAAAAAAAAAAAAAGTCAGCTGGATAGGTGATGTGAAAAACCTGCCTGTTTTTGACAGTGATGATTTTAGAGACTCCCATAAAGCTGTGTCTGTGGGGTGCCTCAGAGATTATTTCAGTAACGTGCCATAGTAGAGCAGGGCACAGTTTACTTTGTTTTGCTTGGCTGACCTTGCCATTGATGGCTTCTGTTCCAGATGTTTCTACATAATTAATTGGCAATAAACATTTAAAATAATTCAGATTTAAATTCATAAAATATGGAATGTATGAACACTCATATCAATTTATTAGGTGTATGTATAAAGTCAGTGTGGAATGGTAGACGCTTATGGATTAATTTCAGCTCATATATGGTTATGAGAAAAATTGCCTTTCTTTTTAATAATGCTGCCTGGTTAGGATGAGATTATCAATTGTTCTGCACAGTCATTTCTACCTCTGCAGTCAGGAAGAATAGTGGCAAATTTAGAACCTATTGGGTATTTAGAAGAGTTTTTTGATCACTGACCCCTTAGCCACTGGTGTGCAATTTTCCGTAGAAGCAGAATGGGATTGCTTCTGCAAAACTCTTTTTTTGCAGAAGCTGGAAGTAAAATCATGTTCACAAACTCTTCCAGCATAGGGAAACTTTTTCAAAGCAGTTCTTCATTGTGTTAGCAACAGAGGGGTTTACCGGACAAAATGATACATAAGGACACAGGAAAGACTGTGCTGGTGAAAGCAGCCTTCGCAGGCAATTCTTCATGGTGTCAACACAGGTTTTTGGCCACTGAAGATTTAGTCGAGGTGTTTTCTGAAGAAAAACATGTATGTGTAGGAGAAGTGAGTTCTTTGTTTTCTGGTGCAAGTGGCTGTTTGATTTTCTTCCCTTTTTTGTTGTTTTGAGAAGCTTTTTCTGAGAAGAGAAAGATTTGTGCATTGTATTATGTTTAGTGCTGGGCATGACTCAGGAGATGAGTATGGAAAAGCACATTTTATACAAATAATTTAAATAGCACTATTACTTTGTTAATCATAATGCATTGCTACCTTGGCAAAAAGTATCAAATATATCTTAGACATATAAGAAGGATGATGTGAATAAAAGAGTTATTCTTTGGCATCTTCAGAAAAATCAACTTTGCTCTCTGTTAATTTTGACTCATTCCACTACTTGGACTACATCAATCAGACTTTAAGCATTGTGTTGCATCTCTACATTTTGCAGTACTCTGCGATAGAAAACACCTTTTCAGTTTTGAACACATTATAGTGCTACTGTTTCTATTATAAGAGTATTTTAAAATAGTAAATCTGAAGCATAGCAGATCAGACTTCTGTAAAGATATGTATTTCAGTATTTCTATGCTCTTTAAATTTTAAATTTTAAAACCTTTTTTTATTTTTGAAAAATATTTTATACCAGAACGCTGATTGAAATAAATAAGGATCTGTGGTTTCTTCAGTTTTATTAGAATAATGTACTTTTTTTTTAGATTATGGTGTGCTTTTTTTGGCTATGTTATGTAAAATATTCTTTTTCATTCTATTTAAGTGAATGTAAAAACATGAACTGAAGCTTATGAAGGCAAGCAACTGTGAAACTTAAGTTTTCATTTAGAAATTATATGTATCTTTATTAGATTATAAGCAAGTAAGAATAAATGGAGCCTTTTATTCTGGTAGATTGAGTAGGCTTGTTCTGACAGATTCAATATATTGATTTGATGGTTTTTGATTTTGTTTGGATGTTGCTTTTTTTTTTAAATTACATTCTTGTAATTCATATGGAAAATAAACATTCTGAATTTTCAAGTGTATCTTACTTCTAGAGGCCACACTTCAAAGAAGCTGTGAGCATAAATGGGTTTGGAGAATAAGGTTCAGGTTTAGGATATGAGCAAATTCCATGATTTCATGTGCTTGTACTGTAATGCAAGACATCAAAATGGAGTAAATAATCTGAATATTCAGCAGGGTTAGTCCATGGAAGAAACAGCTTTCCTTCCAACTAAAAAAATCACTTGTCAGTGCTGAAATACTTTGGGGCAGCTCTATTTTCTTATTATTTTTAAGACAGTTTAATTTTAATATTATTAGTACCACGTTAGCAAATTAATTACTGGATAGAAAACTCACTTTCTTGTCTTGCTGAATTTTTTTGGGACTGACTTTCTGCTTAAAAACAAAGTACTCAGTTACTGGTTTTGTCAAAATCTTGAGTGTTTTTCTTTTGAGCTTACTAAATACCCTAATCGTTGGATTACTGATTCTTCTTGGATAGATTTCAATCTTGTTTTGGCTGTGAATTTCATACTTTTAATTGACCCTCAGCATAAAGCCTCAACTTTCTCCTTCCAAAATGCTGGTAATCCATTACAGCTAAGGTATCTTCATCACTGCAGGAGTACGTTCATATGGTGCATTATAGTGCATCTCTTCGGTTTCGGAACATTTCAGTGTGCGGTTTTTTTGGAATTTTTTAGTACTAATGCTTTATAATGGACCATGCATGTTTGTAAAGAAAGGAGAATTATGAGAGGATGCACCTCATATCATCACTTCATTTTCTTCAGCTGATAGTAGATGCTGAATTTTCGCATGCAAATTTTACCTGTAATAATCCATGCTAGAAAACAGCTCTTGTCTGATTGCAGCCCCAATGAAAGCAAATTCTGAGAGTAAAATTAATCAGCAGCACAACCTGTAGCCATTCTTAAGAGGAATGTTTGTAATACATTGTGGTGTGGCATTGTAATCTATCTCTGGTATTATATACAAGAAATAGAAATCTTATCTCTACTTTTTGAGTATTTTCTATTGAAATAAATGAGTGCATCCTAGATAAAAAATAAAGATAATGTTTTTCTTACAAGGTAATGTTTTCTTGTGTGAGTCTCATATGCTGTGTATTATGTATTCAAAGTAAATGAAATCCTACCCTGATATAAATAATAATTGACTTTAGTCATCCACTGTTCTCCACAGGAGTTACCTGGATGACTTTAGAGTGGGATTTTCTAAGATTTCAGGAGAATTAAGCAGAGTTTATTCAACTACTTTTCATTGTCGAAAGCTGTGTTTCTCTACATTATCTACTTTATTCTACATAGGTTGTGCAGCAATTGTAAAAGTAATCATGCTTTCTAATTGCTTTTTTTTTTTCTTTCTTTCTCTTTTTTTTTCCTTCTAACTAGAGTCTGTGTGTATTTACACCACCAGGAGCTAAAGAAGGACACCCACGACTCATTCCTGCAGGGCCCATTGCACATGGCACTACGGTATCTGCTTATGTAGCCAGATCCAGAAAAACGTTGTTAGTAGAAGATATTCTGGGGGTAAAAAGCTTTCTTTTTTTAATGAGATATTGCAGCATGTTCTTAGAATGAATGTTTTGATGCTGAAATGTTTATTGAGATGAACATTTAATGATAGAATTTACATCTGTCCTGATACCAGGAAAATAAATCTGAATTTGGATTAGTTGATGGAATAATTTCAGAATATTTAATTTATTTCTAGTTTTAAAGCTTTGTTTTGTTTTTTTTTCCCACTTTGGGTTTGGATTATTTTACCTTTTTTTTTGCTTGTCAGGTAAAGGACATGATGGAACCACAGTCAATTGGAAAAAGCAACCAATCAAAACTCCTGTCTTCTTGGTCTTGAAATATTAATCCCAAACAAGAAGACTTTCATATAGTCAATCAAATTTGAAAATTTGATTTAATTTTAATACTGGATTCACACTGACAAGAATGTCAGTCAGAATTCTGGTTATTAGGCAGGATTTTTATCATTGCATACTCTAATGTAAAGCTAGAATACTGATAGTATCAGTTAGATCTAAGTGAAAAGTGCACTAATGTAACTGATATCAAAATTCAAGCCTTTTTCTGCAACAGGAGTTGGAAATTCCTAAGGTGATATTCTGGTAATTCTTGGCACTCTGTATCTCTAGCCTTTTTAATTTTTTAAAACACTTCGTCCTATAGTTGCGTCTATGCAATTTCATGAAATTGATATTTAAACTGTACTTATTGTGAGCACTGTATGATTAGTTGGTTATGAGAACACCAAGGAAGTTTACATTCTCTTCTCTCTTCAGTGTTTCCTATCTTTTCGAGTGCTGTCCAGAATAACAATTTTTGGATACTGTGACCAAAACAAAACAAAAAAACAAACAAAAAAAAGGACATTGCTATTTCTACTTTTGAAATTATTTGTTAAAAATATGTATGACCTTAGTTGAGCAAACCTGGGCTATAACCAAATATCAGATGCCTAATGTGAGTACACTTAAATAGAGCCACAAAACCAAAAGGCAGACCCTGCTTTCCCTGTAGTAATAGTCAGTGCTTTCTACACCCTCTGGACTATTAAGATTTTATAAGTTGGTATGTTTTTTCATTTAAATTAAGGGTTTAAAGTGTTACTGGTAAGTTCCAATTAATATCATTATATCCTTACATGCAAGAGTTCTGTGTTTTGATTTTACATTCTTACTAAAATAATGCGGTTAGTGAGGAGGAGTTTTGGACTTTTTTGTTGGTTTAATATTTGTGATTCGTTGACCAAACAGCAAGGTTCATTTTGGTGAGATGGTTTGCTTCATGTGATTTTTGGGAGCTTCTCAACAGCGAAAGGGAAGCGCTTGCAGGTAGTCTTGCCAGCCCTTTTTTTTGTGGGAGGACAGAGCTAAAAAGAGAAAGCAGAAGGCTCGTGTTTCAAAGTGCTTCCCACTCTCTTTTGTCTGTCATTTGTTCAAATTGATTGTCATCTTAGTAATTAAGGTAGAGATTACTTGCTGTTTTCTTTGAGAAGTGAGAGATTTTGATCAGCCTTGAAGGGGTGTCTGTCTTGCCTAAGCACAGCCTGCAGGGAACATCTGGTATGAATCAGGTACTGAAGCACTGCCCTGAAGCCAAGTGGGTTTTGCACACTTTGCACGGGGCGGTGACTGCCTTGCTAACTGTAACATCCAGGTGCTTTCTTAGGTCTGCCTGAGTTTTCCTACACGGGGAAGTGAAGCTATAAAGTATTGAACATTGTCTATGAGGATTGAAAGTTATGTATTTGGGCCTTTTATAGCAGCTGGTAGGATTATTTTAACATTTGTTTCTGTATCTTTTGCACCAGTTTATTCAGGAAGATGCTTACTCTCGTGCATAAATTTTTGGGGACGCATTTTCCTCCTCAAAAGTCAGTTGAGGATTGTAACTGTATAACCTAAAGCCTTAGCCTCAAGTTTCAATTTTTGTTTTCTTGCAAGCACTGTTGTCTGCTCTTTAATACTGAGATCTGAGCAGTCCACTTTGTGATTACAAATTCTTTGGGGTTTTTTGGAGGGAAGGATGGTAGGGTGGTTTGGGTTTTTTATTTAATCTGGACTGACATTAGCAATAAAGTGCTGTTTTTTCTGCCTGTGAGATTAGAGAAAAAAGCATTATATATTCAAACCCAAAGCTGGTTGTAATATCACAGCTAATTCTGACCTTACATCAATAAGGTAATCTGTATATGTAAATTAATGCTGAGACTTTAAAATTGTAATTTTTTAGTAGATATCTTACTACTGTACAAGTTATGCTGAGAGATGAGTTTTAGTGAATTTTGTAATTTTCCTGCAGATTTGTTCAGAAAGGAGGACGAAGAAAGCATCAGTATGTCTTTTGTGTTAATGTTTTATCAGATTTTCCATTTTATCAGATTATGTTTGCATTTTCTAGGATGAGCGATTTCCCAAAGGTACTGGACTGGAGTCGGGGACCCGTATCCAATCTGTTCTGTGTTTGCCAATTGTCACAGCAATTGGTGACCTGATTGGTATCCTGGAGCTTTACCGTCACTGGGGCAAAGAAGCCTTCCACCACAGTCACCAAGAGGTGAGCTCGTGTGCAGCCTTGGCCTGCTTCCCCACCATGGTCAGGACTTCACTCCTCTCCTTCCTCCCACTCCAAACTTCCTTCTCTTGCTCTTCTCATGGATTTATACTTTTTTCATGCTTGATTTTTGTTCTTATTAAAAAAAGAAAATAGGTAGTTATTTGTATTTTCAGAGGAGGTAGAATATACAAGTGCAGGGACACATCAAGAATTTTACCTTGTGGTTTTTTGTGGATAAACAGATTTAAGGTTTCTTTATTGATTATAACCACAATACAGAGTTGTTAGAGAAGTTAACTCAGGGCAGGTAAAGGAAATGTAAGCGTAAATCAAACATCAAAACCCAAAATCACTTCATATAAAAAAAGACAACGCTCAGTTATCCTGAGTCTCAATCTTAACTTTCAACTACAGCTTTATTTTACATTATGGTAAGATTTTAAATTTTATTTTTGTTTATTTTTTTGTGTGGCTTCTCAAGGAATGAGCCCTATTGCAAAACAGAGTGTTGCACTGTTACAGCAACAGTTTATGAAGTCACAATGCTGGGTCTCACAGGAGGGGAAAGTGATTTTACTTTAAATCAAAAGTGAAGCAAAAAAATATTTCTGATGTTTCCGTTCATGTTTTTACTGCCACATGCTCTCCAGCACCAAGATGTGTCTGTCTAGGTGGTATTTCCAGTTCCAGGTATACATGCAGACCCTCCAGAATTCATTGCAACAGAAGGACAAGGGATGTTGTCTGCCGAGTCTTTATGATGTCCTGGTTTCTTTCTAGGTTGATAACCATGTGCTGGTTTTGGGTCAGGCTTTTCTTTAGCTTTTAAGAGCTGATAGCTTTTGTCTCTCTCTAGCCTGTCCCATCTCTGTGAGTTGTCCTTTGTCTCCTGACTTAGATCTCCTTAGAAACTGTGTATAGAAGTGCTGGTACCTGGCTGACCTGCCAGTCTAGGTGACGCTCATAAAGCTCTCCTCTGCTTTTTTTAACTTCTGATGCTTCCCTATCCAGATATTCCCATTCATACTCATCTTCCCCTTTCCAGGACTGTTCTGCATGCATTACTCTGTTCATATAAGTCCTGTGCAGCTGTGTTGTCCATACATGTCTGAAGTTAGGAGCTGTTAGCCAAATACAAATGGATTTGAAAATGGAGCAGATGTTGCAAAGGCTGTTGCTGTACTAAAGGTGTTCGAAGGGCATCTTTGCTCTCATGTCAGGGTGAGGATCCCTGTTTTGTCCCATTAAGATGTGTCTCTGATGTAAAGAGTAATTTCTCTCTGTGCTGTCCCGCAGAGAAGGGAACCTGAACACTCAGGACAAAATGGAGTGTGTGCTAGCCAGGTGTGTTGTCTTGACAGTGGTGTGAGATCCACCATGGTGCAGTTTAGCTGTACTGAACAGGAATTATTTGTGTGAAAAGGACAGAAGATATTCAGGCAAGAGATACTAAAACTAGTCCTCCCAAAGAAGGAAAACAGCAGCAGTATTGGTCGAGTGTATATTTTGTTTATCAGTAAGCCAAGTACCCTAGCATTCATCTGATGTTTACATGTGTATATTAGTTGGGTAGTCAATGCCACTTCAGCTTGTTGTCACACCTTGTATTTTTTCACTGGTAGACAGAGGTCAGGGTAGGGGACTAGATTAGTGTGGTGGTGCCATTGTCCTTGCTCAGAGAAGAAAGAATAGGCATTCATACAAAACCAGGCTTTATTAATTCTGCAGCCTACACATGATGTATTTAATTTTTACAACTGTCCTATTACACTTGTAATTGTGTAATAGGACAGTTGTAGATTGTAATCAATCTACAATTCAGATAGGTCTCAGACATGCATTGTTTTGTGAAAATATGGATGTTTTCTGTTACATGAAATAGTTTCCGTAGCTAAAGTTCATGAATGTTCTACTTGGAAAAGACTGGCTGCTAAATGGAAGTATTTTATTGGTAAATTAAAAATATTTTAAGGTCATTTTCTGAGTGTTCTAAAGCATTCTTTTAATTTTCAGGTTTCAGAAAACATTCAGTTGCCATTAGCAATTTTTATGAAATGTGTGCGAAGTGCTCTGTTTAAAAATATAAAACAAAAAATACCTTAGGAGGGTATGCAAAAGCTGACCCCTTGTTCTTCTGTTCCCTGTGTTCCTATAAAGCTCCTGCTTCAAGGACAGGAGATTGTGCATGGTAGCACATCATAGTTAGCTGCAGTTGACATGACATTTGTTTGAAATGTTGCCTGGAAACTGTCATACTTCAAACACTTGAGCTGAGGGATCAGGTCTGGTTCTTCTGCCACCAAAACAGTAATGAGAGAAACAGTGTCTGTTTACAGCTGGAAGTAGCTATTGCTGAAGAGATACAGCCCCAGAAAGCTGTTAAGGCATATTTTATTTCTATGGCAGATGCCTTTCAACAGTGTAATTTTTAAAGCCCTCAGCTTATGGGATGTTTGTTTTGATGTTGTATTTCTGAGCTGATGGATGCCCAATTCTGCTTCTTGAAAACCATGGGTAAGCTCTAAATTAAAACACTTGCAAGTACACTGAGACTTTTGCAAAATAACTGTCTTCCCTTAAATCATTACTGCCTGCCTGTATAAAACAGCTCAGCCAATTTAGTTAGCAGGTAGATAGAGAAAAGAGGCATGTCACTGATGTGCAGTTTTCAAGGTTTCTTCAGAGAGAGTTTCTTCTCTTTTGTTGCAGGTTGCAACAGCAAATCTTGCATGGGCTTCAGTAGCAATACATCAAGTACAAGTAAGTGTGAGTGGTTTTTCATTTTTTTATTGTGTAACTTGTCTTCCAGAACGTGTTTAGTAGGAGCATGGATTGTGATCAGATTTAACTGGAGGTCATTGCTAAAGCATTGATTAAAACCCCTTCCTTGAACCTGGAAAAATATGCTAACATAATTTTCCTCACTTGCAATCATGGATGAAATAGCAAACAATATTTGTACTAATGGAAAGAAATTTGAATAAAGTAAATAAATAGTGATTAAAGCAGATTTATCATAACTTCTCAGGGTTGTTTTGTTTTCTTTTTCTTGTGGAAAGGCAACTGCTAGGCTACCTGGTTGCTTTCCTCCTGCTTTGGTATTTGGTTTGAAATTATGAAGTGTTGCTAGCAAAGCCTATTTTAAGCCATCCTCGATAGCTGCTTCATGGTCCTGTAACTACTGCCACTAAGGATGCTTCATGCTGTCCCTAGCTGGGTGCCTAATGGAGCTTCACACAGTGTCAAGCTGCTCTAGCAAACCCCAGCAGCTTTGCTAATAGGTTTTGTTACTTCAGCTAGAAGAAGATGGTAACACTGAAACTAAACATACTCTGTCAACTCAGAGAAGATGCTAAAATAGATTCTTCTGTCAACTCCCAGGAGGAAATTCATGACATTCTTTTTTTCAAGGTGTCTTTCATACACTTGTCAGAAGACATGCAGAAAGCTTCCTGCTTTTCCCTTCTAGGCTCTAATCTTTTCTGCACCTGTGCTGGAAGTCACTGACTTGGGGGTGGTCATTCCCACCTAGGCAGAATTAGCTGGCACAGACTATTGTACACTAGTAGAATTGCAATTACATGCAGTTGTAGCTTCACCTATGTAAGAATTACTCTCTCCTTGATTAAGAATTCTTTCACATCTAACAAAACACAACAGGGAAAGTTAAGTTCAAGCTTTTCCATTGATCATTTTTATTTCTCTTCCTTCTTCTAAGCAGAAGGCTTGCTCTTCCCAAGTTTTTTTGCATGAGAAGAATGCAAGAGTTTTGATCTGGCATTTATGTATCTACATGGCACTGATGAAAGATATTACTAGTTTGAAGTGATATTTTTGTGAGTGTAAAAGGTATAAGCAGTAGAGGTTTGTTTTATTTTTGGCCTCAGTGCTTGCTCTAGTAATATACAAGTGTGCAATTGTGCTTCAGATACAGAGTATGCAAATAGGTGAAGTAAAAAAACAGTTGAAAGCTTTGCTTCATCTAACATTTTGCTTCTAAAAAGAAGTATGTGTACGGTTTTCTGTATTCATATCCATGCTGATTTCTCCCTAAGTTGAGCATGTATCATCTTCTCCTTAGCTTAGTTAAACTTGCCTGATGTCAGACTACAGTTGTGTCTATATGCTACTTTGCAGCCTGGAAAAAAGTGGTAAAAATGTGGTAAGGGAGAAGGGAAATATTTGACATTCTCAGAAGATCTGAGGGGTCTGGATAAGGAAATGTTAATTCTATAATGAGTCAGTGACAGCCTTTGAGATAGCATGAGCAAGTGTAAAAACCAACAGCTTTAAGTGAGTCTTAGGAATGATTTTACTTGTGTTTCACAGTTTTAACTCAGCAGCTAGATAGCAAAGATTGAAACCCAGCACACAAATTCAGCTTTAATTTTATACAGTGCTGTAGCATATACGTGTGTGTGTATATATATGTATATACACTCACAAACACACAAGTACTGGTGTTTTTTAATACAAATTAAAGGGATGGGGCTTCAGTTTCCCTCTGACATCAGTGTTCTGGAGCAAATGGTTCTATGATCTGTGCTTCCAGGTGTGCCGCGGCCTTGCCAAGCAGACTGAACTGAATGACTTCTTGCTTGATGTATCAAAGTAAGTGTGATTTGCAAGACAATCTCATGAGTTTTTGATGAACTTTTCTAGCATGGCTCTTCCAATCTACCTGTGTTTACTCAATAGCAGTAGTGGAAGCTCCTCACTGTAGCTCACAAGCAGGTGCAAAGGCACACTTCAGAGGGTGGGCAAACTTCAGCACAGGGACAGGAACAAATAGTATGTGTGGCAGTGGTGTATACCTTTCATAAATTTTTTTGTGGTGGTTCGTGCAGGTGAAAATGTGACATTCATTTATACCTTACAGAATTTGTTTATTCTTGTGGTCTTCTGCACAGGGTTTTTTCCTCTTTTTTTTTTTTTTTCCACCTCTTCTGTCAGAGTTAAATATGGTCATCTTTTTAGAAGTGAAAAATAGGCTTGGTGTCTCATGGCAATTTTAGAAGGCTTGAAAGAACTTTACAGAAAATTGTTGAGTGCACTTTAGCTTCCCCTATTCTCCCAACAATTTTTTGGACATGAATGCATGTATTCATAAATATATGGACTTCAGAGTTAAATCCTTGAAGAATCATAGGGCTGCCACATAGTTGCTCTTTCCGTGCGTTTTCTGAAGGCTGTTTTAATTTTCAAAGACTTTTACTGCATGTAACGTGTTTGCTTTTAATTTCTTGTCACTATAAGGCAAGATTAATTTGAAAGCACAGAAAGAGTGTGAAAGCTTGAGCTTACACTTGCAAAATCAGTTTAGTGTCTTAGCTGATCTGCTCTTCCTTCATCTCTTTTTGTTTGTCATTGCTATAAGAATCTTTAAATAGCAAAGATAACCAATAAATTAAAAGATAAACCAGAGCTGTACTTTTAGTAAATCAGTCTGGAGTGCTTAACAGTGTTTTATGAAACTAGTTGGTAGAATAATTTCCAAGTGCATCATGAAGTAGTGGTGATACTGTGGAAAAATGAGAGGTCTTGTATTTTTGTTGCAAACGCTTCTGTGGGTCTTGATGAACAACTCTCAAACTGATGAGATTAGAAGATGTCCAAGACTCCTATGCCATTGCTCAGGAATGTAGGCAGCCAAGCTGACCCAGCTGAAAAGGAAAGTAATAAACTACAGGGAGGAGTCTGTCCCTTGCAACCAGGGTAAGCTGGTTGTATCCAGATGTTTTTCCGAGCTTTTTCCTCAGGATGACCTTTTTTAAATTTCAACATAATTCAGAGCATAGCTCCCAAAGGGCACTCTTACCAAGTCTTGCACTATTATATTCCTTTCCAGAGTGCTTTTATGTTGCTAACATCCATACTGAACTAGTTTACCAAAAAACTGTATTAATCTATCCGATTTATGGACTGGCAAATTATTCTTGGACTGGCATAGTACTGAGATTTTTTTAAAGAATTTTGTAATTGTTTTACATTTTTAAGATAATAAGTAATAAATACTGCAAGTATTTATTATGCCTTTCTGTAAGAAAATAATTCTCATACAGCATTATCAGTTGCTAGAGTTTTTTAGTTTCAACAAAAGAAGAAAGTCTGTGTTCTAAGGCACAAAACTGGGATATCATTAATATCTTTATGAACTTTATGGAAGCACAGACTTGTATCAGCAGGAAAATAATTAATTTCCTCTTGGAAGTGGTCTGTATCTTTTCTAACATGGAAGGAGAATTTCCTTTTCAGTGAGGAAATTGTTACTGTGCAATGTCACCGGGACATGTTCTGTAACATTCTAGAAAGGGCAGAGTATTCAGTGCTCCATCTCTTCATGTCCCTGACAATATAAGACCAGTGTATTATGTATCTCCTTTCCGCTAGACCCAAACAGAACTGAGCTCTGTATATATTCAAGGCCACAGGACAATGCCTTTTGTCTGCTGGGAACATTGTAATCGAAGGGTTATTAATACTTGGCATGTGGAAGATTTAAACTTCTTTTACTAATAAGTTTGACCTTTATCTTTCAATGTTCTTGACTGTCCTTGAACAGTTACCACTTTGCTGTGAAACTGAGATTTTGGTTTTTATTCTTTTTTATTTTTTAAGTTATAAGATCATTCCCTTTCTCCAACTGGTGTTGATAGAGAAGACCCATTAAGAGTTTCTTAAATAGTTGCCTTTTAACTAGTGTTAAGGATTAGATAATGTGACATGGATGTAAACCTAATGAGATATTTTGAAAGAAATGGGGTTTTTTGTTGGTTTTATTTTTCTACTTATTTTCTTTTCCTTTTTACTTTTGCATTTAAGATTTTCAGTGTGTTAAAAATGCCAAAGCATTTTGGTGCATTCTTGGTGTAGCTCAGTAGGAGCCTGTTCAGTTCATGGCAGGCAATATTTGGTAGTCTTTTCCTTTTTCTACAGATAACAATACTTTCCTTTTTCTTTGTATAATAAAGAATATTCTCAATTCCATAGAATAATGGCTTAAGGGAACAGAGCTAGGACCATTTCTTAATTCCTTTGTGCTGTAGCAAGCCAGTTAGTGATTTTCAAGGTGCAGTGGTTTGTCCTCACCTTTTCTGGCTCCATGTTAAGCTGTAGTGAAACAAGAGCCTCTGACACTAATTTGAGAAGTGTTTGACTAAATGCCAATGTTTACTGACTTCTCTTTCTCTGCAGAACATATTTTGATAATATAGTTGCAATAGATTCTCTACTTGAACATATAATGGTAAGTTGTCTTTTTCACCTCTAAGTTTATTAGTTGTAGGTATTAAAGCCCTTCATTCTCCTTCCCTTGAAGACATTATGTCATTGAAATATATGAGCTGTTTGTAGTGAACACATAATACAAACAGTATAAACATGTCTGTTCAGGAACGGTGGTAAAGGACAGCTTGATTTGTCATTTTTGCAACAACTTCTGTTCACAGCTTTCATAAGGAATGAAACAGGACTGTCTCTGAACTAAATAGTTATTACTGTGTTCTGAGAAAGTTTGAAAAATGTAACAGGGCTCTGGTTTTCTTTTTATTTCAGAGAGTTATGTTGATTTCTTCTTCCTAAATTCAATTTGCTACATGCTGCGAAACACTGCTGAAGAAGTTACTATCTGTAGCAAGGGATAGAGTTTAAAATTACTCCTAGGGTATTTTTTTCAGTTGTTGAATGAGATGTGTAAGACCTTGGAAAATTACACCCATAACTAGAGTTGACATTGACGGTCAGTCAATGTTTTATAGAAACCTCTAAAGCCAAGTGGTTAGTTCTTCCCATTGAAGTAACTAATTAATGAATTAAAGTACTGTTCAGAAGCAGTTTATGAGTTTCTAAATCAATTTTGAATTCAGAATTATTTCCTAAATAGTGTTAACAAATTCATGTGAACCAGTTGTTTATAACATTCTTTGTGTGTTTGATATGTGAATTATGCTTTTTAGCTCTATGCGCGTTCATTGCATTCTGCATTTCTTTTTCCTAAGTGTAAACCTGAATTAGGTCTGTGATACCATTGTTTAAAATTTGCACATTCAAAAAATTACTTTCCAACTGTACTCTGATACATGCCCCAGTCTTCAAAGTGATATTCTTAGCTAGACTATTCAAAGACAGCGATGTTAGAATGCATACAACAATAACGTGCTTTTATTTAGAAATGTGAATTAGTAATGGAAAATGTTCTGCAGTGTTTGTGTTATTCTAGTTAGTACACAGTCAAGAATTCTGCACATAGGACACGTTTCTGAACATTGACTTTTCCAATTGAAATGAACCTCTTAAAAATAGCTTAGCATTTAAAAGAACTGGCATAACATAACATATGGCATTGAGAACAAATATTGATATTCTTCCCTGTGAATAGAGATCTGGTGGAAAACACAATTGGCAATAAAATATGCTTACTCTTTCATCGTCTTTTCCAACACTTGGCTGCATCATGATTCCGTATTTTAACCTGTGTGATGTTTCATACTCAGCTTCCTTTTAAGCTGTAGCTGTTGTCTCTTTCTCGAGCCAATTAGCTGAATTATGTGTTTTTACATTTATTGCCATTTTATGGGAGCGTGATTTTATCATTATATGGCTTATTCTGTGTCTCACTGTGAGAAAAGACCAGAACTCAGTTTCTTCTGAGAAACTTCGTCTCACTACTTCACCCTTTGGTGATTGCACTGATGGTTTGATTTGTTCCTGCAACACTAAAGAAAAAATACCTGTGTTTCTTTCCATTCTTTTCATTTTTATTTTCATCAAAATCTTTCACCAAATCTAGTGATATAAGGATGTTTTTGAATGTAAATGCAAGGAAGGGAAGTAAAAGTTCAAGTTGCCTTACAAATTTTCATGCCCATATGCTTGAGTAGTTACAAGCAGCTTATGCGCAAGGTGGTCCCTGGCTTCCCTGTTGACAGCGCAGAAAATACTTCTTGTACTGATATTTTCTTTCAGCCACTGGTCAGGATTTGAACAAGGGATTTAGAGAAGTAAAACTCTCTCATCCCATTAACAGTCTCTCAATTAGTACTGTTTAAGTAATCATTTTTGAAAAGCATGGGTCGTAACTAAGGTAAGCTCTTGAGTCATATGCATTAAACCACAAAAGATTAATTGTATAAAATCAACACTGTGCTGTAGATTTTACAAAGAAATCTGATAGAGTATCTGAATAGAAGCATTTACTGGACCCCTTGACCTTTTGGCAGTTTGTGTTCACTCTCTTTTGAGCAAATGAATAAGCAGTCCAAGTGGTTAAGGTCTTCAAATCTCTTAATGCTCTAAGGGGGAAAAAATTGCACAAATCTTACCTCTTAGATTGCAGTCTCCCTGACTCTTCTGTTTTGTTGGGGTAAATGGAATAGAAGACAACAGAATCTTCCTGAACACAGATTCGGTCTGTATGGGAGGGCCCTCCAAGTTTTGGACTTGGGCTAGATGGTACTTGTGCAGTTCCCCTCATATGGCACAGAGCTAGAGTCTCTCAGCTGATGATTTTTCATCTCATACAGGGTTTTTTTTTTTCTGCCAAGCTGTAACATTTGTCCATCTGCATTAGTGTGAAATGAAATACTTTATTGTTTTATTTTTATTTTTGGAAGACAAGAGAGAAGGGGTGGGGAAGGTCATTCATATGGAAGTCTTATGAATCCTTAAAACATACCAACTGTATGCATTGCACACCAAGATTTTGTTAGACTCTTTCTTTAGCTGACTAGGTAGTTATTATATATAAAGTGGAGAGAGATCCACCTCAGATCATACTCTACCATGCAGTTACTGTACTTTCTGTGCAAATAAGAAACACAGGAGACCTCTCTGAATTGGATAGAGCAGGTTCTTGTGCCTGTATATTGGCATCTTAACACAGTGATCCTTGTCTCACTTTTTCCTCTTTTTCTCAGAAAGGCTATTGTATGTCTGAGAAATACTTCAGCAAAGAGCTGCTGTGTTCTCAAGACAATTCTGACAGTCAGTGCTTCTGGGAGTTATTTTTGCTGAGATAAAGCTAGTTGGTTCAAAGTAAGATAGAGACCATGCAAGTCTGTTGCTGTACTGTGGTACTTCCTCGGCTGTGGCTGGTACCTTTGGGCTTTGGTTAGCTCATGCACAATTTATAAATATCAGCTCTTGTGCAAATACTGTCCCCGACATCAGGAGGGTACAGCCATTTCCTATCCCTCTGCAATAGGGCAATCCATAATGATAGTTCTAATGACAGAATCACAGTGTCACAAAATATTTCTGACTTGGAAGGGACCCACAAGGATCATTGGGTCACTGTTTTTTACAGGCACACAGCTTTTTTAGAAGGAAACACTACCCTCTCTGTTATGTCTGTCTTTGCTGGATATTAAATGCCAATATATTTGCATTGAAGATGAAGGCGAAAAGCCAAAATTGTTCTTAGTTCTTGCTCTTACTTACCTATTTAAAATCAGGTTAAGGTGAATAGTATCTAAACACAGAGGGAGGAAAGGTGCTATTTTGGAAAACCTTGAAAAGCAATTAAACAGGAAACCCTATTTTTGGGGGGAAAACTTACAAGTCTGTGAAGATATTCCTGCATTTCTGAAAGAGAACACTCAAATTTACAGAGAAAATATTGAATTCAAGGTTTTACTTCTGAATTGTGTCCTAAAAATTGCTCCTTCAAGCGGATTTCCATACTGGATAGCTTCTCAAAACTTTTATCATACAGGGATGTATGTTTTTATCAGGTAAATGACTGGAAATAATCTAACTCATGACCGTTAACTCTAGTTTTGTTTTTTGTCTGTAGATATATGCAAAAAACCTGGTGAATGCAGATAGGTGTGCACTCTTCCAGGTTGACCACAAAAATAAGGAGCTGTATTCAGACCTTTTTGATATTGGAGAAGAAAATGATGGAAAACCTGTCTTCAAGAAGACCAAAGAAATAAGGTAAGAATAGCTAGCAGAGTGCAGTTTCATTATAACTATGGATGTGCAGGCATTTTATTACCCAGTTTCTGTGCCTATCTGCAGGTACCCTGACAATACTTGTCATACTGTGATATCATTCCCACCAGGACCCGCCTCCAGAAGGTAGTACTTCTGGGAATGACATTGCAGTGCCATCGAAACAGCGTCTCTGAAGCTATAACGTCACTCCTGGAAATGCCGTCTTCCGGAGGCGGTCCTTTTGGAAATCATGTTGGGAAAAAAACAGAGGTGTTCTGAGGTAGGTAAAGGTGCAGGTAATAGTGCACCTAATCCATAGTCTGCCAGTTTGGGACTTTTTTTCCCAAGAGGGCTCCCAAGAGGAATTAAAATTTGTGTGATTCCAGCACATCCAAAGCAGGAAAATTGCAATTTGTACTTCTTATGGGTGGATTAGACAAATGTAGAATTGAGTATGGATTGGTCATTCGCTTTGAAGATTTCAAGCTCAGTAATTTAATTTTACTTTTCTCATGTGAATTTAGATGTTCAAACTTGTAATTAATTGTGATACTGAACAATGCTTGAAGTGGTGGATTTGAAAATGTATATTGTCTGGTAATGACTAAAAAGGATTCTCTGACTAAAAGTTATATGTATTTCTGCTTCATGTCACATGTGCCTAATTTTTACACTTATGCACTTTTTCAATGAAAGAGGTTAAACAACAAAGTAAATATAGTGTTTTTCACTTTTCAAAAATTATGACTCCCTAATAGATCCAGACTAAGATTTTCAAAGGTACACAGGTTTCAGATTTTCAGCTTCTTAAAAGTAAAGAATTTTATGACTAAGTATCCTGTACTAAAATTTTCCTAAAATATTCAGCGTTGATTTTTATCAGAACTTTTTTCATTTCCTCCCTATACTTTTAAAGTTCTGGGCCAATATGAGATGTGATTCATGTCTTCACTAAGACTCCTTTAGACAAACTTACTCCCACTTACCATTGTGTGAGTGAGAATGGAAGGAGTCAAAATTGGTGCAATTTGCGTACTGACAAGCAAGGAGGTGGTGTAAATTAAAGAAGATGGCCTGCTTTAACATGCACTTTCATACTCCTTCTTGATAATTGTTTTTCTTGCTTATATCTTTCTGTCTTTTCTGTATGTTATTGAAATGTTGATTCTAACTGCAAGGGTGTGAGCCATTTCACAGGTACTGTATACTGAAAGTGAAGTGCAACTTAAATATCTGTAAGAAGGTGACACTGAGTGAGTCATCAGGAAGGAGTCTTAAGTTGGTGTGATGTACCTATCATAAGAAGCAACAGAAAAATCTAACTTAAAGTCAGGTGTGCAGGGTGAAATCCTGACAGCTTTATCACTAACTTCAATACCAGGCACCAGGGTACTATCAGGGTACATTTAGACTTCAATACATTCCACATATGATTCTTTTTACATTTTTATAGCCATAAATTATCTTCTGCTTTTACGTGATAACTGCTTTATGTCTAAATATTGAAAATTATTTACTCACAAGACAGACATACAGATTTTCTGATACAACTTAGGAATGTATTTGTTGTATTTAACTTCCATGTGGTGATTAAGGGACACAGTTAGTACCATGGCATTGTTTGGTTCTTGTGAAACAGGCTAGTCGTCCCAAGTCTACATGGTAAATACATATAATGTTTAGCTATGAAATTTCCACTGGTCTTTTTCCAAAATTTTGTTACCAAATCCACACACATACACCACCCAAAGAAACAAGTTCTCTGTTGCCTTTGTTGTGTCTAAAGAAGCAATGTATATGTAAAAGTCATAATAAAATCAATACCTTTTAAATGTAAACACAAGTCTCAGGTTCTGTACAAATGTTATGTTTGTTAGGGATAACTCCCTGGGTTATTGAAGATTTTGAATTTTTGTCACTAAAATGGTCATGTTATGGCATGTTTTGTATTAAACTCTGTAGCTATATAAAATGTGTCTGTTTTCAGAAAAAAAAAAAACTTTCTGTTTTCAGAAAGTGTCTGTTAGGATGTGCTTTTTGTTTTATTATGTGCTGCTAGTTGTAAGATTTTTCTCCTCAAAGCAAGAAAATGGCGCTGGTTGAGAACACCCATTACTGTGCTCAAGACAGACTCCACTAGAAAAATGTGTTTTCCATATTTTAGCTAATACACATTTTTATTTTCTCCAGATTTTCTATAGAAAAAGGAATAGCTGGTCAAGTGGCAAGAACAGGAGAAGTCCTTAACATTCCTGATGCCTATGCAGACCCACGCTTTAACAGGTAGGATGCTCTTCATTGGAGGGGAAGATAGCTCATCAAACCTTTTCCATAAAATTATTACTTAAATTTCATATTGAGATGTGTTTGTGGAGCGGTGGTCCTCTGATGAGCAGGTAATTATAGATGTTGATTAAATGCTTTAGCCATCAGAGAGACTTTTAAGATAGAAATAAAAGTATTATTTTTATCAAATATTAATATAATGGAGAAAAAATTTAGTTAGATTGTTGCCAATTTTCATTATCAGTCTCTGCAATCTCTTTAGTTTCAGGGGAGAAAAAACAGTTTTCTAACAAATAGCATGCCTAAGAATACCCAAATATTTTTTAACTCTGTGTTTGAGGCAATATTAATTCTTTGTCTTGCAAATGGCGAATAAAGGATTAAAAAGTTCTTTCTAAGTATGACACAATAGATAAAAATATTTGAGGGCTTTGAGGGTGAAATTCTTGCAGGTACTCATTAGGTCTACTTTAAAATGATTGAGTATCTTGTACATCAACATTTCTGAGACTCAAGGAATAGATATCTGTTGATATTAACTCTTTTATCTTTTTTCTTTCTCCTTTATGGCTCTTCAGAGAAGTAGACCTCTACACAGGCTACACAACCAGAAATATCCTGTGCATGCCTATTGTGAGCCGAGGAAGTGTAATAGGTGTTGTGCAGATGGTGAACAAAATAAGTGGAAGTGCCTTCTCTAAAACTGATGAGAACAACTTTAAAATGTTTGCAGTCTTTTGTGCTTTAGCCTTACACTGTGCTAATGTAAGTTTTATTTAGAGTTTTGTAAGTTATAATGAGAATACTTAAGTATTTTGATGTTACAGATTATTAAAATAATTTGTAAGTCTATTTCATTGAATTAACACTGTATTCCTTGGAGAATAATTCTATTTTAAGAGGATGATAGGGATTTCATTTGAAATAACCATACTCTATATATACATAAATTTTTTGTAGCTAAACTGAGAGAGCAAGGTCTGAAATGTGTATGATATTTGTCTTCTCTTTTTCACTAAAAGGTATGATTCTTATGTACTATTATAAATTCAGATTAGGTTTTATAAATTTAATTGGGGAATAAAGATATGCTATATATTCTCTCAATTCCATATTCTTAATAATCAAAGATAAATTTTTACACTTATATGCTGTGGTATATACTTATAATTATCCATGTTTCTAGATAAGAGTGGGTAGCTGGTTTTGTCCTCAAACCCTTTATCATCTTAAAATTTACTATGCCTGTAGGAAACATAAGCAATGTAGTGACCATTACTGTAGAAGTATAAAAATACAATAAATTCAGTAAAAATGCAATGCAGAAGAACTGAGTATATTCATGGGAGGTAAGATAAAATGCAATGCCAGTTAAGCCTGGTGATTTACATTAAGTAATTTTACCAATATCATCCCAGTGGTACACTGGGGCAGCAGATTTTATTACCAGGTCCCTCAAGTTGTTTCCCTTGGGTCAAGGCAGGTAGAATGGGCTGCATATAAATTACACTTGGGACTATGCACACTCAGTTGTGTGAGTTCACTACTTTTAGATGGTGTTACCATTCAGGGCATATTGCTCCAGAGGATTGTTGAACTAGTACATTGTTATGTCCTCACTTGTTTGCAAACCATGACATGTCTGACCCTCTCAGTAATTAACTGCACTTACTTTTCATACTGAATAGTAATGTAGTATGATAAACATCCCACATACTTTTTACTGTGCATAGATAGCAGTAATTTGTACCAATTAATAGAATTCATACAGTGGCAGAAAAATATGAATTGTGTCCTGTTTTATGTTTTGTGTCTGTCAGAATTTTGCAAGGGACTTATCTCTGTTTTTGACTCCTGAACTTGGATTGTTTTTCTTGGGAGAGCTC
Organism: Leptocoma aspasia; assembly: GCA_013399835.1. Lineage (NCBI taxonomy): Eukaryota > Metazoa > Chordata > Aves > Passeriformes > Nectariniidae > Leptocoma > Leptocoma aspasia. Next base: position 1,291,367 of record VXAX01002194.1, read on the forward strand.
ACATGGAGTTAAAAGTCAGCTAAGCCTTAGATGTTTACCCAAATGAGTAGATGAAGAGCAATGTGATAGAAGGCCTGGTTTCCCAGAAGTACTGAATTCAATGTAATCTGTCCCTTTTCTAATGTGTGAAGTTGTGCAGCCAAAAGCACTATCATTTCTGCAGATGTGTATTGTAATAATCACTGCTTGAATTCAGGAAGTAATTTGTTTCTTTATTAAAATTCCACATTCATGCATGACTTTACTTTTTCAGATGTACCACAGAATTCGTCATTCAGAGTGTATTTACCGTGTAACAATGGAGAAGCTTTCCTACCATAGTGTTTGTACAGCAGAAGAGTGGCAAAACCTCATGCACTGTACACTGCCTCCACATATTTATAAAGAAATTGAGCTGTAAGTATTTTTCCAATGTAGCAAGCAGTTGTATATAGCCTGTTAATTTTTTTTTTCTTATTTCTAGTGGAGTGTTTTTTAGGAAGCATTTTTATTATTGAACTACGGCAATATTATGGTGGTTTTATCTCTGGCTTTCTTATACTTAGCTATACTTAATGACCCATGAACCAAATTTATCCTTCAAAGATATAAAATTATACGTACTCAGAATTTTTCCACAGGCATGGGTAGATACAGTAGTTGCTTGAATCATTAGTTTTTACCTAGGATTTGTAGAGATGAGCTTTCATTCACCATCAGCTGAGAGCCAGAGAGGAAGCCGAGCTTGGAACATCAGTACTTAAGAGCAAATGCATGATCTCATTCCCTTGGATATGTTTTAGAATTAAACATATATCTCCCAGCTCATTCCTGGGGTTTTCTGGGTTGTGTGTTTTTTAGGTTTGGTTTTGGGGTGGCTGTGTGTGTGTAGGGGGTGTTCGGTTTTTTTGTGGGTTTTGAGTATGGATGTGTGTGTGTGTTGTGTATCTGCTTGTGCTTATTGAAGAAGGAGAAAATGATAATGCAGGGTTACAAATCCCAGGTGCTAGAGAGTAGAGTTGCAGCTTAACTTTGGAGGAGGATTTCCCATCCAGCCTTTTAGGCTTTCTCTGACCTAATTCAGCTATTTTCAGCTGCTGTATGCTGAAGATGGACCTCTATCTGCATTTTATTGGCCAGTCCCCACTCAACACTAACAATAGGAGCCATCACATTTTTAAGTTACTCTTTTTGGTCCAGGACAATAAATTCTACTCTAGTAACCAGGTGCCTAAAATCAGCTATTGAGTCACAAAACCTGTGTTGTCTTTTTAAACCTCATCTCCAGAGCTTGCTCTCTTCTGTTCGGCACTGAGCATTGTAGCTGGGAGTGATGTGAAAGCCTGTGCTTAACAGGGGCTGCTTATAGCTAAAGTTCATTACATGCTGAAGTGATCTGCTTGAATGCCAGAGCATTATCAGCTTGCAGGATTACACCCTAATAGAAGCTTATTCTTTGCAATACAATTTCTTGCGCTTTGTTAGGTGATATTATATAATCCACCTCCTCAGCAAAAATGAATTTTACTTGCAAAGATGACAGGTTTCATTCTAAATTATATTAGCATCTTTTAGTTCAAGCATAATACATTTCACCATTTTCCAAGCAATTCAGCTACCTTCAGTTCTTTCAGAGCTGCTGTGCTGTTCAGTATGGCAAGCAGTTAAGGTTCCATGGAGAAAAAAATATAGGACTTGCAGCACAGAAAGTGCTGGGAAAGGGTTAATTAATAATTGAAGGAAAAACAGTTCTTCTGTCCTGGATCCCTAAAATTAGGCCACAGTATTGTTATCAGGGGAGGGGAGAAGTCTTCAGGTAATGAAACATTCAAAATATGGTATTAAATGTTGAATTTTCGAAGTTTTGGCTTGATTTCTATTAGCCAGTAAAAACTGATTTTTTACTCTATCAAAATTAGAGTGAGTCTCATGCAATTTATGACAGAAATTATTGGAAAAAAGACCGGTAAATATATTATTAAAGACACCATCTTTAATATTCCTGGGAAGAAAGTCCTGAATGTTTTAGGAATGCCTGTAAACCTTTCATTGTTCCTGAGATTTTTTTTTGTCTATTACTTAATCTGTGGATCCTTAGATAAAGATCTATGTTTCTGTTATGTAAACAAAGCCAAAAGCTAGCTGTTAAACTCGATCATAAGGGTCTTTTCCAACATCAATTACTAAATGATTGTATGAAACTATGAGCATAGTTCCATTGACCTTAGCAGAAATACGTCACTTGACATTACTGAAAAATATAACCTGTAAATTCAGCTTTCTGTGTGTATTCATAGACAAGCAAATCTTGCTGGGTATACATTTCCTAGTCATTTTCACTTGTTTTTAGTGACAATGAAAAGGTGTTTGTCTTTTCTAAACTGAAACTTTCTTCTTAGATACCATTTTGATATCAGTCCATATGAAGATGTTTGGCCTGCCATTTTTGTCTATATGGTTCACCAGTCCTGTGGGACAGCCTGGTATGAAGTATATTATTTCTTTATTTAATTGTTAAGTCTGTGTTTATTTACTTATAATTTTTGGGATAATTACCTCCTAATTCAAGGTCTATTTTCTTTGGTGTGTATTTACTATGTTTGGACTGTAATAAGCAGTCTGGACTTCTTGTCCCACCATTTTGGCCCTTAGTTAAAAAACTCTGGGAACAGTGAAGTTAAAGTACTCATGATATCATCCTAACAGTAGTCCTTACAATATACAGAAAAATCATTTGGTTCTGAGATGAGTTTGCTTTTCAGACAGAAGATGGTAAAGGCAACAAAAAAGTACTCTTCCCAAAAAAGAGAGAAGGTGCATGAAAACTGATTTTTCAGATATGTAGTTGCTGAAATTAATCATATATATGGTAAAAGTAAACCAAGGTCAGATCTTATCTTGCTAAATGAATCAGTTATTTGCATAGTTATGCATTAATTATGGAAGTGAATTATTTTCAAATTAAATGCTTCGTTTGCTGTCATTTGTCTGTGTTCCTTACCATTACTAAGATCAGTAGTTGGGTAAGTATGGCCCATTGCTAAAACAAAGGAGCTGCTCCAAATTATGGAAAACCTACAGATGGTCAATTGAAAGGGGAAGTAAATCCCTACAGAAGGGAGCAACACTGGGGAAATGTTTGCTGGCGTTTCATTTTATTTTGCTAACTGAATGGATGCCCTCAAAGTGTGCAGTCAAACCAGAGGGTCTTTCTCAGTCTTCCTTAATGCTGCAAAGTGGGTGATTCTTCTGAACACAGTTCTCTACTGCTCAGCATAGTTAAGGCTTGTTTCCTTTCCAGACTGAATGGCTGTGGATGCAGGGTTGGGGTTCATATTCAGGTTCTGCTCTCTTCTCTCTCCCAGTCTCTTCCTTTCAACGTGTAGCTTTGATGGGAAAGAATTTATGTCTATTTGATGTTTTTCAAATAAGCCTCAGCTTTCACATATAAAATTAGGGAAAAAAAAGTGAGGAAAATGTTTGAAAAGGAGACTGTTTGAACAGGATTTGTATTTAATTTCTGAAAGAACAAAACTTCTCAAACATTTGAAACAAAACCAAAAATTTTAGGACTAAAATTTGATTTTAATATATTGAGGAATAAGGTTGTGCCTTAAAGTATTTACCTATGTAATGTATAATTATCCTGTCCACGGAGGATTTCAGAGAAAAGTCTGTCATACTCACTGCATTTTCTCTTCTGAAGAAATAATATTTTACTGCTTTAATCAAGTGTAAAAAATAGAGCAGTGGACAAAGTAGTAGTATTCTGTGTTGAGGCATCACAGATAATGATTTTTCCTTTGGCTATAATAGTACTCTCGTGTAATAACCATTGAGTTGAGATTGGATGTAGATGAAAGTGACTATTATGATATTCTGAATTATGATGTACTACTTTAAACAATAGTTCTATTGCTGTCTGACTTTCTAGAATTAAAAAAGAAAGCTTAAAGTTTTTTGGAAGACAATATCCCTCTGTTTTTCCTAATGTCAGAATATGGCTGAGAATAATAATTACATTGCTCAGCATACAACTGTAGAAATACACATTTCTGCCTGTTTCAATGTAGTAGATGTATCTACATTTTTACACATAGGTCAGAGACATTCAGGTTTTTTTTCTCACCCCACAAGTACTGCAAAACTAGAACATTTGTATCGCTTTCCTGATATGCCCAAGAAATTATTAAAACATGGAACTTAAAAAGAAAGTCAAATTGCAGCAACAGGGGTTTTTTTTCCATTTTCCTTTTTTTTTTTTCCAAAGGAAAACTGCCTTTTTATGAGGGAAAAAGTCATTGATTTAGATCTTACATTGTTTGGTGAGAAGTGAAGAAACCGTGAGATGTGAATTTCTGTTCCGTGAGTGTAAACTGTCAGAAAAAAATCTACAAGTATTGGAAAAATAAAATCAGCTTCTCACATTATCAATATGGAACACCTCAATTTAATCAGGTTTATTTCTTCTGGATCTTTGCTTAAATATCCCTGAATTTTCTGTTTTGATCACAAATTATGTTTTCAAATTGTCCATTAGATGCAGAGTTGTACTATATTTCAAGTTGAATAAACAATTGAAAGAAATCACTTCAAGTTTCTGGGAGCAGGGAAGGTGATGCAATTGTATTGACTGAGCTGGGTAGTATGACTTATGTTCCTGAATTTAACAGATTAAACTAAGAGCATTGTCAGGCATCCACGCTCCTCCATCCTTGCCAAACTTGAGTGACTCTTCATGTCGTTCAATGAGTCATCCACACTGAGAGTCAATATTAGGAAGAAGGGTAAATCAAAGACCGTCTTTTCTCCTCCTGGTTGTTTTTCCTGTTCTTATTTCTTGTCTCTGACCAGATTATTTTCTTCCTAGCTTTGAACTTGAAAAGCTGTGCCGATTTACTATGTCTGTAAAGAAGAATTATCGCCGCGTGCCCTACCACAACTGGAAGCATGCAGTTACTGTTGCACATTGCATGTATGCCATACTGCAGAACAACCAGGGGCTTTTCACTGATCTAGAGGTAGGTGACATGATGGTGTCAGTTACCACACCTCGTCAGAGCTGTCAGCTGTTGTTCAAGTACGTTTTCTGTGCTAGAGTTTTTTTGTCAGCTTGGGCAGAGTGTATGTAAGGGTATTCATGGAGGAATGGATGTGAGAAAAGAGTTTGAGGGAGGAGGATTACTCAGATTCCTAATCCTAGTCATGTTTTTCAGGAGTGCCCCATAAAAAAGCAGTGGTTGATTTGCTATAAATCCGTGTCTAAGTTTTGGGGTTCTCCCTGCCCACTTACAGCCAGTCTTCAATTATTTCACTAACTGTCAGATCTGTCCCTCTGTGAGGGAGGGAAACACCCTGGATCTTGAAACCTGTGGGGTCTGAAAAGATCCTGAATAGGAAAACAAGGGTTGCAGAGCTGGCTGGCATATGTGAGTAAAGGAGAAGAGCCAAACTTTAAACTGATCACTAAGTGGAAAAGACAACTAGTAAAATGGAAGGCTTAGAACATTAATATTGTATGGAAAACTGTCACTTGTTTTTCTTCTGAATTATGGTACAACAGGGAGTGCTGTCTCTAATTAATGTTACATAAAACTTCTACCAGGAGAACTTGTTTTCAGTTTTGTATAACTCTGCCAAATATTATCCATTTGGGCCGTAATTTTCCAGGCTCTGTTAACTTCCTCAAGGTGATTCATTTGGGGACATTTCAGGCACAATTGTTTGGCTCTTTGAAAGAGACATGCTAGTAGAAATCAAAGTTTTTTTCAGTGTATAAAAGTAAAATGAAACTTGGTGAGCTTTCATTTGAAAAGGTCTAGTTTATCCTGCTGTAAAGCAGAGACTTGAAAATTGACACTGAAATGCAAAAGTGGCATATGCCAGGCATATGCTGAAATTTGGCCAAGCTATACAAGTTAAAAAAAAATCAGTATTGCTTTAACAAAAAAAAAAATCTGTGGAGTACAGTCTCAAAGAATTTTTAAAGCTCTGATAACATTCACTATTAACCAAGTAGTAAGCCCTATCTCTTTGGAGATGCAGAGTAAGAAAGAAAGGGAGAGCAAAAGAGACAGCTGTTAAGAGAGATGGAAACAGTCTTTTTTCCCCTGCAAACTCCAGCCAGCCTTCATCTGTTTGAGTGTCTTATCCCAGTCTGTGTTCCAGCTCTTTCAGCAGTCTCCTTTCTTGATGCTGGAGATGAATCCAACAAGAATACAGGAAACTGCTGAAAGCAGGTTTGGGGATTTAGGGCTGGGCTGACCTCAGGTGAGGGATGCTACACGAAGCTCAGTAGATTTAGAGATGGGAAGATAAAACGCTGTAAAGGAGACACTGATTTGGAGAAAAATAGAGAAAAATACAGTGGTTAAAGATTTGGGATCCAAGTGGGTACTAAAATAGGTACAAGGACAAGAGCACTGTTATTAGGCATTGTATAATCCTGAAGAACTGAGACAAGAATGACTTCCTGAGACATGGAGACTGGGACAAGCTGTTACTGCACGACTCTGTGTGTTATGGTTCTAAGGGTTTCTCCTCTGTTGAGGATCTGTGTGGACACATGCTGCTGCATCACCCAGGGGTTTTTATATGCTTTTTAAAAAAAACACTTCACAAGATGCAATATTGAGACGATATCATTCAAAATAGAAGTGAATGTATCAAAATCAGAAATACAGTTAGTGTTGCTGCAGCCTTATTTCTGCACATGGTGTATTTGTGATAATATTTCTAATTGCATCATTGCTGTTTTTCCACAGACTCATGGGTCTCTTAGTATAGTATCCAGGTTGGATGTTGTGCACGTAATAGATGGTTAATCAATATTGTTTTTCTGTTTCATTTTATAGCCTTATCCTTGTTTACTGAACACTCATCAGAACCAATTATAAGACAAAGCTATTGGGTCTCTGAAGAAATTTTCATGATACTTCATGCCAACAGTGACAGACTCATAAACATTAATGAATTTTTTTTCCAAACACATAAGCTGTGTGAAAACCTTTTGAAAAAGATGTTTCAGGGACTCAATTTCTTCAGGATATTAAGGATTAATTATATAAAAAACCCACTTATTGTCTTTATTTGTTTACAATTGCATTGTCCAGCATTTGTGACTCTTTGTAGTGACTTCCTAAGAAAAACCCCCACTAGGAGGTTTGGTTAATGTCTCTAGGAGTGTTGGAGATGCAGATCTGGCATTGGACTTCAGTGCACCTGTCTTGACCAGCAGATCATATGTCTTGTATGCTTCTTCTCCCTCAATAACTGTGCTTTTTATTGTTTTAATAAATATGGTAAGGATTCCGTGTATAGCCAGACCATTTAAAATGCAGATTTCTTCTGAAGCACAGTCAATCCAATCCTTTGTTACTGTCCAGCAATGATTTTGAAATGCATAATATAATTACAATTGGACCAAGAATTTTAATTCAGCACGTTGTTACTGTCACGTTTCTCTCATTTTTAAGGACATTTCTACATGTGCTCTTGGAAGGCAGCGTTAGCATACTGGAACTTCTACAGTATTTTGGGTAGAGAGTGACATCTAGGGGCAGGAAATACATCTTGCTTTTCATGCTTGTGTCAATTTTTTTGTAGCGAAAGGGTCTTTTAGTTGCATGCCTGTGTCATGACCTGGATCACAGAGGTTACAGCAACAGCTATCTTCAGAAATTTGATCACCCCTTAGCTGCTCTCTATTCCACATCAACGATGGAACAGCACCACTTCTCCCAGACTGTGTCCATCCTGCAGGTAGGATTATTGAAATTGTATGTTCTGTGAATTAGTGTCCAGTGGTGGAAAGAGGAGTCACGTCATTACCAAGTAGATTTTCTGAAGCATGCTTAGTTTCATTTCCTTTTAATTTATAGTACACATTTAGAAGTGTAGAAGATTTATTACAGCAAGCCGGGTTTCACAATTAGCAACCCAAGGATTCAACAATAGTGCAAAACACAGCTTTCTCAAAATCTTAAACTTATAAAAATATTGTGTATTTGAAGGTCTTTTCTTATGGCCTGCCTTTGAGGGTTTTCGCTTCTGGTTCTCTGGAGGTTTTTCCCATGACCATGTGGAATAGGAACTTTGAAAATGAAAAATCATTTTCTCAGTTACATATATATTTTTGTCATAATGTATTTCAACAAAGTCTTCAACCGTCCTGAAATTTTGAATAAAAACTCAAGTACTGGCAAAACTTTGCATGAGAAACTTGAAAACCTGCTGTAATAAATTCTGTGAATATTGAATGTGTGGCATGAAAGGGGAGATGTTAATTTTTCATGCATGAAAATTGTAAACTTATTTCATTATGTTATCCTGTGCTTTTTTTGTTACTCGGCAATTTGAAATAAAACCTGAGTAAGGTAATATTCTGTGAAAGAGAGTTAGTTCCTAGTATGAGGTCATGTGTCTTTATGTTTAATGAAGAAAAAACGGCAAGAAAACATGCAGACACTTTTTGGGAAAATACAGGTGTGCATTGACGCATACATATTTTCTCATGAGTCAAATTTTTATAATTCTCAATTAGAAGAGTGAGAACTCTTACCTGTGAAATCACTGCCAGTCCATGACATACTTGTTATGGATTAGTTTTAGTTTTCTGTGCACACTTAAGTTACAGCCTTACCTTGCTACTGTGCCACTAATTTATTGTTAATCTTTCTTTCTGGTTTTTCAGGGGAAGATATTTATTTTCCTAAATACGTAATCACATTTTAGGAAAAATACATATTTTGTCTTGTATTCCGAACCACATCTTGTGATTATGGTTTTAGGTATCATATACATTTAATCACAGAATGGAAGTTTTAGCTCTGAATGCCTCTTCATGTAGGAGGGTGTAATTGAATCCTTCAGTGGTGGTATGGCATTGGATGTTTAGTGTTCATTCTTCGTGTGAATTTGTGCCCAGTGAGCATGTTCCTCAGTCATTAACACTTCATGTCCCAACCATTTTGCATTTTTTCTGGCAGAAATGTTGTAATCGATGAAAATCCCATTTGCCATGGAGGCAGGGAACCCTTTTGCTTCCCTGGCACCTCCTACATTTGCTGTCAATGTGAGTGAGGAAAGGGGGATAAGTGTCCGGGGCTGTAGAGTGGATTCAAGACACCAGCTGCTGAAGCACCCATGGGTGGTAATTAGCAGCAAAAGCAGACTAGAGAAGCCTTTTGGACTTACTGAATTAATGGACTGATGGAAAAAAAAAGCCAAACCAACCCACCAAACTCTTTAGGGTTTATCTGAGTATGTTTTAATTTTACTTTAGTAACCTGCAGTACTTTTAACTGCTTGAAACTTTAGAGCTGCTTTGCTCATCCACCTGCAGTTTGAGTGCACACCATACCTAGGACACAAGATTAAATTCACTAGCTTTAGCTCAGCAGGCAAAGAATAAAATCTTTGGAGTTGTACTTTGTATGTACTAGTCAAAAGCCTAAGTGACACACTCATAACTGGCAGCTTCTGCCAGCACTTTACAGAATTAGTTCTTTTCAAGTAGTCTGAACAAAAGCTGTGACAGTGGTCTTTCTGAGAGTGCAGCTTCTAAAGCCCAAGAGTAGAATCCAGAATAATTTAAATATTAGGACAAATAGCCTGGTCCCAGGAATTAGACAGCAAGACCCAAAACCCTAAATCGTGAGAACTAGTAGTAGTAATTTTTTACTCCCAAAGTGCTGATGATGGGTTAAAATTTTATGAAAAAAATTTTTTAAACATCATGTTTTGTGGCTTAGAAATCTGTCAAAGGAACATTGAGATTGTAAAGGAACATAGATGGATTGTATTTTTTATTCATAATGAATCTACTTGTCTAAGTAAAAGTCCTGGAAAATGATGTTTATGTTCCAGATGGTGAGAGAAACCAAGCCTATTTGTACTGCAGAGGATTTATTTTGGCAAATTATGTAAATGCTTGACAAAAGTCAGGGAAACTTTTTGCGCTTCAGCCCAAATGCCAATTAAATGTCAAAACACCTCTGCATTTGATATATTTTAATGATATTTTCCTTTTCTGAATCTGCACACCTTGACATGGCTAGCTTATTCTTTTTTTTTTTTTTTGTCTGCTTCCTCTCAACAGTAGGGAGACTTTTGACAAGTTGTTTTCCAAATCCTAGAGACAGCAGATAGTCTTGACTTTTCAAAATGTGATATAGCTTCATGAGTGATCACAGTGCATGCATATTGTCAGTTAAATGCACAATAATACCTAGTGGAAATTGAAAAGTGATGGCAGTGGTGTGTTACCAGAGCCTGCATAGTGGAAACTGTTATCTTTAGTTTATGAGTCATTCAACTTAAGGTTGAACAAAGCAGCTTTTCCCCCTAAGTGTTCATATACATTAAAATAATTAACTTTATTTTTNTTATTTTTATATAGAAAATTATGTCAGTAAATGCAGTGATTTCAGGCACGTTTCATTTGGAAGACTAGGAAAACAAAATTATTTTGTGTTTTTAACTTCAGTGTTTCTTTATTCATACTATATATTACAGAGTATCAAAATTATGCTTAACTGAATCAGGTACTCAGTTTACCAACCTGACTATGCTGACTCTGGACCAGAAATCCAAGTTAACACCGTCTGGAATTGTTGTGTCTATATTGCTTTTAAGTCAAAGAAAAAAATTTCAATCATTTTTCTCTAGTAATTTTTAGGCTTCAGAAGGAGCAGTCCCAAAAACAAATTGGTGGCTTAGTTATAGTTTTTTTTCATGACTGTGTTTACAAAGGAAGAATAAAAATGGGAATTTCAGGCTATTAACATTTGAATTTGCAACAAAACTTGTCATTGGGCTGTAAAATCGTCGTAACCTGTCTGGTGAAGTAAAGACTGAAATCATCTCAGAATTAGAGCTTGTGCTTTTTATTGGTTTTTTACTTTTTCATAGCTGGAAGGGCACAATGTCTTCTCCAATCTGAGCTCCAGTGAATATGAGCAAGTACTTGAGATCATCCGGAAAGCCATCATCGCCACAGACCTTGCCCTGTATTTTGGAAACCGAAAACAACTTGAAGAGCTGCATCAGACGGGAGCATTAAACCTTAAGAACCAAACACACAGGTAAAGCAGCAAACCGGTAGTAGATCCCTATGGCATTAGCCTAGAAAGAAAAACCTTATTTTTTTAAAAATTACCTCTGAATGGTAATTTTCTTACATATGTGATCTCTAAGACCAGCAGTGTATAAAATTCCACATATGTAACAGTAATTTCCATTGCTTTATATTTGCGTTGACCCTTACATGGCCGATGACTTCTCTATCTTAACTTAGGGGAAGTACACTTGGCATTTGTCAATTGATTATACTGTGTAATTATGTATCTCCTCTGGTATATTTGTCTGTTGGTGCAGTTTTAATGACTGCCATCACACTGGCATGCAACTTAGCAAGCTCTATGCTTTTTCACATGGAATAGGCATTATTAACAAAGATGCAGGTAACAAGTGAATTTAAACTAAATTGCCAGTTTTCTTTATAAAACTTACATTCTCAAACCATAGATTTGGGCTGTGAAATTGGTTAAATGGGAGTTTTTTGTGTGTGTGTGTGCCTTATTCTAATAATGATTTTAATACTCCTGATGTTGTTCAGTTACTCTCTGGACAGGTTTGTCAGCATATAGGACAGAGTTATGCATTGGATTCTTTTCTGTCAGTTTGAGTTCATTGTGACAAAGCATTGACAGTATCTTGAGACAGACTTAGAAGCAGTCTTTCCTCTTTTCAGGAACTTTTTTCCCTCTCTCTTTAAAGAACAAAGAAATGCAGCAATAAGATATGCCGTCTTTGTTTTTACAGACTTGTACCATATATTCAGAAAATCGTAGAGGGGCATGTGAGTGTTTTAACAGGCAGGCATTCTTTGCCCCTGTCTATGTATGTGATTGTGTAGAAGATAGTCAATGAACTCTGGTTGAAAACAATGTAGGGAATACAACAAGGGATACAATACACAGTCTGTGCTGTGCCTTACAGAATCAAACAAATGATGAAGAAACAATAGGTGGGAGAAAATTCGTGGTGTGTATACATTGCTGCTGATTAAACTGAGGAAGGGCAGATGAAAACTTTGCAGAGTGATTATTAATTCTTTACAAAACTTACAATTTAATGTTATTTTATTCTATTTTAGAGATAGAGTGATTGGCCTGATGATGACAGCTTGTGATCTGTGTTCTGTAACAAAGTTGTGGCCGGTTACCAGACTGACGGCCAACGATATCTATGCGGAGTTCTGGGCTGAGGTACGTGTGATTCTTTTGTTTACTCTCCTTATAAACAGAAGCATCCAGGAAGGAAAAACCCAACTATAAGTATTTTTGAATCAACATCTTGGTGTGCTTGTTTTAAAGAGAGTTCACTGGTGCATGAGTGTGTTCATTGCTTACTCTGAAGTTATTTAAAGAACTGAGTTAGCTATCTATTTTTCAGGCAGTGTTTTTTCTTTCTGTTCAAGATAATGTAGAAAGTATGTCCTAACACAAAGTGACCAAGCAACAGAACACAGAAGAAATCACTAACTGTAGTTTTTTGTAGAAATGCAAAATATGAAACCAGCTTCCAGGTCAGCTGCCTTGAAACATACTTATAAAGCTATACTGTGAGTACTGAAAATACTAAAGCAAATATGAAAAACATGAAATTTTTTTTGAGTCTTCTCCCTAAGCCAGCTCAACAACAGTGTCTCAGAGAGAGCTGGATCTTCAATACATTGAAAGTTACTCTACAATTAATGTGCACTGAGAATTGAAACAAGGAATTAAGCTGTAGTAATGTAATCATGTTCATAAATAAATATGTAGTCTCTCACATGTCATATGCTGACCTGTAAATATCCTAATTGTTTAATTTTTAAAGTGAAAGTGACTGCTTTGGGGATAAGGAATAAATTGCATAGAGTGGAGTTATGCAACTTTAGAAGATACGTTGTATTTTCAGGACTACTATTGCATGTGTGTATGATAAAGTGTTTTTCTTTTCTGTTATGTGCTCTGTGGAATCTTGCAGTGTTCAGTGGGTTTATTTCTGTTTTACACAGGTATAAAATAGAAATCAGGCCTGTGGAGTTGATGTAGTATGCATATAGTGTGGAGATTGTTACCCTGCCTGTTGCATGGTCATTATGAAATTCCAGATGTGTGCTTGTTGTGGGTGTATTTTGTATTCATATGTTCTTGTTCTCTTAATTGTAAACAACTCAGACTACAGCAAAATATTTGAAAAATGCTGACAGTATAAGCTCAAAGATCTAGTTCAGCACTCACTTTCCGAAACACCTGCACTGGAAAGTGAGTGTTCTTATGAGTGGTAGAATGGAGGTATAATGTAGACATGCTTCACTGACTACATACTCAACTTTTCTGCTTATAAGTAAAAAGACTTTCCAATTCAAACCTTGTGAGCTCAGTGGAGAAGGAAGGATAAAACTGATTTTCCCTACTCAAAAATAGTAAAGATGGAACTACGGACATAATTGCACCTATCCAGATGTTAATTTTTCATAATCCAAGGCTGAGTTAATACAGGTAGATGTTGATATATTGATATATATTGAAAAGACAAATTTTTTGACAAAGAGGGTACACTGTAAATTCGTCTTGCTTACTCAGCTTTTCCTTGGATGTGTGAGTTGTGTTCTACTGGTCATTGTATTATGGTGCTTTAAACAGATATTTTGAAAGATGAGGCTAACTGAGCAGATAGAGCAAAATAGAATGATTTCTTTGGGTTTAGTCTTTCTGTTGCTTTTTATTATGGAGACACACTTGGAAACAAGGAAAATGTGTGTACATTGACTTACAGCATCTGCTGTTTACATTATCACTTAGGTGAATGTACAAAATGAGCCTCTCCTTGTGCATTGTTCTGAGATTGCCTCAGAGTGATAACACATGCTATTTTAAATTCTGGATTTTTAGATTGACATAGAAGATGGGAATTAATTCAGGTCTCAATAGTCTTGTTTTTGTTTTCTTAATCTCTCTCTCTCTCTACTTTTCTCCAGGGCGATGAAATGAAAAAAACAGGTATTCAACCTATTCCTATGATGGACAGAGATAAGAAAGATGAAGTCCCTCAGGGTCAGGTATGAACTCTCTCAGTAAAATGGTACTTGTTTATACATAAAACATGTATGGAAAAAACATTTCATGTATTAGTGAATATTGCTTTTGAAAATGGATATTCAGACTGCTGAATTCTATGTTCTACATGCAACAATGCTATTTTTTAAAGTAGCAGTGGAAAACTTGCTTTCAAATGTTGATTAAATGACAATGTGCTCCTTCCTGTCATCACTTTTTCCTTTCTTTGCACTTGTAGCTCTAGCTAGACCACAATCACCTTGAATTTTTACAAGTGTCAGTAATGCTTTTATCTTAGTAAGTGGTTGTTTCAGCCCTTAGCTGGTGTCCAAAGGAGTCTAAGAAAGGTGGTGAAGGGCCTTGAGGAGAAGCCTCATGAGAGGCAGCTGAGGTCACTTGGTCTGTTCAGCCTGGAGAAGAGGAGACTGAGGGGAAACCTCACTGCAGTTACACCTTCCTCATGAAGGGAAGGGGGAGAGGACAGTCCAGCACTGATCTTTTCTCTGCAGAGACCAGTGACAGGACACAAGGGAGTGGCCTGAATTTGTGTCAGGGAGGTTTAGGTTGGGTTCTATTAGGAAAAGGTTCTATACCCAGAGGGCAGTTGGGTACTGGAACAGGCTCCCAAAGGAAGTGGTCACAGCACCAGCCTGACAGAGTTCAAGAAGTATTTGGACAATACTCTCAGGCACATGGTGTGAATCTTGGGGATGGGCCTATGCAGAGTTGGTCTCAATGGTCTGTGAGGGTCCCTTCCAACTCATCATATTCTTTGATTCTGTGATTTTCATTGAGCCAGTAGGTCTACAGGGTGACTGTATCTAATGTCCTATTTTAGTTTTTGACAATTACAGAATAATGTCCTTTTACCACTGAAATAAAATAGTCCCCCTTAAAATCTAGCAAACAAGAAGAAAAGAAAAAATCCAAAACAAATGGGAAGAAAATGAGGCAGTACATGAAATAGTGTGGATGAGCAGACATCCCATCTGTATGTAGCCTTGCCTTCTAACCAGCTGCAGTTTCTTTCTGTTGGTTGCAGTGTAAGTACTTCATCTCACAGTGCTGGGTTCACAGTCAGAAAATGTATCTTATTTTTATTTAAAGTACACAGGCAACTTGGTTACATAGCAGTATGGGATGAATCTTTGCGTTGATGAAAACAAGAGTTGCTATTCAATTTCTGAATAAGGGTCAAAGTTTGGACTATTAAAAAAAGAGATATTATCAAATGCTTTGGTCATGGTACAATACTCAGTATTTCACTAAAAGGCATTTAAAAATTCTGCCCAAAGGAAGGGATCATAGTGCACTATTGTAACTGTCATAAGAGTCTGGGATAAGTGTGTTGTTATAATGGATCTGAATGCAATCTGTCATCCTTGATAATATATAAGTAGCATTTTCTAAAAATTTCTTCATGTCATGACAATTCAGCTGTGACATCAGAGGCCCCTAAGCCTGTATGAGTCAGATATCATTAAAAATGCACTCATTTGGTTTTCCCTAAATATGATAATGGTAAAAATGTATTGTTGAACTGCATACATGAGAAGCAACTGCAAACCAGTTATTGATCACACTGCACACCATTCACAAATGTGCAAAGCCCCCAGCATTTTAAGTACATTAAACTATGCAATGCATACCCTGGAGGACATTGGAACAATCCATAATCTGACCATATTTTGTGAATGCTGTACAACCTTCCTTTTTTAAAAAATAAAATCATCACATGAATAATGTTTGCAGAAATGTCTCTAACATCTCCACCTACTTCTCGCTACTACTGACACCAAACAGGTAGACATATCCTGAACAAAAGAAATGAATCAATTGAATAATAAAAGGTTCTGTAGAAAACTTAATCTGAAGCAGCCATATCAGTCATAAAAGAAAGCAGCTTGTAATTACCAAAGATTTTCACTGTTGCTGCTTATTTTAAAGTATTTGGATGTTAAAAGGAGATGCAGAAGTGTGAGTAACTAATGCAAGTCATAATTAAGTAAAGAGCTTTGAGCTGTTAGCTTCCAGTATTGTAGTTTGGCAACAATCAAACTATTTTTTTCTTTTTTTTTTTTTTTCTCATAGATTGGGTTCTACAATGCTGTAGCCATCCCATGTTACACCACCCTTGCACAGATCTTTCCTCCAACTGGGCCACTACTCCGAGCATGCAGGTGAGTAAATGTGCACAGCTTATACCTTGGTCAAGGAAAAAGCAAGAGTGCTTTGCAAGTTTGTCTGGAAATACAGATTTTTAATTTTAGAATGTGGATTAAACATTAACAGGGATACATCTCACAATAATCTATTCAGAAACCCAGAGGTGATAACTACTGTCAGGGACTATCCAGTGTAGATCTACAGACACAGCTGATTAAAATGTGTTAGATGCCAAAAGCATTTAGAGAGAAACAGTTCAGTGTTTGTGCATCCCTGTTTGTGCTGGCTCAGTGTAATTTCCCTCTGTGTCCTTTTTACTTCAATGTAGTTCCCACAACAAAAATTGGCTAGTATTCTCTTCAATTAAAAAATGTGTGTTTAGCATGTGATTTTATTTCATATCAGAAAATTTCTATAAAAAAAAACAGAAAAAGAAATATCCGGAAAATATTCAATAGTTGAGAGCATAGGAGTAGTAACACTGGGGTATGGGAGAAGCAAATGTAACCTTCTATAACACAGTGGGTATGGGGCTTGGGTTGTTCTGGAAAAGAGGCAAGAGTCCTTTACCTGTTGGCTGCTTCTCCACTTGAATGATGGTGGATTGCTTTGTAGGTAGTTCTGTCCAGTAATTATATCCTGGACCTTAGCAATCCTTCCTGACAAACATTTTGCTCAAACCAGTGTATGCTTCATGAAAATGTTCTGGTTTCAGGTTAATCCATATTTCCTAGAAAACCCCAGTTGTTTCATAAAATGCCAGCAATCTCTAGTCATATTGAGTGGTTAAAGGTCTGTTTTTCTATGCTCTTACTATTATTCTGTCATATTTTTTGTTTTGTTGTGGTCCCTAAATTCTGTCTTACATTGAACTTTTTCTTTGTCCTGTATGGCCTCCTCTTTTAGATCTTGTGGACTAAGTTATTTCTGTTAAGTAACGGACAAATGGCTTGAAATTCATTTGTTGTTAGCAAAGCAGTTTCATTCACACACAAACACTCTTCCATATAGCTGTGAGAAGAATATGTGTCAGTGGTACAGAGGACTACCTTATGAAAACACATCTAGGAGCCAGCATTAATAGTCAGCTGCCTCTAAGGTACCTCTGCTGAGCATGGCTGTGCAATCCTTAGATGGATATGGAAGGAATATTCAGGAGGATTAGAGACTATACCTCTGTACTTACTACATTAATGGGGCTACAGCTGGATTTTTGTTTAGCATCTATGCGTTAAGAAGAGTAGATAAAGACATGAACAAACAAGAGAATGTAGAGATCTTAGGAGAGAGAGACTAAATAATGTATTTGGTTTATCTAAGAAAATTATAGAATTTCAAAATGGTTTGGGTTGGAAGATCCCTTGGAAGAGATCATGTGGTTCAGTCCCCTCTCTGTGGGAATGGACATCTTCTGCTAGAACTGGGCCCAGAGCTTCATCCAACCTGACCTTGAACAGTTCCAGGGATATGGCATCCACAGCTTCTCTGGGCAAATTGTTTTCTAGTGCCTCACCACCCTCGCAGTAAAGACTTGATCAAAATCAATTTTTTATTCCACTTAATGGAAACTGGGCCTTAGAGAGGCTAGATGGAGTGCTTAAGACTGCACAGCATCTTTTACAGGAGCAACAATCTGGGAAGACACATATCTTTTGATTTCTGGCCACATGGGTATCCCAATGAGGCTTATTTGCAAAAGTGGCCTGTTTCACTTGGTGGTTCATCTTTTAGAACTCAGATGAGGATATTTAAAGTTTAATTGTGGATATCAAACACCCACGTAAGCATGTGCTCTAGATAAAGGTTCTCCCTAATTCTGAAGGGATATGTATTATCAAGCATGAACATCTTTTCAAG
The DNA here is from genome assembly GCA_013399835.1 of Leptocoma aspasia. Classification (NCBI taxonomy): domain Eukaryota; kingdom Metazoa; phylum Chordata; class Aves; order Passeriformes; family Nectariniidae; genus Leptocoma; species Leptocoma aspasia. The sequence goes on from VXAX01002194.1 coordinate 1,309,477, forward strand.
AGTTGGTTTCTCAGTAGATGTGATGTCTAAAGTAAAAGCAATCAGATTGCTGACAGAGATTATATTATTTTTTTCTATTCAAGAAACTATGTTTCTTGTTTGTAATTCAAATTGTTATAATGATACTTCTGCAAGCTACACTGGCAGAGTCTCCACACTGGATAGAGCTCTGGACAGACAGCTCCCTGTCTTGCTGTTGTGTATTCTTTAATTTAGATTGTGCTAATGCAGGACTGAAACGTAGATGAGTAGATAAAGCCTCTGCAGGACTAAAGAGCTTCTTGAAAATCTACACCCTGGCATAAAGTCTTCTGAGGAGCAGTTTGGTAGTTTTATCTTAGTCTTGAAATTATCCTCTGCTTTTTCTTTGAAGAGAATGCAGAGGAAGTTTGAGGGTTAAGACTTGGAGATGGAGAATAGGAAATCAGGACACAGATATAACTTCAGGTGCCCAGTTAGAAAAAAATTGATGTTATTGCAGGGTCTAGAATATTCTAGAATGCTTCAAATGGCTGATTTTGCACTACACTTTTGTTTTTCCTTTATTTTTGATGGGTAACTGTTATTTGGTGTGATCAGAGGCATAGAGCCTCATTTTTGTTTGGTATTTCCTTAGTTGCTGAAAGAAGCAATTTTGATATCACCTCTTCACCAGCAGTGCTCATTCTTGAACACAGTATTTAAGCTGCTGTGTCCTTGAGTTCTTTGAAACTCAGACACCAGCTGCAAATAATAGCAACAAAAGCAGCCAAGGCAGCATGTCAGCATCAAGGCTTTTTGTTTTTAGAACCTCTGGGCATTTATTCCAGAGCTGGGGCTTCATTGGGAGCTCAAACACAAATGAATCATATTATCTATACCTTACAAAAAAATAAAATATCCAACACCGGTTTTCCATAAAGTAAGGTAGCAGCTAAAAGTATAGAAGCTTTTCTTGTCTGGTAATTTATTCCATGTTTTTAAATGCTTTCTTGTCATCCTGTGTAGTTCACAATTTTTAGCCCGCCTGTGTTACAGTGTTCAGAATAAGTCCTAGGTAAGTTTTGTAGCCCATGTACTCAGTAGGTCTACCAAAGTATAAATATATGGTTGTGTATTTATTTGGAGGATGAAGTGATTTATTTTTTTCCTTTGTTTCAGACCAAATAATTTAAAACTATTTTCCTTGTGTTTTTGGGTCTCTCAATTCTTGATGAAATTTATATAATTTAAAAATATTTTGGCTGCAGTTCTCATTACTTTCCCAGGTCCAGGAAAGAGACAGAAATAGTGATGCTTCATTTCTTCTATTCCTTCGTGCCTGATTGTATTAGCTGAAGCTCAGTGCCATATCAATACTGGCTTCATAACTTCCAGCTGGCCTGAAGCACTGGCAGAGCATTTTCCTGCAGAAAATGGTGTAGGTGTTACCCTAGAGGGCACCAGCTTTCTTTGGTAGACTTCATCTGATCCTGCCTTCCACCACCCCCAGAAAATGGAACGTTTTCTCTTCTTACCTGTATTCTGTATGCTTTCAGATCAACATTTGCTGTTTAGCAAATGTTTTGGCAAGGCTGTGACATGAAAATCAGAAGAGCTCTGCCACATAAATTCTGATGTAATATCATGGTATGACATACCATGGGAGACCTTTTATACTGTTGCCATCCTGTTTGTTTACTGAAGGCATCTAAGAACTGTTGCTTTCATAACTAGGGACCTGACAGTATGAAGATGAAACAGTTGGGTTTGCTCTCTTTCTCTCTGTGTTTGAAGACTGAATGCTGAGATTTGGCCATTGGTTGCAAGGCTTATCATCAACACAGACTTCCCAGTCACTAGAGTGGTACTGGTGTGCAGCAAGTTAAGACTATGGGTTTGTACCCCTTTCAGATCATTAGAACATTATCAGCTTGATTTCTCATCATTTTATGGCTTATGAACAGAATTTTGAGCTTAAAGATTGGCCAGGCTGTGAGGCACTAAAAGACTTTATGTCTGAAGCAAGGTGTACCCTTTAAATGTAGCAGACTGATAATACGATTACCACAATAGTAATTGAAAATTGATACTATGATCTTGGCATGCAACATTTTATATACTGCCAGGCAGCCCTTTTGCAGGAGTTTCAGAAAGCTTAATCTGTTCCTGTGCTCCAGAGTGCTGTTTCAGAGTCTCTGCAGTCTTGTCTCTCTTGGGCCATAGCTGGGCTTTCCTGCAGCCATGAGGGCTATCAATTTGCTGTGGATGCAGATGGTAGCCTCTAGCTGCAGGGCTTGCCTTGGGGAAGGAAGGTGTACCATAGGCTGGGATAGAGTTGACATGGATATGAGTCAGACAGAATTACAAAATGGGATAACTGAAGTTGAAGGCTGAAATAATGTATAGATGATAAAAGCTTGATGACATACAGGTACTAATATAAATATACTTACATAAATATAAATCTCAAAGTATAGTACAACAGACATTATTGTGAAGAAGAAATAAATGTGTCTTACCTTCAATTTTTTGCATCTCCAGGGACAATCTTAACCAATGGGAGAAAGTAACAAGAGGTGAGGAAGCCTCTATATGGATTTCTTCTCAATCTCTTGCTCCTGGGACCTCAGATTCTCTTCCTGTGAAGATTGATGACTGAACAGCAGCAACAGATTGCTTTAACCCGAAAAGCACCCCTTCTTGTTTTGGGGATTGTTTTTTTGTTTTGTTTCATTTTTATCTGAAAAAAAAAAAAAGGAAAGCTACAAAATGCTAAGAAGTAGACCTGCCTAGGAAGGTAACACCCATGGAGTTACCTCAGCTAAATGACTCTGGCAGCCAATCTCCTGACCTACACCAGTGACACAACGTAAACAGAGGGAAAATGACAACCCAGACGTTTTGGAGTCAGCTATCAAAAGAGAACTTACAACTTGTGAATATAAAAGACTGGCCTTATCTCATGGGCTACATTGCTGAGGCCTTAATTTAAAACTGATGGGGGTGGGGGGAATCTTATGGGGTACTTCTAAATTGTATCTTTCTAGTGAGGGTTTCAATGGTACTTTTATTATACCGTACTGTGGCTGGCTTAAACACCAGTGTCACTTGGGAGTTCTTGGCTATAAATAGAACAATATACCCATTGCTATTGTGAATGTTTATGTGTGATCTACTTGTAATCAGTTTGAACTCCAGCAGAATCCTTGGAGACTATAGTTTATGCTTAGGTTACAGTGAATTCTCTTGCTGCAAACTAAAGGAAAACCAACATTCAGGTTAAAGTTTTCAAGTACTTCATTAAGCATCATTATGCCAGTTGCCTGTCACTCACAAGGGAAATGCTGATAGAACTAGTGATGGTGCTTTGTTCTTTAGGATGTTTTTTAAACCTAGACAACTCCTCCCTTAAAACACTGGAAGTACTAGTTAATTATCTCTGATATGTGAGGGAGTTTCAGGTTGGAGTTTTTGTATCCATAGTGACAGAAATATTGGATTAAAATTTAAATGCAACAGCAAAGATTTCCTTGCCTAGCTCACAATTAAGTAAAGTCATCATTTTTATTTCTACCTACTGAGCTGTATTTTAAAAGGTATTGGAGACATACCTGAAGTATGCTATCTGCTGGGAACAAAAGCCTTGTCAGAAAAGTCAGGTGTGATAAGAGGGATTGTGGTACCATCACAATAAATCAAAAATGTGTTTGTATTGACTAGCTTTTGTGTTGCACAGTAACACTGCATGTCTTCTACTGCTTTTTCCCCCCATCCCAAGATGAGTGAAATTAGGAAACTTCATTTGTCTGTTTTTTCCCCTAGTTAGTGAAATTTCCAGGTTTAGAAATGCCTTTCTTAGTGAAAGAATAGCTGACTGAAGAAAAGTACACTAAATGGTGTGTTTACAGTTCTGTGCTGACTTAGGCCTCAGCCTTACAAACTTATGCACAGACTTACATGTAATGCCACTCTTATAAATTTAGTGCAGTTGTACAGAATATGTTTCACAACACTTAATTTGCCTTTGTCTTTCTCTTAAAAATAATGAGAAAAAAAATCTTCATAGTGATCCACACAGTAGGTGAAAACATAGTCTTTGCATACCTTTCACATACAGCCTATACTGCATTATGTGCTTTTTCACAGATGATAATGCACTCCTGTGGAGTTTCCGTGATAACATGGCCATTGTGTAACTGCAACAAGCAATGGTAGTGACCTAAAGACAGAACACAGGTTCTCTTTTTCCATCTCCTGTCTTTTGGGCTCTGTTGCTCTAATAGGCATGCCAGCTTTTGGGTTTCTTGTGAACAACTTGGCCTCTTGAGTTTTGCCTTCTGTTATGGTCGAGCACATGCCAGTATCTGTTGATGTGTACAGTACGTGATCCGTAGTCACATAATGTATAAATGCACCTAAGCCTTTGCTGTACATAGAGATCCCACGGGCTGAGAATTCAATATGAAGTTATCTTATTTGTATGATGCATGTTACCTAGCAACAGCCCCATAATTTTTTTTTTTTTCATTTGCTTTACCAATTCTAAGTGCAGAAACTCTTTGGTAATCACAGCAAACTGGTTTGGAATTGAAGAAGACCCAAAACAAAACAAACCAACAAAACAGGGCAGGAAACAATTACACCAAAGTAGAATTGATAATATCTCATGCTGTGTCCTCTACTTTCCTCCTTAGCCATTCTGTTTCAGCTAAATAATGCAGATGCAACCTTTCATCCACTAAGTACTTGAGACAGAATCCACAGTTGGTTCTAATTTACATGGAAATTATCTAAATCTATGGTGACTACAAAAATGCTCTTTGAAATTCAGATACCCCAACAACTGGATGGAATGTTTTTCTTTGCAGGTTAAGTATACTTGCTTAAGGATATTTGCATTAAAAATATTTTTTATAAAGGTTATTTTCCCTTTTTATAAATATTATTAGGTTATTTTCCCTTTTTTCCCCCTTTCCCTTTAAAAATGCTGATCTTAAAAGCATTGCAAAAGTATTCCGTATCACACTATATCTGTGTGTATGGAAAGCTTCTCACTCATCTTTTCCTCACCGACAGTAAAGATAACTTCACTAGTTCTGTTTCCTACCAGTAAAAATGTTTGGCAATATCACATACCAAGTTATGTTTTGAAGTTTATAAGTACTGATAGAGGGCATGTTTCCCTGGCGAATTTGTCAAATTTGCAATAAGTTGTTCAATTAATGTCTCAAGTGAATCAGCTACTCTTTCTAATACAGAAATATCCAAATCACTTAAAATATATGTTTGCTATAGTATAATGTCTATTAGAATTTTTAAAAATTGGCTCCAGTGGCTTTGGTTTGGTTTGATTTCCTGGTGTGTAAAAGGAGAAAGGTAATGACAAAATATTACTCCTTGTTAGGACCTAGACCAAAAAAAAAAATAGTCATGACAAATGTAGTTTGCCTTAGCATTTACAAAGTATAGATTCCTATGTGTAAATATTCTGTAGAAAAAAGATTTGTACCTGCACTTCCAAAGGCAAGCCCACCAAAATTTGTAATTTGAAGTGGAATTTGAATTTCATGGCTCAAAGACATGTTGAGATTTAATTGTTCAAAGTTCTGGACTCAAACTCACAATTGTTTAAGACATCTAGGTTTGTAAGACATCTGACTCATTAAGTGAAATTCTCAAAAGTCATTCCTCCTTGCATTTTTATCCTACTAAAACTTATCTTGCCCAAAAGAATGTATAAAAAGCTTAACAGATCTTTCCTTTCCTAGAAGTGTTAGATTTTATATTCCTAGAATTACATTTTTCTTGATAATAATTCCAATTCCAGCTGCTTCTCCCTCCTATCTCTGGTAAAGGTCACTGTTTGAAGCTGTAACTGAGTGTTTCTAGTGTATTATGAAAGGGTGCCTGAAAGGTATGCACTAAGCGAGAAAAATAGTTGACGTGGCATGATACTCATCTGAGCTGTTGCATATTTTATTGCAGCATGACAAATTCCATTGTTACAATTAATTTATGAATTTTGCATAGTTTTGCAATATTCTACTGTAATGGTTCAACACATGACAGTATTTTTTTTCTATGAGTAACCATTAGAGAAATTAAACAGGGTTTTTTTAGCTGGAATATATGATCAAGTATATTAAATTGGTGGGGACATGCAGAGCAGAATTTATCTTCTTATATGGCACAGATTTCTTTCCTGTGTGTAAACTTAAAACAGTGTGATCAGTTTGCTGTGACTGCACTTAGAGCATGTAGTGTTAAAATTGTAGGAGTAGCAAAAAGCACTATTCATGTTAAAAAATAGAGATTATTAGATGCTCAAATCAATCATGACCCTCTTGAAATAATGCATTTGCCTCAAACACTGTGATATTGGACCAGTTCTGTGAAGTGGAACAATTAATTTATTCATTCTAAACACAGAAAAGGCTTTCTGCACACTACTACAAAGAAGTTAATGTTGAAACTTTAGGTTATCTATCCCAATCTAGCAAAGGCACATCATAACTTTTGTTTGCTTTCTGACCAAAAACTGTGCTCGATTGTAATACGGGTGTATACTCTGTCAAATAAACCTAAAATAATGGACTGCTTTCTAGGATAGATCAAACTGATTTGTAGAGTAGTTTCATAAATATTCCAAATTCAGGTTGGGCTGTTATGTGGAGAAGAAAGAACTTCAAGGTAACAACATTCAACTTTACTACATTTAGTGAGCTGAAAAATTTGTTTTATATATATATATATTTACACACACACATATATATATATATGATACATATAAACTATCTTTGTAAAAATATGCAAGTGCAATAATTTAAAGAGGTCTTAACTTTGCATTTATAAATTATAAATACTGTACATGGTGTGTAATTTTTTTCATGTATTCATTTGCAGTCTTTGTATTTAAAAAACAAACCTAAACCTTTACTATTACGTTTGTACAATAGAACAGTAAGCATTTATTATGATATAGTTAAGTTGTAAATAAATTCACAAACCAAACAGCCAGTACATATGCATATATGGGTGTCCTATTGTGAAACCTGTTTTTTGCTTTTACTGCTGGCTTTAGCACAGCAAGACGACTTCTGTGGATATGTAATTATACATATAAATATATGTATGATACATAAAATATATTTAGAAATGTTCATAATTTTAATGGATATATCTATACATATACTTTGGTGTGAATATTACTGAATACAGAGTTTTTTAATATTATTTTTCATGTTTATTTTTACTATTATTGGGAGTGCAAGTGAGGGATGGGAATGTGTGTGCATATATTTGTGTTTATACCACAAGTAAACCACAACACAAAGTGATTCAAAATATGATGGAGTCTTTTGAATAGGCAGTGCTTCTTGTTCCCTTTATTTACAGTTTCCTGCTTAAGGTATGTCCTTCCCAACATAAGACTTTTTTTCAATATAGTTTTATCACCTATTGCAGGTTCACATTGTCACCAGCTGCAAAGGGATTCCCTTTTCTGTTTGCCCTCTTGCTGCCAGGAGCTTACCCTGCTGTTGACAGACAACTTCCACATAGATCTTTGCTTTACCACTGTCTAATGCCAGCACAGCTGATACAGGATCATTTGCTACCTTTGGGAATTATTGAGATACTCAGATGCTGAATTGTAAAAAAAAATAATCCTGCACCCAAATTTGTAAGGTCTAATCCAAAGCAATATAGGCTTTAACAGCTGCCAGTATCCTGAAAATGCGAGGTAGGTACAGAGAACTGTAAAGCGAACTTCTGAGCAGCCCATTTAAAAATGAAATTTTTATATAATAAAAAAATTATATTTTTATATAATAAAAAATAGCTGAAAAAAATGGGAGAAAATTAAATCTGTGTATTTCTCCACTTAGTATATATTCTTGTGACCAGTCCTTCCAGAAAGCTCTGCTTGCTGCAAGGGCCAGCTTTTGTGATGAGAGAGAAACTGCACTGACATTTTATGATTTTTTAGAGTTTGTTCATTAAATTTAAAACTTTCTGAATTATTTTGAGGGAAAGGCAGTAGAAGAGGAATGTTTCTCTAAATACGATTAATTAGTACTTTCCACCTGTTTCTGTATTGTTGGCAAGGATCTATAGGCTGACTTCAACTAATGACTTTCTGGACAAGATTTTAAAATTGGTGGCAGTCAATCGCATGCCTTTTCGTATTTTTCTGCTTCTTGTGCAGACTTAGCTCTTGTAGCACAGCATGGTGCTTTGCTGTTGATGGTCACTGTCCATTTGGTGTGCTTTCCTTAGCATTTTTAGCCCTTTGACACATTGAAGAGCATCATCAGAAACGTACAAAAATCAAGCCTGGGTATATTCCCTTGCAGATAATGGAAAATATAAATGTAAAAGCACCTTAACTTAAGCTCATTGATGTTTGTAGAGGAAATGATTATTGCTGTTGGTTTTGAGGAACTTGGAATTTGTCTTACTTGTAAGTATCCAAGAGCTCTGGGACAGAAATATCAATGGTTTTCACTTGCTCAACAAGTATTGGAGATTACTTTGTTGTACTTATTTTGCTGAAGACAATTACTAAGGGCAAAATTCCCCTTCCTCAATCCATAGTCTACCTTCCTGAGGTTATGGAGAAAAGCTTTTTGCAGTGTTTCAGTAGCACTCTGGAAGAGCTACCTGTACAATGGAAGCTGCTTACAAAGGTGAAGATCTTTGTCTCTGGGTCAAGAATGAGTTACAGAGAAATGCATCAGATGGTAGCTCATGTGCATTATACCTGTTGTTTAAAAGTCTAAAAGAAAGGAGAAATTTGAGACTCAAGAAATATTAAAAGATTATAGCAGGTAAAGTTTTGTTGGTTGGTTGGGGTTTTTTTTCCCCTTTTTTTAGGTTTTTTTGTTTTGGTTTGGTTTTTTGGGTTTTTTTTTATAACATTGCTGGCAGGACTAAATGATTTTCACCATATCATCTGTTAACATGCAGCTGGCATTAATAGTTTTTCTTTTTTACAGCATTGCAAGCCCTGTGAATACAGGTGAGAATATGTTTGTAGTGTTCCTTCTGTTCCTTTAGCTGTATTTCTGCTGCTTTTAGAAACAACATCAGTTGTTAATACACACTACTTAATTATCCCAAATGAAAAAAATAGGGTTTGTAAAAAAATTTAAAAAACCAAAAGCAAATAAAATAAAGTGAAAGAAAGAAAAAAAGACCAAAAACCTTTTGGAAGCACCTAAGAGAGTCAGTAGCTGTCAGAAGCCTCTGAAAATTTTACCATCAATTTAAGTAGCCGTTGTGAATGTGGTACAGTGACAAATATGGATAGTTTGATGAACAAGTTCATCATAAAGAATAGGAGTGGTACGATAGCCAATGTTAATTTCCAGCTAGTGAAATGCAAGTTGTTTCCTGCTACTGTCTTGTGGAAAGAAAAGCATAATCAGTATGTAAAATAATGTATTTTACATCTTGAGACAAAAAGAGCCACTTTGATGAAAAAAATGTAGTTTCTCACATGAGTAGGGTGAGAAAAAGGCCAGCAAATGTGCTTTTCTTCTGAACATGAAAATGTATTGATGGTGTAGGAGAATAATATTTTCAGTTCATTTGGAAAGACAATGGACATCTGTTACAATGTTACTTGAAGGAACAAAATTGTTCTGTGACAGATTTCCATTATAACCCTGTGCAAGTTGCCAGATACTGGATGGTTTGGGGTTTTTTTTCAATTTATTTAAGCCTCTAAACACTTTCTTTTTGTGTGTGTTATGCATTTTGGGAAATACTCCTGGTTATGTGCAGTTTAGAATTCTAAATATATGTAGAGAAAGATATTTACTTTCCTGTCAGGTGAGGACAAATATCACAGGGCTGTGATGCCATCAGGTATGCTGCTGATGAGTACCTCCTTTTCCATTTTCTCTGGATGTGAGGGGAAGATTAAATCACACTGTAAGCTTTCAAGCTTGCATATGTGGTTGCACCTTTAATGTTTGAGCTGCTGCAGTGACATATAATCTTAAAAAAATTCCAAGTCCTATAACTAAACACTGTAGCAAATTTTTTTTTTTTAATTTTTACTGACTTCTATTTGAGTTCCAATGGCAAATTGGTTTGGGTACCACACCTGTGTAGTTCCTGTTCTGCAGTTATTTTGCAGGTCCTGTTCCAGGGCTGCTGGTAAAAATAATTCTCTGGATCCTTTGAACTATCTCAATCAGCTCCAGTCATCAGACAACTTCCTGTTTTTCTCCTTTTTACTTTCTGCTCTTTTTGTGCTATGAATTTTATGGTAGAGCAACTCTTTTTTTTTTTTTTTTTTCAATCCCCTCTGAAGACTGCATGAGTACAACAGACTGCCATCTCTTCAGCCTCTTCTATCCCTTCAATTTCTGTGAGCTGAATTTATTCCCTGTGATTGGAAATTAAAAGTGTAAAGCTATTCTGCAGGGCTGTGTTTCCAAGGTTTATGTAAGGTACAGAGAACTTTGTCTACCAAAGATTGAGTTAATGGGTTGGAATTTGCAGAGATTTGCTTAGTTTCTTCCTGCATTGAGAGAAATAATTTTCCTCCAGTATTACATACCTGAAAGGCTTGGAATGAAGTGAGTGCTGTGCCATATGAGAGTAGGTTGAGGGCTGATGGAAAATGAAAGATGGGTTACACATACAGGGAAGCCACTGGTCAGCCTAAACTAAGGAGGTTGTTCTGAAATCTCAGCTTCCCAGTCTTCCTGCATGGTAAGTTTTCCTGTGAATTGCATAAGGCCCTCATGCAGAAGCACTGTCTGCCTCATAGAAGCATCATGTAACGCTTATCAAGAGCTTTCTGAAATGGTTCAGACGGTGTCTTCATGTTGGCATAGATTAAATGTATTTGGGAATCCTGGTACTTTCTTCTGAAGCTGAAGCTGTATTATGAATCTGTTTAAGAGGTGACAGGAAAAGACTGACAGAGTGAAATCAATATGATTTTTCATTTACAAGACCTTTTACTAATTTCCTGAATTTAATTGATCCTATGTAGCCTGTGTCATAGATGAAGCCTTTTGTGTATCTTATTCCTTTTCCTCCTAGCTTTCAGTCACAGTAAAACAGAGTTTGCAGGATTTGCTTGAGCTTCCATTTTGTTTGATATCTAACCTCCATCTGACAAAACACTTCTGACACAGACATTTCCCCTCCACAGGAATACTGATGCTATGGGAAATGCTGTGGCAGACATTCACATGATAAACAGGAAAGAATTCTTTCACATTCTTTCAACTGGAACGTGTACGAAGAGAGGATCTTTGTCATCATTTTCAGTCAAGTCAGTCAATATAAAATGTACCATGGGAAAACTGGAGTGGAACAGTATTCCTTTTGCAGATGTGGGAAGGCTTTTTGTCAGGGACTTAATCACTAACTCTTTTTCAGTGTTTTAGTAGCAACTCTATATTAAAAACAAGAGAATCCTGTGACTGAGAGTGGTATAATTTCATGTTTATGCTGCTGCAGTCAAGGCTAATGTGGTTTACACAGCCTGGAATTGTCTTTTCTCTGAATTTTACAGGGTAGGCTGATGCTTGTAACCCATTTTGTTTTCTTCTATAAGAGGTATTACTGCCGTTTTTGTTCTGAATTGAGGGGAATACTGGAAACTTCAACAGAGAGAGAGGCTAGGCTGGAACAGATGGAATTCTTTTCCTTTCTAGAGCTTGTCTCTTCAAGTTTTCCTGGAGATAAACTGGTTGGGAACATCAGTTTCACTAGTGTTACTTTCACCTTGAAAAAAGAAGTAAAATAAATAGAGTATGTTACATTCTGTAATAAGTTTAGAAATAATTAGAAACCAAATATGAACTGTGTAATTCTCCACAGTACACTACAGAGTTAGTCCAGATTTTTCACATGCCTTTTCCTGTGCATGTCCATAAAAACAACTATTTTTAAAATGCATGGTTTTCCCACAGCCTGTGTGGTTCTTCAGCACTATACCCACATTGCAATCACTATCTGTTTTAAAACAGAAGTAACCTAGGAGAAAAATGTAGCATGCTCTAATTCCTACATTCCAAAAAATGATGAGAGGGAAATACTTGTGAAAATTCCTCGAGAGAGTGATATTTTGAAAAAAAATAAAACAAAAGCAAAAACAAACAAAAAACCAACACTTTTTTTTACTCTGAGAACAGTTGCATTTAACTAGATAATAAACTGCCTGCATGCTTCTTCTGCAGGTTATATAGACTCCAAATAGCTACTGTGATCATTGAAAATAATAGAATCTCAACATTTATGGCAGCAGGCTGAGAATATGCTTCCTAAATAAACAATGAAAAATAACTTAGAAAGGCAAAACAGTGATGTTTTAAAATGCTGAGAAATAACTTTTTCAAGGATTTTTATCATGTGGCCAATCCCCAGCTTGCTGAAAATTGTGCATTTGCAGAGCAGGGAGAGCTTTAAAAAGCTGCAGTCACTTTTCTCTCTTGTAGTCTCATACAGCTGTGACTCTGTGAGGATCTCACCTGGAAATTGTTCTGCACATTACTGTCACTGCACTAATAGGATCAGAGGGAGTTCTGTAAGTCCTCTCTGTTTGATGAAGGTAAGTACGAATGGTAAGGTCATCTCTGCCTCTCACCAGCACCACAAGCACGTAGACACAACCAAACCAATGATACCCTTCTTCAGAAAAGTCTTTGAGACAGGAGACTGTGGTCATCATCTCTGCTCCCAGTATTAACAGCTGGTGGAATCCACAGGAGCAGGGCTGATGTAAAATCTTGCCCAAAGGGCCTGAGGCTGCACTGTGTTCCCAAACAGGTAATCCTCTGATCACAGGGGTGATGAAGCCCAGCTTCTTATTGATTTGCGTTATTTTCCATAGATTGGAAAAATTTAAGTTAGGTTTTCTGCTATCTTTACATGTGCTTTTTGAATTCTCCTCTGTTCTCTATTACAATTCATCCCTTACTGTGCTTTAGCTATGATACACAGACTCACATATTCTGTAGAAGCTGGGTGAAAGAATGAAAATTACAGGGTGGACCCCAGTCCTTTCCCTAAACAGCCACCTCTTTTATCAAATACAGAACTTGGTTATTTATGAGGCTGTTCTCTGAAGTTTGAATGCAATCAGCCAATGCATTCAAAAGGTTTATGTGGGAAAATGAAGGTGCCAGGGAGTGGGAGGTCTAGTGTGACATGGCTGAAAAGCCACGTAAGATATCACACTGTGCCTTACAGTTCAAACTTTAACTTTAGAACTATGATAAAATAATAGGATCTATTGAAGCCCCACATACTTTATGAATGCTGGCAAACTTTTGCCATTCCTGATGCACAAACTAAATACTGCAACTTGCCAGCAGTTTGTCAGAACAAGTCTTGACACCTTGTTTTTCTCTGTTTAAGACGTGTAGAGACACTTTACCTCTATCTGCAGTGGGGAGCAATTCTTCCTAACAGACAAGCCTGCCTTTCAGGGCTTTGGACTACATACAGGTTATGTTTTTGTACCAAAAACATAACCTGTATGTAGTCCAAAGTGTGAGTAGGAAACTGGGATGGAGATAAACAGCTACACAGCGGATATTTAAAAACTATCTTAGGTTTTGGCTTGTTAAGGAATTCCGATTTTTTTTCAAGGATTTATTAGAAATTCTCTTAAATCTAATCCTGGAGCTTGAAGCTGGTGATGACATGAGCCTTCTCTGTGATACTGATGAGACTGGATGCTGTGACTGTTGAATATCTGGACTGTAGTGCTGTTCTCAGATTCTGTAAACACTTTTTGATGGATGGGTTTTATTTAAGGGCTCAATTTTTTCTTGGTATAAAGCCTGCCCTGCACAGCAGTCAGGTTTGAATTATCCCAGTTCAATGGTGAACCTCCCTCACTCATCTTCCTGCTGTTTTCCCTCTGCAGCCTAGAGCTTTCAGCTCTGTCATGGTGACATGTGAAAAAATTAGGGCTGGCTTCTGGCTGTATTCATGTGGGTTTTCACAGAAGGGTCCTGCTGATTACTTTCATAAAGATCAGCCTTAAAGTGGGATTGGGACAGGTGTAAGTGCTTTAATCATGGTCAGCTCCTGAAGTTAATGCCCCTTTAGACTACAAAAGTAGCAGTAATTAGTGCTGGTTGGCAGTGACCTCAGAAGACCTACTCTAATAATGCAAATGCTGATTGCTCCCATTCCCCAGCTTTGGATCTTGCCTTTGGCACAAGTGCAGTGCAGGCCCGATTACAGAGCACAGATTACATGCCTGACTCAATACAGCATCCAGCCTGTTTCTGTGCCAGAGATAACTGAGTAGGAGTCTACCCTCATTCTGCCTCTTCCATAGCCATAGTCTGCTTCTGATTAATGCCATGGGCCTGTGCAGCCTCTGAACTGCTCCATAGATCTGAGCACAAGGCCACTCCAGCTCCATTGGTCTGGTTCAGGCTCCTCACCAAGGCTTACAGAGCAAATATAACCAATCCTTCAAATGGATCCTCTGCCCTCTGCTTGATGGTGTCTTTTTATGTAATAGCAATATCAAATTAAAGCAAATTGAACTCGTGACTGTGACAAAGTACATAACAACCATAAGATATTTACATTTTAGGGGCATTTGGGGGAAAGATAATATCCATAAAACTTACACCAATAGAGCTGATTTCTTGGCAGCCTTTTCTGTTGCTCGTTGCAAACAAAAGCCCCACTGTAGAAACAATAGTAATGGAAAGAATGCTGTCACTTCTTTTCCCTTTGCACAAACATAGTTTGAGAAGCAGGAGCAATAGCTCAGAGGTAAGAGAGGCTTTGTGTTTTGGTGCCTGCATACTTCAAGAATAACAAAGCTGTATTGATGTACCCATATTTGTGGTCATCATACACAGAAGAGCTGGCTGGGAATGATCACTGTTGGGCACAGATGGGAGCTTTCATGTTTATTCTAAACTATAACTGGGTCCAGCTGTTTTGTGACTCCTGAGCGTAAACCAGAGATTCTTTGAAAGGAGGAGCTCAAGCTGCTCTGTGCCAATCTGCAGAACAGATGCCAGCTTAAGAACAGACTTTTGAGTCAGGCAGATATGATGACCAGTGCTGTGCTCAAAATGTGCTAAAGTGGTTGTCATCTAGTTTGTCAGGAATCACGCATGCAGTGCAATGCTGCTCAAACTTCTAAGACATGGATTTAATTAGGTATGCTTTTAAGATTAATATACAGCATCAGTTTAGTGGTTTGCGTTTGTTCATTTATTTATTTGATTGCAGGATTTTTTTCTTGATTTTGCTTAGTTTGTGGGTCTATTTTTGTTTCGTTTTTCCCTTTGTTTGGATTTAGATTTGCTTCTATCTGCACTGGAAACAAATTATGGGATTGTAAAGCTAATGCGTGTGTGATAGGATAACTGCAAAGGAGATAAGGCCTTGATCATGGCCCTAAAGCCAGTAAAACGTGTGTGTTGCTATCTGCCAGGGAAAAGGCTGTCTACTTTATTTCTCATGCACTCTCACTGTGTCATCAGCTTGTCTATATTTTGATTCAACAGCTTGGTGCAGGTCCAGAACTCTGGTCTGACACTCATGGAAGCTTGGTTTCTCTGTAGCTTTGTTAGATATCATGCTCTTAAGACTTTCTATCATTTTTTGTCTTTTACATCTTCCACAGACCATTTATCATGTGGTTTTGCCCCATCTTTGATTTTAAGTGTACAGACTTGCTTATATCATGTTTCTCATGTGACAGATCCTTCTGGTAC
Source organism: Leptocoma aspasia (assembly GCA_013399835.1). Classification (NCBI taxonomy): domain Eukaryota; kingdom Metazoa; phylum Chordata; class Aves; order Passeriformes; family Nectariniidae; genus Leptocoma; species Leptocoma aspasia. The sequence goes on from VXAX01002194.1 coordinate 1,325,163, forward strand.
AGAGTCAGCTCAAGTCACCTGAAATTCCTCTGAAGAGGCTCGTGTCTTGGCTTGTTTCTGCCTTTTAATCTCTCACTAGATACTGGTGTGACTGTGTGAGGATGTTGAAATTCAGTTTGCTGGATTTGGCCTTTTGCTGGTACTCCATTCTGCATCTACCCAATGCATCATCTTGGTCTGAGACTAAAATGTTCAGCCACTGACTGTTGTCAGCAATACAAATGCCCCTCTCCTTGAAAATTAAAATATTTTTGATAGAAAAGACTTGATGCTCTGTCGATGAAAGAAGTCTCCTTAGCACTATGTTTTTGGAGGTTAGCCAGTGTGGATGAAAAACCCAAGACTTATTGGAGGACTAGGTATAAGGTCTTGGTCCTTCAGAATCAGAATCCTTCAGAATGTAATATGTGAGTCACATGATCTCTTCAGAACCAGATGAAGCCTCAGCCTTCACGGAGGTTAGGATGATGGTCAAGGTCCTCTGCACTCCTGTGCTGACAGGAAGGCTGGTGCAAGACCTGGAAGGGAAATTGTACCAGTGAAAGAAGCAGTAGTTAGCACAACAAGTCACTGGGAAGGTGAAGAGGCTACCCCAAAACCCAGGCTGAGGGCAATGCACCTCTTAGCACCCGCACTCCAGGATGATTTGTAACTGGAGTGTAGCTCTTGTGCAGGAGCAAGGAGTGCCTGTGGTAAGTTTAGGGGCCCTGGAAGTGGGCAGTTGGGTGCAGATAGTGCCTGACAGGGCCAGTCTGAAATCAAGCCTGGGTCTGGCCTTAAGTCTCAGGCAGAAACATGACTAAGGGAACATCAAGCCCAGAAGCTCATCCCAGTGCCAGGTAGAAGCCCTGGGGCCAATGGGGCATCCAGACAGTGTCTGTGGTGATGGACAGGACCTGTGGTGATCATCTCCCTGAGTCTCTGTCTTGCTGTGTTGGCAATGGGAGAATCAGGTGAGCACCTCAGTGCTGATACACTGGTTCCTGTCAGCCAGATGTGGCTGAAAGGCCATGGATGGGAAGTTTAGGAGGGGAAGCCACATGGGATGAAGCAGGCGATGGGATGTGCCAGTCTGAGGGTAATACATGAAATTTTGCTGCAGCAGGAAAAGCTGAGCATAACCCTCAGTGATCAACATGACTCACTCTGCAGGGCTGCCCCTGCTCAGTGTCCTTATCCAAAACCTGACACTGAGCTTGGCCCGTGTGTGTGTGTCTTTTGCTATGTGCATCCCAAGCTTCCCTGACTCTTGGGAAGCTACACTCAGCTGTACTGAGCTGCTTTGTCACACTTTTAAACCTCTCTTCCACCCTCATGTTCTGCATGCAAAAATATCCCTCTGCCTCCTTCAGAAGATATATCAAGAGGAGGGATGAAAATTTAGTTAACAAATCTTTCACTCCACAAGTGCCAATTATGTGGGGGTTTTTCTCAGATGGTCTAAATGATAAATATAGCTAGCTAAATTCAGAGTAACCATTTTCAACCTGTGTTTAGCACTGAAGTGGGCTGCTTCTATTTTCAGGCCGAAGAAGAATTTGTGTGCCTGAAATCCCATCCAAGTTCTTGTAAGTATATCAGTCAGTCTAATAAAAGAGATTACCTCTTCCTACAGACCTTGCCTCACTTATATTCTTCAGGCACTGTGACTACAGCAACGGTGCTTGCTCATCCTTGCTGTTGCTTCTCTGCCACCTGCAGTGTGCAGCTCGAATGTGCAGGACAGAAGACAAGGGGAAGCACATCAAGGTATTTCCTGACTTTACAGTTTTTCATTTGCTAACTTAAAGACCTTCCTGGAAACATAGTAAAAGTTAAGTTGGAAAGGAGCTCTAGAGCTCACCTAGTCCAGCCCTATTCCGTGCTGGACTAATAAATTTTGATTGGATGCTCAGCACCATATCCAGTAAAGCTGCTAACATTTCCAAGCATGGAGCTTTCACAACCCCTCTGTGCATGTTTACTTCAGTGCTGAACCACTCTTTCTATGCAGATTATTTCCTTACATCCAACTTACTATTCCTGCCTCTCATTAGTGGTCTAATCTCTGGGCGATACAAAAAAGCTGGGGTGGCCTGTGCATCAGCCTCTCAGCAGTTTTAGTGTTCCTTTGCTGGACTTTCTTTGTCATTGTCTTGCTTGCTCTACAGACTGGACACCATGTTCCAGGCATGACCTGGCCACGTAAAGTATGAATAAGAGTTTTAGAGTAAAGTAAAGAATAAAAGTTTTTCCTCTGTCTGCTGGCTGTGCACTTGCTTGTGTGGCCTAGTATGTGATTAGCTGCCTTCATTGCAAGGCACATGGCTGGATCTTGCCATGTGCAATTTGCCAAAAAGGATCTCCTAAGTACCCTTCTGCAGAGCTGTTACACACTCAGCTCATCCCTAGCATGTACAGCTGTGTAGGATTAGAGTACCCCAGCTGTAGATGTTATGCTTTTTCTTTTTGGTCCTCAAGAGGTTTCTATTGGCCAATTCCTCCAAGCTGCCAAGGTCTCCCAAACTGGGTTTTTTCTATCTCCATACTTTTTGTTAAGCATTTAATTTCCTGTCCTCTTGTCCTTCTCCCTGTGTGATGCAGACATGTCCAAAGACATAGTTCCCTTTCAGGGCAGTGCTTTCTTGTAGAAAGCAGACTGGTCTTAACTGCACTGGACATGGTCTTGGAAGGGGAGGGGCCTCTGCTGCTCAGAGCCTTTGGAAGCTTTTGCTTGACAGGATGCAGACATGTGCCCTAGCAGGAGCTACAGGACTTCAGGTGTTCATCCTTCCTATCTGCTCATTGAGAGACTCACTAAGGAGAAAAAAATAGAAAATTCCTGCTCTTGAACTGTTCAAGAAAATAATTTCATATTTGGTTTCTTTTGCTTCGTGCCTTACCTTGTACTTTACCTCATCTCCTTTCCGCTTAGACCTTAAAGCCTCAGCTTAAACGAGGACTGAATCAAAGGCTGATTTTGTGCAGAAGTTTTCAGACTACTGTGTTCTGCCCAGAGAGGAAATGAAGTGACAGCATCGGAGTATGAACTTGTCCCAATCCAGCTTTAGATTTCCCTTCAGGACCAACCCAGGCTGTGTTCTGAATGGGAAAACACAATTAGTCCCCTTCTCTGCTACATATCTAGCCAGCCTAGTGTTACATTTCTAGAATAGTAACAGTAGTCTTCACAAGAAGGTTTTATGTCAGTTTAAAGATAGAAAAGAGGAGAAAATATGATCAGTTGGGCAGATTCTCCTCAGCTGCAGCAGTCACTTCCTATCCTTCATTCAACAGGAGGCAATATGCTTTTTCTCTCATGCTTTCATGAGAAAAATAACGAACTCAGAATGCTCATTTCCATCCCTCCAGCACAAGTCAATCATAGGAACAATTAAATAGTTCTGGAATTAAAAGTGACATTTTAGAAAGAAACAAGTAAAAATTGGGTGCCAAGGAGGGAAAATTAAATTTCTTTCCCCCTCCTCTTTGTGGCATATTTTTGATTAAAGAATAATATAGTTCTGCTCTATTAGATAACAGTTTATAAAATTTACTGTGTCTTTCAGTGTCACTGAGTCTTACTGGGTAGCAAGATTAGTTAGGGTCTGCTCTTGGTCACCTCAGGCTGCTCACCTGGAAACTGGGAAAAGCAAGACATGGTCTGTAACACTGGGGATAGATTTTTTTTTAATTCTTGAACTCCTAAAATCTTTCCAGCCATGCCACAAGCGTGTTTTCTGCTGTATTCCCTCTTGTAGTCTATTTTCCAGGCTAAATTGAATTCTTGCACCCATGTACATTTTCTTCTCAGTTATGGTTTCAACTTACTCTCTCTGGAATCCTCCAGTTGTCTTAAATGTTTCCTGAAGCATGGTGACTGAACATAACATTTGGCCAAAGCCTCTTCTTTGTTGGGAACATTGACAAAAGTATTCCCACTTGCTGTGTGTTGAACACTGATTTTTCTGTATACCCCAAAATGACATTTGGCTTCCTCACCCCACTGACAGTGTTGATTTGTGCTGACCAACTCATACACCATGTTCCTGAGTTTCTACTGAGCCAGCTGCTGCTGGCCACTGGGAAACTGTTTATTTCTGCAGATATTGAAGTTCATCCAGCTGTTCTGAGAATTGTCCAGTTTATCAAGAGCATTTTCAGTTCCAATCCTGTCTCTGAGAATATCTGCATCCCCTCTCCATTTCATGTCATCTGCAAATTTAATAAGCATACTGTGTATTCCATCATCCATAGTGTAAACAAAAATGCTGGGAAAATTAGATACAGATTCAGGATAAATCTCCATATAGAACTGGTTGTTACTTCTTCCATTTGGACAGGGAGTCTTTATAAGTACTTTTTGAATGTAGTTGTACAGAGCTCTTGATGTTTTTATTTTGCACTCATGCTAGCCTGTTGATCCAGATAATTTTCTTTTGTTTTGCTTACTTAAAACAGTAGTACAAAAGACAATGCCAAAAGTGTAAGTAAATTTGAAATATGCAACAGTAACTGCTTTTCCTGCACTGATGCTCTTGAACCATCATACTGGCTATTACTCAGCTCCTTGTTAGCTCCTTGTTTGTCATGTGGAGGCTTAGAGCAAATTTACCTTTTCCCAGCCCTTTTTTTTTTGTTTTTGGAAGTTGAATGTAAATCTGATGAGCTTTTCTACTCATTTCCTTTCTCTCTTCCTTTTAAATACAGACCCCAAACTTAGAGCATTCTCACAGTTGGTAACTCAATAGTCCACAGCTATCCTCAAAAGTAACTGTTAACCTGTTGGAGACTATTTCAGGCAGTTTTTCACATATGGCAGACAGATGTTCATCAGGTTTAGCCAAATTAGCAGTGCTTTAGTTTGAGTGCTACCTAATCAGGTCATTCAGGCTATTAGTTTTTCTAGCATTTATTTGGCCTTCTCTCACTGATGTTGCCTGTCACCTTTCCAGTTCTAAGTGAGGAAAAAGGAATTATTTGGCATACCATAGAAAGAGATCAGCCTTAGGCCCAATGTAAATGAACTGGCAGGAAAGCTGCACTCACAAGCAGCAAAATTCATGGGGAGACCTAGGGGAAAAAAAGCCAGACTGTGTTACCAAGGAATGTGGGCAGAGGCTGAGCTTCACAGGAGCCCACAGGTGCCTCCAGGTTTGTCTGACTATTTGTACACTGCTGTGGATAAGAATCACAGAATCCTTAAGACTGGAAAAGAGCTTTAGGACTGTGGAGTCAAACCATTAACGTGGCACCACTCTGCTCACCACTAAAACCATATCCCCACGTGCCATATTCCACGCAACTTTCGAACACTTTCAGGGATGGTGATTCAACTGTGTCTCCAGGTGTCCTATTCCAATGGCTGACCACATTTTCAGTGAAGAATTTTTTCCTAATATCCAAGCTAAACATTCCCTGATACAAGGGCCATTTCCTCTCATCCTTTCACTTGTTACCTGGAAGAAGAGCTTGACCTTCACCTTGGTACAACCTCCTTTCAGGCAGTTGTAGAGAACAATGGGGTGCCCTTTGAGTCTCCTTCTCTCCAGGCAGAACAACCCCAGTTCCCTCAGCTCCTCCTCATCAGACCTAGTGCTCCAGACCCTTCACAAGGTTCCACTGCCCTCTCTGGACACACTTCAGCACCTCAATGTGTTACTTGTAGAGAGGAGACTGAACAAACACAGAACTTGAGGTGCAGCCTCACCAGTGCTGTGTACAGCTGGACTGCCCTGGTCCTGCTGGCCACACTGTTCTTGGAACAGGCCAGAATGTCATTGGCCTTCTTGGTCACCTGGGTACACTTTGGCTCATGTCCAGCGGTCAGCCAGAGAAGGTAGGAGAAAGAAGCATATTTTTGTAGGCCATATCTGTGTAAAATACTCTGTTCCAAAAGTAGAATAGTTTTGTTGTGTGTTGAAGGATTTTGTTATCTAAACTTTTCCCTTTTTAAAGTATATTTTATCTTTTCTCCTTCTTTTAAGTGTGTGCTGCAGCAATCCATTTCACCATGGAAAGAAGCTGTCAGGCAAGGAGCCTGACTCATCTCTTAGTGTGGAAATGGCTTACAGAACAAATTTTAAACTTTACACCTCTGGACACTTAAATCAAAAGAAGTTTTATAAGCCTTCAGAGAAAATAAAACAGGGATTATGATACTCTGCCAGAAAACAAACTTGTTCTATAATAGAAAGAAATCAATTCCCAGCTGAAAATGAGAGAGCAAGGAAGATTAGAAGATTTTCAGATGACTTTTCATCTAGCATCCCTCTGCTTCCAGCAAAGCCTGAATTTTTCTGTCCTAACAACAGACATCCACAGTCACATGTGACTTGTGTTAGTGCCTCAGCAGATTTTTCTATTCCACTGGAAATACTGAAGTTGAAAGCACTAAAAATGAAAGAGGAGGGAACTGACAGATTCCATGAGAGTCATCAAAAGACATGAGTTAGATGTGTAAGAGGTTATGGTTGTAGAACTTGTCAAAGGGGAATACTAGTTCATACCTTCACACTTGGCTGGTGTAGCTAAAACTGAACAGTTTAACAAGTTCTTGCATTTCCAGGAGGAGTTTGTAGCAAACCATGAGCTGTTACCAAATGATTTAACTGCAAAATATTAAAGTAGCATGAAAGCAAGCCGGCTAAAGTAAGAAAAAGAGTCTCCAAGTGGATGGAAAGGTAAATTTTGAATCATTTTTCTGGGTGTATTGGTTGTGTGTTCCAGAAAAAGAAAGAGATTTAAGCAAAATCACCTCTCTCTTCTTTTCAAAGACTCAATCCCCTGTGTTTGCTTAGGTGAGCACTTGTAAGACACATTTACCACGTGTTACAAAACTTGGAGCCCACACTTATTATGCCACTGTTTACCCTTCCACTGTCACACGTAAATGTCGTGTTAAATATACAGGAAAGCAGGACGTTGCAAGCTAGTGCTCTGTAGGACAAAAATCACTGTTGGTCAGCATCTCTGTAGGAGCTGTATACTCAGGGTCTTGTCCAGCAGCACATTTGAAATAATTTGTAAAAGAAGCTGCCTTCTCTATGTGTGCTGCAGGCTCTTTACACATAGGCAGTTGTAGCTGGCTGGCCCCTCGTGGTGGGTGGGATGGGGAGTGAATTTGATCACTGAAGCACACACATTTTGCAGAAGTTGCTTGTCTTTCTTGAGTTGCTGCCCTGAAGGAAGTATTAACAATCTCATCAGCACTCAAACACAGGAGTGAGAGTTAGGTACTGGATTCATAGAAATTAGGAATGGAACTTAATGAAACCATTTGGGGGTTAGTAAACTAGGAAATGACTCAACCAGTACGGCCTGGACAAAAACTGACATTCCATGTAGATGAGAGAGATGTTTGAAAGAACTTGGCACTTTGTCCCTCACTATGGTACTTATAGCCAGGTTTTCATCCTTTGTGAGATGCCAGCTTATTTATGAAGGACATTTTATAGAGAATTTAGCAGTGGTGTTTGCTGGACTGTGGCTGCTAACACAGAAAATAGACATCAGGCTTGACTGAAACAGCCATTCCAATAGAAGCCCAAGTACACCAGAAACTGGAAATGATCAAATAAATAAGCAGAGATTGTTAGTCTTGTATACCTCCAACATACCTCCATTGGATTTTAGAAAGTATCACCTGCCACACAGTTAATGAACTTGCCACAAAAGTTGTTTACTTCCATCTCAGTCAATATCATCAAGCAACCTTTCTTTGCCTCTGAGCTGAGAGGCCAGAGTAAAAGGAAGAAGGGATAGGAGGGAACAAAAGAAGCAAAGTGCAATATTATATCAGGATAGCAACTTGATCTTGTAATTTTGGAAGCATTTTTTACCAGGAAACCATTTGCCCAGAAACAATTTGAATCAGCACAACTTTTGTGAGATAGAGCAACTCTGGTACAAAGCTTAACAGAAAGTTGGACTAACTAGCAGTGATGTCAATCTTTGTCCTTTGATTAAATGGTTGAACTTCCTACCAGCCTTGGTTTTAAACAAGTATGTTCACAAAGGAATAAACTGCCATAGTATATTGTCTACCTAAAAGGCTTGTGGAAAATTTAATCTTAGCCACAGAGCACTTTGAAGCGAGGCCAGCAGCACTCTTGAGAAAAAGTTCCCACGGCAGAGGAACTCAGCACAGGTTGCCTAAGAGACCCCCTTCTTTCTCTCGCCCAGATTTATTACTCAGACTTGGCAATGTAGAACTATGAGATTCTAAGTGTATTATTTTAACTGTTGTATTCCTTAGGTAGGGGTTCTTGGGTTATCTCTATATTAATTATGTCTTTCTGAGCTACCAGTTACTTTTAAGGAATGCAATGTTTTCCAAGGTCAGCTTCTTGTCTTGCCCCTTGCTCACACTTTATATTTAACATATCTAACAAACTTCACAGACTTCATAATTTTTTAAAATTTAATCACTTGTGGTCTCAAAGGGGATAGCCAATTTCTTCCTCGTTTTTGCTCCTTCTCCCATTGTACACAGGTAAGCAAACAAGAACAGAGAATACAAGTGTTAAGAGAGCTGCCTGTGTAGAAAGTGGATTTCCAGTCTGCTCAGTGATTTGAACTGACATAATTTCATTCTATAAGCTTCAACATGTTAATGGAGAAAGGAGAATCAAGGAGAAAAAAGGAATTGCACACCTCTGCAAACCATCTGCACAGGCCACAAGACTGGAAGAAATATCACTGGGGAAAAAGGAGAATTGCAAATATTGCTCCTGAATTGATTCAGGAGCAGGGTATGCTTTCAGTCACTGCTTTCATTTATTCATTTAAATTAGGGTCACGAGTGTGTCTGTGTGTGTATGTTGTTTCCTCCAATTTTTCTTGGCTGACCAGCAAATTAAACTGCATGACTACAAAAGCTGTGTGATTTTCCTCTTTAGTACATTCCCAGTTCTGTTTCTGGCCCTACTGGTGAGACAAGCCCTTGCATGTGTCCCAGTGTTCCTACTGTGACTTTATGCCTTTTAATTAACTGCATAGCAGCAACCCATCACTCTTTCTTCCTGCAGTGTCCCCCAGGTTACAAGAGAGTAGCATCACGTGCCATACTTACATTTTCACTTGCTGAAATAACTCTGTACAGTCAGGAGGGAAGAGCAGAGAGGATTTAGGAAAGATGGACGAGTTCTTTCCCAGGTTTTCTCTAATTGTGAGTAATACAAACTGACACCAAACATCTGGTTATTGCTGAAGCGCTTCGTTGAAAACATTAAAAAAAACCCAAAAACCAAAAACCCACACACAACCTCCCCTTACCCAAACAAAACTAACCCTCAAAAACCTCAGCCTTCTAACTTTTGAGCTCTAATGTTAAAATCCTTAAAAGGTTTAGGAAAAAAAAATCAGTCTGTAACCTACTGGTGAATTATTTCTCCACCTTTCACTCTGATTGTTACCTATGAGTGATATTTCTTATCTTACTTACCAGGCAGTTTTCTATTTTTTCCTTTTGATTTTTTCATTATGTTGAATTTTAATACTTGTCCTTATTTGTGACAAAATCTGTTTGTTTTTATTCTTGGGTACTTAGGCAAGTGATTTGCATGTGGAACACAACTAAAATATTGTAACTGAAAATTACACTCTGATTCTGTACTCTATGATGTGATGGTAGTCATGATAGAATTTCTACATTGGTACCCCCAGTGATAACTGAGGGGGCAAAAAACTCATTCCTCTCTATTTTTTGGTGAATATAATTGCACATTAATATCCAACATTTATAGGGAAGAGGAGGACAGAGAAATCACAAAATCCTTGAGGAAGAGCAGCTACTTGGGTAAGTGAACTGTGCTGAGAATGACATTGCTATAGTCAAAATCCAATTGATCATTTCTAGGTTTTGAAAAAACCCAAATGTGGCAGAATAAGCAAACCTTCTGTCACAGCACAAAAGGTATGATTTTCCCAGAGTCAAACTGAAACAGGAGTCTGTAATCTGGACTGTTAAGCATTTTTTGATAGTCTTCTTTCCTCTCAATTTATTTAGAGCATGAGCTTTTCTGGGCTCTCTGCTTATAAGACATTACAAGGCAGTATTTGTTTGTCAATATTAGCTCATTTCCTTGGTGATGCTACAGAGAAATGAAGTATTTAAAGTCGAATATGAGCACTCCCTGACCTTATGTTTGACACCAGAGATCTTGGCCTCTTCTTTATTGTTGACAACAGTTTCTGTAGGAGCCAGCCCATCCTAGAGAAATCTGAGACAGCAGCTACTTACAGAATAAGCAGAACATTGTCTGAATAGACTGCTGGATTTCTGCAGTGTCAAACCTATTGTTCTTCTGTCTTCTCTTTGCTAGAGCCACATCAGGCTTTTGCCAGGTTTACTGGAAAAATGCTGCTGAACAGAGGGTGGTATTTCAGGAGCAGTGCTGCACACCCTTTTCCCCTGCCTCTCCCTCCTGCAACATCTCAATTCAAGGCAAATGCATAAGGAAAGGTGTTTTCTACTGTGGGTGTAGAAGGGAAGCACAGAGGAGATGTCAAGATCTGAAGGCAGAGCTATACCTGACTGGCCCTGCCCAGCTCCCTTGGAGCCTCTTCCCACCATGCTCATGGCACAGGACCCCATCTCAGCTCATCCTGGACCTGTCAGTTTCTGCCCATTTCCCTATCTCATCCTTTTGTAGTATTTCTTTTTTTTTTTTTTTTACTTTCCTTACTCCAAAGCTAGACCCCTCTGTTTCTGACAGCGTCTTAGGCCCGTGTTCTCCATCGACCCAGAGACAATCCTGTGGATTTGCCCTGAGGATTTCACCCTAGTTATCCACTCTCTTTAGCAATGAGCCTCGGAGTACCTGTGTGATATTGACAATCTGTTGAAATGAAATGAAAGGTAATGATGAACATGGCACAGTTGACAGCATAAGAGCTTTGTCTAGGTTGAGTATCACACTGCTCAGTGGCATAACACCAGAAGGGATTGTCCAAAAGCAAGGGGTTTCCATGAGTCTGAGTCTTCATATTCACTGGCTGTGACGCATGCAGAAAACTGTCCATGTTCTTATTTTTTTTTTAATCTGTAACAAACCCTTGATCTATTTAAAAATGGAAAAAGCTCTGAATAGCTGAATCCTGCCATAGAGGTTTTTTGTTTGAAACCCACCATAGAGGTGTGGTTTTTTGTTTATGTTACGTTTAGTCTTATCAACAGCTCATTCAGAAGTTTTCATCATAAAAACTGAATTTTACTGAAAATTTCATTTTAAAAATTGTTTCAGAACGTGTAGCAGTGCCGCCCCCCTAAACAAAACCCCAAAAACCAAAATCAAACTAAACTAAATTCAATTACAACTTTTTACTCTTAATCTACATTTTACTCTTTTCATGCATTATCATAGGCTCTGAAGGCTCAGGTCAAAGGGATGAAATACAGACACTCGGGAAAGGTGTGAAGGTTCTCATGCAGAAAGCCAGTACTGCTCTGGAAAGAAACAAATATTATTTCAAATGCTATCAACCTTTGTAGCAACAAGGTAGATGAGATAGAGCAGAAACAACTAAATAGAGTTCTTCCAGTTTTTTAAATGTCAGGTCCTGATGGAAGGTCAAAGGATTAAACCTTGTGGATGGACTGTTCTGGGCAAAAATCTTTCTTTTGTACCAATCATTGTGAGAGACATGGTTAAACTCTGAGCAGGACCAAGGATTTCTTTTGCCATTCCCAGCTGACCACCACCAAAGAGCTGAATGTCATCACAGTGACAGTCTTCACATAGACTGTTAAATTTCAGACTGTGTCACTTTTGCTGAGGTGTTGATTTTGTTCCCTATTGTAGAGGCAACAAAGCCTAACTAGCCTTCTACTACTGCCTGTGCTCTTTGGACAGTCCCAGTGCTTACGTGCTACTGGTGTGTGCCTTCAATATTTATATCACAACTTCCAAATCTCCTTACCACTGCACCAAGCTCTGATCTGACTTCCAGCTCTCAATATTTGACCTTACGTTTGTTCTTGTAAATGTATAAATGTTCTTGTAAATTTTTCTTGTAAATGTAACTCTAACAAGGCTGGACGACTCAAAAAGGTCTCTTATGTCTTTGCAATTGTTCTTTCCAGTGTATTTAGCATGTACACTATGTTTACACTGTGCTTTTAAAAGGTATTTTGGATGATTCTGCAGTTAAGATACTGGAGTGTGAAAGAGACTCAGGCTCATTAGCTTTCATTAAGGTAGAGCAGAAAGATGCTAACAGTGACCCAGTAATCTACATGTCTATACTTGTCTACAGAGAGAGAATTCATGGCGTGTTACTGTGGGATAGTCAAACTGGCATGAATTTAAGATGGAACAGGGCATAGTGTGGAATATTTATAGCTCATACACATGCAAATTTTATCTAGGCTATTCAGAGATTGATTTTTGTGCAAGCTTTTATAAATATTTTAGAGATAAAGGGGAAGAATATGACATTTTGTCTTCTGCCAAAGTGGTGAAAGGGAATCATGATAAACATCCCAGAATTATCTAAAGGAGTTCTTGAGAGATTTGTCAGCTGTTGATATAAAAATCCAATGCCCCATAAGACAGTTCAGTTCTGAAGAGCAATCTGTTTCCAGGGAAGTCTGGGCACGTGTGCAATCCTAATGTCGACTTGCTAGATTTGCATGAAAAGCAACAACTGAAATTTGAGTCATTTGCATGCATTACTTACTACTGACAGCCTAAGACTGATTTTTTCCTCTTGCCATGGATCGTGTTCAGTCCTTTCTGTGTGTAGGGGAACCATCCTTGGAGAGTGGGCAGAGGGAAAAGTTTTTATACAGGACTGATTTTTTTTTTTTTAAATAAAATTAGTTAGTAGATGTTAAAATATCTGGTAGGATTTTTGAAATATGATGATGGAGGGAAAATAAGAATATAGATATGTAGGCAGAGAACTAAGCTGTCCTCTTATGTTATTCTGATATCTAATAATGTGTAGTTGCTTCCCTCATTCAGTGAACAAGTGGTTTTCTCTTAGGAAAAGAAGCTGCAGTTTTAATAAAGAAGAGAGTGATTAAATCCTGTTAGTTCCTCACAGAGTGTCAATTCTTCTCTCCTTTGCATCACTGAGCATTCAAACCTGGAGTTACTTTGCTGTAATTCACTGACCCTCAGTTTTTCTCTGTCATATTAGAGCAACATTTGACCTCTAGGCATGTGTAATAGTCTTCATTATATGTAACAACTATTTGCTTACATCTACCTTTGTATATGATCTTGAAAACGTATTTGCGCAGCTGTTCTTCTATTTTGTTCTAGTCTAAACTGAAGAAATAATTAGAAACAGTGCAACGGATGAATCAGACTCCAGAAAATAAAAAAGGTGAGTGACGACACTTCTGAGTTGAGCAGAAAAGAAATATGGTACAAATTATGGCAATAAGGTTCTAAAAGGCCAGAAGGAAAACCAATCAAAAATTGCCTCGGCTGTTGAGATTTTTCCTGTTAGAGATTTCCTGATCAAAATGTGCTGATATCTAATTAAATCAGGTGTGTAATATTTCTTATAAGTCTTTTACTCCTGACTTTATCTGAAACCAGTAGGTGTCAGTGGAAGACTTTCTAAAGTGTTAGAGATGTCTCAGGGGACGAAACCCTTTAGCTGGCAGAAACACAGTAACTGGATTTCGTGCTTATGATGAGGAGGTTAAACCCTGAATCACGTGCTTTCAAGTGCCCTTGCTAAGCTTCTTTTCAGCCTTGACTGTATCAGTCCTGAATGCTGCAGTTATCCATACAATAGTCCAGTCCTCTTGGAGGTTTGCTCAGTGCTTTGATTCAGTAACAGCACTGAGGTTTACAGTCTATTTATGTATTGCTCAAGAAAGTAGTGTCTTTTGATAAGTAAGTCTTTTGATCTGTAAGGAATCTGTTTTAGAATCTTCAACTAGGATAAAGAAGCATAAATCTGGAAGGTTGTGGAAGAGTAAAAAAAAAAAAAGCTGACTGCTGATAAACTAGGAAATCCTGTGAAATGTCACCAGCATAAAGTATAACTGGTCTGACTGTAGCACACCTGCATTTTATGACTTTAGTGAAAACCTGTTCTGAAATCCATTTTCTTCCAGAGCATAAGAACATACTGGTTAGTAAATTATAAAGCGGTAAACAAGGAAATAGCTGTTCATGGGGTGATGTAAAGTTCCTCTGTGAGAGAAGAGAAAGATCGAAATCTTCTTGATCTTCTTTCTGTGTAGTGTCAGGAACAGTGCTTGAACAGTCAAACCAGCTCTGGTTGTGGTGTTTTCTTTTCTTCAGCAGCTAAACTGGCCCAAATTTCTCCCTAGTGTAACTGCCTTCCTATCAATGAATGTATGCCTGAATGCAACTGCTCTGATTGTTTGTTTCTAAGCATGGTACAGAGATTTTGAATTCCATTGCTTTGCAGTCAACCACTAAAAAACCAGTAAAATCAGTCATTGGCTTTGGATCTCCCACAGGGCTCATGAATAAAACAAACAGAACTCTACAGGCCAGGGCATATCTGAGGAATAGTTTTGCATAAAATGAGCTAAAAGGCATTTAAACAGTGGGTAAAGGTTTCTCCCTTTCTCCTCCTTGCCAGGTACTAATTTCGGAAGTACTAACTCTGTTAACCTCAAACTTCCCCTCCCTGTCTTCCTCAATTCCACATTGAGGAATTAAAACTAGCCAAGTCAGAAAGATGTTAATGTTGCTGTTCTTCTTTTTGTCTTACTGCTGTGTTTAGAAGCCCAAGCGAAGAAATTTGGGCCACATGTGCTAACATGCACTGGCACTATAGGGAACAAAGTTTTACAAACGTTGTAAAACTTTGATGGGGGTTTTATTGTTTGTTTAGGTTTTTTGGTTTGTTTTGTTGGGTGTTTTTTTTTTTTTAACGTGGGATGTGTTAATGTAAGCAATTAAAAAAGTGTTCAATCAATGTTAAGTTGGAAAGAAAATTTTACAGTTTTCTCAGAGGAGAAAAGGGAGACCTGAGTATATTTTAAAATTGAATAAAGTTTTCTTAATATTTTCTAAACCAGAAGGCATTATTTTCTTCTCTTTAGATAACATTTCTTGGAGGCCCTTCCAGTACCAGTCACTTATTCTGATCCACAGAGTGAGATTATGCTCTTGTATTGTTCACAGTGCTTCATATGAAAAACAGCATCTTTGAGAAGCTAGTGGCTGTTGGACCCCAGGGCAGGGAGCAGCAGGAATCATGGTCAGGCCCTTTCCCCCATGAGGCAATGCATCCCTCAAACTTGGCTCATGCTCTCTTCCTCCAGCCTGCCTCCCTTTTCATCAAAGCTGTTGGCTCCCACTGGACCTATTGACTGAGTGCTGATACTGCATCACAGACCAGAGGGATGGAGAGGAGGGCTGGCTGCCACTGACAAGCTGCTTGGAGAGGAGGAAATTTAAGTGTTCTGTGATCTTTAATGCTGAAACATCATCATTACTCAATATACTCAGTGCCTAGTCCTGAATCTGACACCCTGGCACAAAGCTGTTCCGTGTCAAACATGGCTAATGGATTACTGCAGACTCTGAAAGCCACTCCCAGCTTCAGGGCAGCCCCTCAGTCAACAGGATTTTCCTGACCTGCTCATTGCAGGAGTGAGACAAGCCAGAGAGCAAGGTTAGAAGCTCTCACACACCAGAGAAAGGCCAGTTCCTCCTTTCTGCTTTCTCACTCCCTTCATCTATGCCTTTCCTTCATCCTTCCTTCCCTTCTGCAATTGCAAAGCCTTGGAGGTGTAACCCTGCACCCATCTTTCCCGGCTATTCTGCTCTCCATAGGTTCCCTTCCATACAGACACAGGTGTGGGAGACAGATAAAACAGGATGATCCTCAGCTGCACTGCCACCAGGAAGAAAGTAGTTTATTTATATTAGCACAAACCGCTGGAGTGAAGGGCACTATTTGTGCATGCAGTTCCTCTCATTCCCTAGACGAGGAGCTCTGGCTGCAGCAGCATGGACACTGACAGGCTGCAGATGAGCTTGCTGACAAGCTGTGAAAAGCCAAAAAGTTCTTTGCCTCAAGTAAGACCCTGGCTGGACAGAAGCATGAGCTGGCCGTGTAGGATCTTGTAACATAACATTATTGACTTGTAGTGAGGTGAATGGGTGAAGTGACAGTGAAGCTGGCCTGTAAAATTCATTTTGTGCATTTTTTTCTGGACTCTCCTAAGGGAGTACAACATGTTTATTCTGCTCCTTGTGTGCTATTATCTGTTCTTTGTGGTGGGACTCAGTAATGTCTTCCCTGGCTCTGTTCCCGTTGTGTGCAGAGCCTGGCTATTTTTGCATGAAGTAATAAAGGATGTTGGTTGGGGGTGACTGTGAGAGTGGCACAGCCCATGTGCCAGGATTCATTTCCTGGTGGAAATAAAGTGTGGGTGTGTGTACCCAACCAAACTGGGGACAATGTTGTGGGTGCTTGGTGTGGTTAACTCAAGCTTATATGTGAGTATACCTACTAAAAACCCTGTGGAGACAGCCTTAGATGGCAATTAGGTTTGCACTGCCAGCCCTGTCCTTTAAATTGTGCGTGTACTTTTTTACTTCTGGAAACCTGAAGCAGACATGAGATGAAGAGAATAGCAAAAAACGGCTCTCTGTTTCACAACAGCTTGAATATATGAGGTGTAAAGTTCTTGATAAATGGGAGGAAATTAACACACTAGAGACTGTGAAGAAAGAAATAGTGGTTTATGCCGTGACGGTGCATATATAATTGCAAACACTCTTAAAAAACACAGGCAAAAAAAAATCATTAATTCTAAACATGTCCTGAAGAAGTACTGGTGTCCATGATGGACCTTTTAGCACTGAGATATTGCCCCTCAGTGGTCTTTATTTTATTCTCACACACAGCATGTGCTTAGTTTGGGTGCTTCTATGTTCACCACAGCATCTTAGCCTCTGCCCCTGCAATGGGAGGCTTGTAGGCTGACCCTCACTATGTCAGATGGTGATCTACAGACATAGGGGTTATTTCTCTATTCATGCTGCAAGTTTGGAGATTTCGGAGTAAATATACATTAAACAGCAGCATCATTGCTTTTAACTTGTTTGCTTCTTAGCCTGGAAAAACAGAAAAGTTCTGGGTGGGATTTTTAAGTATTCCAAGTTGGCATCATCTATCCTTGAAATGAATGCTGAAATGCCTAGTGACTTCAAGGAGGGAGAGATAGGACTTTCTTCTGATTCCCTTTGAAATTTCATTTCTGGATGCTGAAATAACCAAACATTTCTGAAGATTATTCACTAGTATATAGGAATGACCATAGCTGTGAACATATTTTAGATGCAAACAGGAATGTCAAGTTTAAGTCTAGATTGATTCAGAAGCTTTTGATGGATTCTTGATATCAAGGAATTGATTGTTAATAAAATGACAAATATTAACATGAATACTTGTTTACAGAATAAAGTTGTTTTTTGTTTTTATTTTTTTTTTGTAATTCACTAGGCTGCTTCATTATTGGTTCAGCTCTCATAGTAATTGGTGCTGTATAAAAGCAAGCAGTGAGAGATAGGCTTGTATTGAATACTGTGTAATCCAAGGTACAGAACTTGCAGAAATTTGTTTATGTGCTAAAATTTGCATACTGAAAGTGGCCTGTGTGAGGACCACTTAAACTATAAAAGATAGATGCTTGCAAATTTCTGCAGGATTAGTGCATTCAGCATTTACAAACAGTATTCCTTTTCTACTGGCTGTTGTGCAGTTAGAAATAGCACAAGATTTCAATAAAGGCACATGTCCTTGTCATTGGTTATGCTGATAAGTGTTCCAGCTGTGTGAAGTGAGGAGGTAATTTCATGCAGCTAAAAGTACAGTCAGCATGAGTAGGGGATAATGTGTCACTCCTAATGGTGGGCAAACAGCAGTTGTTCATGTAAGGCTTATGTTTGACTAAGCATCTAAAAGGTCAAATATATCTCCAAACTTTCTGTCCCCTGAAGCAGTTATACCTTTTAACAGGAGATGAAATCAATTAATTAAGTATAATATGAATAAAACAGGTGCCAAAAAGTCACAGAAAAGCTGAAAAAACCTGTGAAAAACACGAATAACATGAAAATTGCAGGTATAAATATAGCCAGTGTTCTTGTTATATGTTTGACTGTCTTTAAATTCAATTACATATTAACAATAACTTTTTTTTCTGCCTAATTTTTCAACCAACCCTGTGCACTGCTACCTAAGAGTACAAGAAAGAAGTCTGTCACTTGTTTCTAAATCAATTAGCAGGCCTTCAACATCAGAGATCTTTGGGGAATGAAGAGATACCTTGGTTTGTTTAGAAGTTTTACTAGGTAAACATACCTAGTACTAGAACATATTAAAACAATGAACAGCAGCAGTAAGTCATGAACTCTTCCTTTGTTTTCCTTTTTTTTTTTTTTCTCACAAAGAGAACAGCTTAGGATCCCTGTACCTTATGTAGGGTTCCTGTGTAAGCTGTCTAAGATATGCTTCCCCATGGCACAATAACAGATGAAATATGAAATACGGTCCTCTGAAAAAATATCCACTTTGGGAATTTTTTCCTTTTGCTTTTTTAGAAAATATATATAAATATTCAGAAGGTGTTTAAATATAAATGGCTGGTTTATAGAGTGGATTTTTTGGGGGAGGCTGAACTTGTCTGTACTGTAATGAAAAGAGACCGTCAGCAGATGGCAATGTTGTATAGTTGTCCCAACAGGAGACAGCCGCATCAGCAAGGGAGGGAAGCCTCTTATACTCCTTAAGTAGCCATAAGGGAAAATGGAATGGCCCCTGCAGGCCTTTGGAGACTTGGCCCTTCAAGCATACTTCGGCTGAATCCTTGTGTAGGCTTTCTGAGGTTGTAATACCATTTGTAACAGCAATTCAACATTTAAAACCCCTCATTTGGAAAAGCAAACACACTAATTTAAGAACATTCTAATTAAACTAGAGCACTACCATATTCTTTTAAAAACATTTCATAATGCTATGTTAAGTACAACATGTTCTTTGCCATAGAGGTTTTATTTTTAAAAAGATAAGCATGTCTGATGCATTTTCTTTTGCTGGAATGTTACAGATCCATTTAATTGATCTGTTACTGCCTTTTCATGCTCAAACTATGAAAGTCAACTCATCAAACACTTTTCTCCAATGCCGAATAAAAGGTATCTCCTTAAAACCCAATGTGGTTCAGGCATACAGCAAACTACTTTATACGTGAGTTACCTTCAGTAGCTCTAATCCCAAATGACTGGAAATCTCTTTGGCTCCAGCAAGTTCCAGGTTAGGCCTGCTGTGCTTTGCCCTTTAGAAAGTGGAAAGGTATGGGATATAATTACTTTTTTTTTTTTTTCCTTTTTCTATACTACTGTGGAGAGCTATTAGAGTACTTTGATCTAAATATGTAAATGAAAGCTGCAAAACCTTCCTTCTTCCAACCGTACTGAAGGCACTGGAAGGAGGTAAAAGCCTGTGGTAGATAACTATGACATATAAAATTCATGGAACAGCTCGGCAACAGGAACTTGGAAAGACTTCTGTAAAATATAGGAACTAACAGATGTCTTAAGAGAAGTGAGTAATATTTTGAACAAAACAATTTTAGGTTCTGCTGCAGAATCTGCAGTCTGAAGCTCTATGTTAGTAGCCAAAAAAGCAGGCATCATTTCAGATATAGGTGAAATGTGAAGTATAAAGCTCATTGCATTCAGAGCTTTGTCTAGCAGCTCAATCTAAAAGCCAGAAATGGTCATGGATGCTGAAAGACAAAATCAAGTCATTTGTAGCATAGTACTGGCTGTAGCAAAAAATGATGCTGTTAACACCCTTCCTTGTTTACATGGTAAGACCTGGTTTTACTGTTTGTTCAGTTTCCCTCAAGGTAAAAATCTGGCCAGAAGAGAGGCTCTATGTTAGACTCGAAGATGTATGTAACTTGAGATGTAGTGCTAAATTAAAACTCCTGTCACACAGAGACTACTTACTATAATTTGTGTCAAGGTTAATGGAGTAAAAAGTATTGGAGTATTTTAAATGCTGATCAGACATGTTGCCAATTAGTATTGCTGCAGATTTTTTGTAATATACTGAAAGATATTTCAATGTTTCTCACCATATATGTCTTTTTTACAGGAAGCTGAAGGAAATAGCACAGAAATTTTAAATAAACTGAAAATCATACAGGAAAATCCAAGGTGAGTATGAAATGTTCAAATATCTATGTTGGTGTGGTTGCACAGAAAGTGTCAGAGTGATGGAAATGCCAGTCATAACAGCTTTGGGCCAAAGTAAGATAAATTAGTTACTGATAGCAGATGCATTCAAGTGTTCATTGCAGAACATACACAGTAGCAGCTGGGAGTCATAATCAGATATTATACATTTGACTTCAGTGTGGCTCAGAGTATTAAATAATAAAAAATATGCACAGAGTTTAATTAAAAATTCTGATTACTTCAGTTTCTTATTTACAGAATCAGAATATTCAAAGCTGGAAGGGACCCAGAAGGATCATCAAAGTCTAACTCTTGGCTCTGCACAGGACAGACCCAAGAATGACACCATGTGCCTGAGAGCATTGCTCAAACACTTCTCCAACTCTGTCAGGCTTGCTGGTGTGACCATACAGGTACAGAACAGACTCGGTGTGGTACTTAAAGACTTCGAAGTTTTCTGAAAGAATCCTGCTGATGATTTTTTACACTCAAAATGGAGAAGTTCAAGCCCTTGGCTGTTCTGACATTGGTCACTAGTGCCAGTTTTAGTAACTTCTTTGTGCAGTTCAATTTTCTTTATATTGGTAACTAGCTTGAGATTCTTGAACTTCTTTGATATAAACATTTCTTTATTTGAAAGAAGTATATTATGGTGTTGTCTCAAGCATTTGAAGTAACATATTTTAAGAAGTTATATCATGCATGTTTGATTATTGATGCTGCCTGTCAGAAGTAAGTATTGAATATATTTGTTTCTGTGGCACTTTCAGTATTTTTTTTAGCACAAGACTGTTTATTTCTGCCATGTTTTTAGTCTTCCAAAGCTCTGTATTTTCCAAAGCTTTGGATAAGGAGCCATCCAACCTAAAGCTTGGCGGAAGAGAGGCTATCCCTACTTATTTATCTACTGTCATGATCGTATGCACATACTTATGCAGGCGTTTGTTTCAGCATATTTAAAATAGTTTCAGATTGGTGGTTGTGAGTTTGTAGTACTGCTTAGAGGTTTATTTTTCTCACCTGAAGTACAATTTTACAGAAACTGAGCCAATGTCAGCCAGAACTAAGGCTTTGTATGAGCTGAAAAATATATCCATAAAATATTTGAAATGTCTAGTTTGTTTGTCCATGAGTGTTTTTGTACCTACAATTTATCAATATAGGAAATTACTTCATCCAGGCAAACAGGTAGTAGCAGGCTGCAGTAAATTTAATTCCTTAGTTTGCTGCATGCCTAATTTGTTAGTTTATATCTGCATGAGTAATGCAAATGATTTAATCTATCAGTAGGAGGTGGACATCATAAGTCAGTAAAAGGCCTGAGGACACACAGAAAGACTCACTGACCTGAGTGCATTTTGGGTCAGCCTTTCAGGGTTCCAAACATTAGGCAGACATTATGGAGTTGTCTTCTTTGGTCACAACACAACACTAAGAGAAAGGTTTCTCAGATTTAGATGGAAGGTGGTGTTTTGTGCCATAGGGACCCCAAATTGTTTCTGCAGGTTCCTGTTGTGTCTGTGACATATACACTTCCATGCACAATTATTACATTGTTGGTAAGAATCCAAAATTATAGTTACAGACTCCAAAGAGTAAGATCCATTAATATAGAAAAGAATAACTCTATTTTCATCTTATTGCCAACATTTGGTGTCAAAGGGGATATTACATTTGCTGACACTTGTAGAAATTTTTACTTTTAAATTTTATTACGGAAGTAGGATAAGAAGTTTTTTTCAAAGAAGCTATGAATCTTAGCAAAAAAGAATCCAGAACTCAGATCTTATGAAATATAAAAAAATTTCAATTAAATTATTTTTTCAAGCTTAAGATAGAAAATCAATAATTCTATTAGTCTATGAAATTGTAAAATTAAGTCTAAGCTTCTATTAATTTTCTGTTTCTGGCTCTTGATTGAGAATTGTATTAGGTTTCATAAGGTGGTATGGACAATTATGGTACACTTGTGTTGTTGGAGGGTGGCAGTGCAAATAGCTCTCAATTCAGGAGCTGCTACCTAATAATCTAAGACCACTACACACAATAATTTCATGAACGTGCAGAGTAACCACTTTATGGTATAAGGTTATTGTATATCATGTTGTTACGATTTCCTGGGTGGATGCATTCATTAGGCTTAATGAAGGGGAGGGGAGGAACTGAAGAAGAAAAACAGTAAAGCAAAGCATGAAATCTAAATGAGCAGTCTCCCCACAAACAGCAGGGAGAGCACTTACTAGACAATGATTTGTATTTCACTTCCTGCTTAAAATTGCAAGGATTTCTTTGCCAGAGTGGAGTACTAGTAAATCTAGAAAGTTAAAGATTATTACAAAATTATCTGCAAAATTAATAACTGTTTTGGTTACTGATAGTTACAATCCCTTCAGGAACTGAACAGAAATCAGTGTAGCTGAGGTGTTAGAGATTATATAAAGTATCTGTATGAATAGAAGAGTTCTTTGCTCCTTCCCCTTCAAAAAGTATTGATGAATTATGTTCTAAGAACATGAGCAACAGAAGAAGTACAAACAAGGTTATAAGGCATGATCACACTTGCATCTGCTTATAAATTGCAGAACTGTGCATGAATGTACTTCCTGGTATTTCTTGGATTTTGTACTGAGAGTTGCGTGATCTGCAGGTCAGGTATGCGACTTGGTGGATAAATGTCAATGTCATTTGACGCAAAACTTGGACAAAAATAAAACTCGGTTCTTTCTGAGGGGATAATAGGATATATTTTGTTAAAAATTTGAGAACATTATAATTGTGCAATAATGGTCAGCCAAAAGGCTATTAGAAATAAATCATAAAGGTAATTAGTAGTAGATATAGTGGAATACAAGGTTAATTAATCTCATTTGTATGATGTTAATAATTGAATGTAGTAAGCCCTGGGATACTTAGAGAACCACTCTCACTAAATGTTTTAAAAAATGTAACAGAAGGATTTTTACATTTTGCTTGAAGCAGAGCTTATGTATAAACCTTTTAAAGTAGCACACTGTCTTGTGATATTTGCATAATAAGATGCTTTGTAAAACGAATGTCTAAAATTCTTCTCTCCCCCACAATGTTAGGAATCACATTTCTAGAACTGACATTATTCTCTTTCTCCAGGACAGATCAAGAAGACCGAAACATTAATGATACCATGAGATTTCAATCAAAGTCTATCTTGAGGCGTAATTAACGGAAGGTGTCTAATTATCTGAAGTCAAAACTGTATCATCCTTTGCCCTTAATGCACATAAGATAACATAGCTGACATTTAATTAGAGGCAAAACATGGATTCATACTTATTTAATAGCTTCGGTAGGAGCTTTCCTCAGGTACTAAGAGATTGTCTGGTGAATTGGGCAAATATGTGGCCTGTGCCTGGAGCCAGATAAACAATTTGCAGCAAACAATTTACTTAGCCAATTTCTACTGTTTCTGCAGTAAGAATATGATTTCTTCAGGCTTAACAGCTATCTTTGAAAATTGTTTTTAATTTTAGTTCTCATTTGAGAAATTAAAACTCTTCAAAATACAAAATTTGGAACACTATTTTTTACCTCTAAATGGATGAAGTCAGAATATGGTTTTATTTGTTTTCCTGGTTAGAGGGCTGTATCCACAGGTCTAGTGGAAATAGTAAAATCTATTTTGGACTTAGCTTTCCCTTCTAATTTGGATTGGTCAGCTGTCTCGCTATTTGTAAAAATGTTTGTTGTCAGGTCTTAACAGTTCTATTTGATCCATGCCTAAGTCATTGTAGGAAAGGAAGGCAGCAGGAAAGCAAGTTATGCTGTGGAAATGATGATGTCCACACTCTGCATTATAAAACTTTATGGGACAGTGACATGGATGTAAACCATTTTTACTTTCAGTACATAATTCCAGATCTAAAAAAGGTCTCTCTTATTTAGAAAGGTGTAGGGGGGATGCTTTCTAGAGCTGCTGCATCAAAGCAGGTAGCTTTTTGCCCAGATCCATTCCAACAAATTTCAGTTATCTAGCAAGATGTTAGGAAATATGAATCATCCTCTGGAAATTAATCTTTCTCTCTTTACAAGCAACTTTGAGTGCCTGAAATCAGATGAGCTGGTCTTGGTTCCTTTTATATAGCTCATAGTGGGAAGACCCCTGGGTGCTGCCTGTGTTTACATTGGAATGTTGACTGTCAATCTCAGTTTCTGGTCAGTGTTTGTGTTGGTTGTAGGCTATATTTCTTTTTAGAAAGATGGTGGGAGCTAGTAGGGGGAGTTTTGTTACCTGAAAAGGAAAAATTAATTTCTGAGGGTCTAGAAGAAAATAAGTCCTGAAAAGGAAAAATTAATTTCTGAGGGTCTAGAAGAAAATAAGTAAAGATAAATACTCACCACTTCAAACATACTCCTAATTTCTTGAGGGTGTGCCAGTGGAATTCAGGCTTGGAAAACTGCAATTAAACCCCAGAATCACATTATAATGAAATGTCAAAATCAGAAATATGTTTTCATTTTTGCGCACACTATTGTGGATAGGTATACTGTCTGCATAAAGAGATATTATCATATAATATTTTTAGAAAATGTCTAGGGCTAATAATCATTATATTAAACAGCTGTATTATTCTGTACAGTTTTCAGTAGACACTGCCCTCTTTCAATCATGGTTCCTTTCCATATGGGAGCACCAGCTAGTAATTGTACCCTCAGGACAGAACTCCCATGTGGAAGTTATTTAAGCACATCAAAACTGCATCTGCTAAATAAGATCTGGATACTAGTCTTGGATCATGCCTTGAACTATGGTGGTACATATTGGCATATGAATGTTGCTTGTGTGAGTCTTTTCATGGCCCCCAAATTTTGACTTTCATTTTATGAAATCTTACTGTGGCTGCAATTTTTATTTTTTTTAAAGCTTAAGATGGGTTCAGATCAAGTGGAAGTATCTGCTTGCTTTTGTAGAAAGCCTGAAAAACCAGGTCAAAGAAAAGAAGTAGCCCTTTCAGCTGGAAGGGGTGTTGTTTAATACCTGTAATTAAACCTCTGCTATGAAGAGTGGTTGTTTATGAAGGAATGTGAAGAAAAAGTAGGAAGAAAACAGATCATACCAACTACATAGTGTTATCCATGCTAAAGGAACATCTCTTTTCCCATGCACAATCAACCCGTGGAAAATGGATTATTTTTTAATTTATTTAATAAGTAGTCAAATGGTAGGGGGACATGGAAATAGTCAGACTTTGTAGCAAACATGACAAACCTAGAGATGTCAATATGTCAAATGGATATATTTGCATTCATTGGAGGATCATTCATTCCAAGAGACTCATAGACTGTACATCCCAGTTTAAGCAAAATGCATAGTCTACTGCTGGCAACATGGGATGTCTTATTAAAAAAAACCCAAAAAACAACAAAAAAAACCAACCAAACAAAAAGCCATAAGACAAATAAGAAATATCAAACCCACAATTTCCAAACAGGTACATGCTTACCCCAAAGGAGCAACCCAGGGGTGTTCAAATTGCTGGAAGTGGTTTCTTATTTGCTTGGTGGTTTTTTTTGTTGCTTTGAGTTTTTTGTTTGGTTTTGGTTTTTTGTTTGTTTTCTTTCATTTTTGTGGGTTTCTGTGTTTTATTTTTTGTTTGGTTTCTTTTTGTTTTGTTGTTTTGTTTTTGGTTTTTTNAGTAATTTAAAATATATATATATTTTTTTTAATTTTTAAAGCATTTTGGGTCATTTCAGTAAACTCAGGGTAGAACAAAGAAAGTGATTTGAACTTTTCAAGGACAATATATGCATTCACTTCACAATATTAACAGTCACTACCCAAGTCTGATCTATACTTCTGTACAAGTACTGATTAGTATTCTGTGAACACAAATGTGTGTTTTGCATGCACTAATTATTACAGCATATTTTTAATAATTATTTTCTTGTAACCCTCAATTTATCTTTATTGCATTTATGAAATAAATGTAGGAGCTCCCAGAAGGTGAACATAATATTATTTTGTGCTCACCTCTCATCAGAGACTCTGCCAGAAGTTTACAAATGTCAATTAAATTTCATCATGCTGCCATCTGGGAAATAACTCTTCTTACACCCATGTTACAGATGGATAAACAAACAGGAGCTAAATAACTTGGCCATGATCATGTTGCCAATTGGGAATAGACATTTCACATTGTCTCCCAGTCCCTCACTCAGGTCTAACCAGTAACCATCCTGCCACACAGCTTAGTTACATTTTGGACTGTTTTTAATGAACTAAGTTGCCAGTTTTTTTCTTCTGAATCATCCAAAACTTGCCAATATTTTATTTTAATAAATAATACTCAGGCCAATATTTATAGTTAAATATAATGTTTATCCTCACCTTTGGTTGTTTCTAAGATTTGTGTATGCTGCTAACACAGGATGATAGCAAAAAAAGCCCAAATAAATTTTTGTGATCCCCTTGAAAGGAGTTTCCACTGACAGCAATGGCTTTTGGGTCAGTTTCTCATGCTCATATTATAAATTGATCTCTTCAATTCCTCAGTTAGTTTATGTTTTCCTTGCACAGAATCCTTTCCTTTTTCTAATGTTTTTAATAATATTTCTAATATTTGGTTGATAAGGCATGCACAAGGGATGAGGAGATGTTTTTTTTTTTTCTGTTGTGTATTCTTCCTGTATTACTGGTGACCCCTTTGAACCTAATGGAGATGTATCTAATTGTGGGCAGAAATACAAAGTTATTAAAATTGTTCTCCTCCCATTTCAGCTCTAGGTAATTAAAATTTTTGGGTGGGGTGGGATTTAAAGGTCATTTCAGTTCTCCCTTATGCGTGCTATTAATTATAAAGGCATAAGGACCACTACTGCAGTGTTTGCTCTACAACATTGGAGGATATACTTCCATGTGAAAACTGGGTTATTACTGTTAGACTGCTGGACTTACTTTTCCTGGAGGGAAGGTGGTGCCAAAGAAAACTTTGTATGTTACTGTAGTAATAACTTCCAAATTTTAGAGACATTGTCACAAAAAGAAGCTATCCTTTCTAACCTATGAGATATAGGAATATCAGGTGGTTCTTTCTGATTTTGGCACTGAGATGGATGATCGTTTAAACAGATGAGTAGATACACTATGACAATTTTCTTTGTAATAAACATAATTATTATTTAANAAAAACCAACCAAACAAAAAGCCATAAGACAAATAAGAAATATCAAACCCACAATTTCCAAACAGGTACATGCTTACCCCAAAGGAGCAACCCAGGGGTGTTCAAATTGCTGGAAGTGGTTTCTTATTTGCTTGGTGGTTTTTTTTGTTGCTTTGAGTTTTTTGTTTGGTTTTGGTTTTTTGTTTGTTTTCTTTCATTTTTGTGGGTTTCTGTGTTTTATTTTTTGTTTGGTTTCTTTTTGTTTTGTTGTTTTGTTTTTGGTTTTTTGTTTGTTTTTTGTTTTGTGGGTTTCTTTTTTTTTGTTTGGTTTTGTTAAGTGTATATTTTTTTTTGTTTGATCAAGTTTTATGAAAATGTTGTCACTGTAGTAGGTGACATTGTAAGACATCAAGTTGAGGAAGTTACATCATGCAGCTGAGTTCTTAGGGTTTTGCCTTGTTTTAGATTCAGGTCCGTCAAAATTTGTAGCTGCTAAAAGTAAAATATTCTTAGTTGTCTTCCTCTACTTTCTTTTTGGCTCAAGCCACTGTCTGAGATAAAGCCTAAATTCTGCAGTGTTACCTATGGTGTCTCAGACTGATGTGTGTCACTTGCATAGGACTTCCATGGGATCTATCGCTGAGCCACTGCTGTCCCTGCCTTACACACAGACACCTCAGATCATGAATCCAGCTTGTCCTAAAAGATGTCTCTTAAAATATTTTTAAAATTTTATTTTAGACCTATGGGCCCTCTATCCTGATTTCTGAGGAAGAGTACAAGAACAGGGATTATAAGGAGAATTAACAGTGTCTCCTAAATTTTAGTGAATGACTTTTCTTTAGATCTGCCATCTTCTGCCATCTATGCTACTAGAGAGAATTTAGACAAGTCATTATGAAGAAGGAAGAGAGAAAGACAGTAGTATTAGCTCCATGAGTTGCTGTCCAAGATGGCATTTGTCTGTGGAAATCTGCTATAGAATGACATTTTTAGAAAGAAGTCAGAAGGGTAGGATTTTTTATGGGTAACAAGGGCGGTCAGAGTTATAACAGTTACAGCTGAAAACAGGAAAAGGCTTGAAAGTAAGCTCAGTAATATCTAATATGTGAAGTAGGAAGGGAACTTCCTATAGCAACATATGGTGCTGCTTGCTGCTGGAGATAGCACTCTGGATAATGCTTTCTGAATTTGGGCCCATGGTGTCAGTTCCCATGTCTGGTTTAGAGGTGGAAAATACAGAGCTACTGCAATTTGTGACTGCCCTGGAATGTATTCTGTGAAAGTAATTTAAAATATATATATATTNACATTGTCTCCCAGTCCCTCACTCAGGTCTAACCAGTAACCATCCTGCCACACAGCTTAGTTACATTTTGGACTGTTTTTAATGAACTAAGTTGCCAGTTTTTTTCTTCTGAATCATCCAAAACTTGCCAATATTTTATTTTAATAAATAATACTCAGGCCAATATTTATAGTTAAATATAATGTTTATCCTCACCTTTGGTTGTTTCTAAGATTTGTGTAT
Source organism: Leptocoma aspasia (assembly GCA_013399835.1). Classification (NCBI taxonomy): domain Eukaryota; kingdom Metazoa; phylum Chordata; class Aves; order Passeriformes; family Nectariniidae; genus Leptocoma; species Leptocoma aspasia. The sequence goes on from VXAX01002194.1 coordinate 1,354,010, forward strand.
GCTGCTAACACAGGATGATAGCAAAAAAAGCCCAAATAAATTTTTGTGATCCCCTTGAAAGGAGTTTCCACTGACAGCAATGGCTTTTGGGTCAGTTTCTCATGCTCATATTATAAATTGATCTCTTCAATTCCTCAGTTAGTTTATGTTTTCCTTGCACAGAATCCTTTCCTTTTTCTAATGTTTTTAATAATATTTCTAATATTTGGTTGATAAGGCATGCACAAGGGATGAGGAGATGTTTTTTTTTTTTCTGTTGTGTATTCTTCCTGTATTACTGGTGACCCCTTTGAACCTAATGGAGATGTATCTAATTGTGGGCAGAAATACAAAGTTATTAAAATTGTTCTCCTCCCATTTCAGCTCTAGGTAATTAAAATTTTTGGGTGGGGTGGGATTTAAAGGTCATTTCAGTTCTCCCTTATGCGTGCTATTAATTATAAAGGCATAAGGACCACTACTGCAGTGTTTGCTCTACAACATTGGAGGATATACTTCCATGTGAAAACTGGGTTATTACTGTTAGACTGCTGGACTTACTTTTCCTGGAGGGAAGGTGGTGCCAAAGAAAACTTTGTATGTTACTGTAGTAATAACTTCCAAATTTTAGAGACATTGTCACAAAAAGAAGCTATCCTTTCTAACCTATGAGATATAGGAATATCAGGTGGTTCTTTCTGATTTTGGCACTGAGATGGATGATCGTTTAAACAGATGAGTAGATACACTATGACAATTTTCTTTGTAATAAACATAATTATTATTTAAAAATCTGTCAGACTACACCTCAAGTGTCATCTTAGGGAGCAGTCAGGGAAGGGCTGGTTTTACCCTGAAGTGAGTAGTTACTGTTACGTCTGTTCAGAAGTGAAATCCAATCATATGGTACATACATTAATCCCAACAGGGTGACTCTAGAAAGTATGATTGATGAGGTTACCTGTGCCTAAATGATACAGGTTAATAACATAAAGAACATCTGCATGAGGATTTGATTCTGCCCAGCCAGGCCTTTTGCTTCACAAGGGGCTACAAGTCTGCCAAGCACCACAGCAGTCATAGCTGACGGCTTGCCATTTGGACAAGTGGTAATAATCACTTTTAATCATGCCCAGGGAATACCAATGTTTCCCAAGCAGATGTGAGCAGCCAGAGGGTGGGAAATCACAGGACATTGAAGGAAGAAATGATGGGAAGAAGATTTGCATAAGAAGATCTGAAGTGTTGAGGAGAAGCAGAAAGTAGAGAAACCCAAATTAAATACTCTTCTGTTTAAAAGTTGTACATCCTCTGATTGCGCCAAGCAACTAGATGCTGGGACCTGAGCTATGAATGTCTAACATTGGCTTCCATGTAAACCTTTGGAGATGAGAGAAGTAGGAAGCTGTCTTTGCAGATTTAATTTATTTAGTAAACTATTTAACTTTCGTCTATTTAGCTTCTGTCAGTACATTGTTTATTTTACATTTATCTTAATTTTGATTGAGTTCAGGTTGATTTCAGGGTGCTGGCAAATGTCACGATCACTTACTTCTTTTGGGAGGGGAATTTCAAACTTGACTGTAAATTTTTTGTTTTGGTTTGGTTTTTTTTTGTCTGTCCAGTTTTTTTACTGTCCAGTAAATTTACTGGTTTTCATTTCCAGCAGGAATCTCAGCATCTGCCCAGCTGCATAGGCCAGCTTGCAAAATGATGATAGAGACCTGTGTGAAAGAAGCCTCTTTTGGCTAATGGCATAAATTAAGAACAGAATAGTCTGATCCTCAAAAAAGTAGTTGGAATTCAACATAATTTACAATTTTACAACGTTGACTAGGCAACACTTATTCACTTTTATAAAAAAAACCCCAACACCCTCTCCCCTAAAAAAAACCCAAACAAACAAAACAAAAAAAAACTACCCAAAAGGCTTTTATTCTTATGGTTTGAAAGCATGAAAGTACTCCTAACATCAACTACAGAGGATAAGCTAAAGAAGGGCCTTTTGATTAAGGTAAGAATGAGAGAGTAAACAATCTGAAGAGTATTAGAAGACAAAAGACATTGCTCTGATGCATTCAAGAAACCAGAAATCTTTCCCAGACCCGGAAGCAGATTAGCAGAAGAGATTTACTGCCCCTGAATATGCAAGGTTTTGATAGCATTTTCCACAGGACCCTTAAAATAGAACATTTCTCTCCTTCAGTCCCAGGAGAGCAGGCTTTCTAATTGGGTTTTAAGATATTTGCAACTTTTACAAACAGAGATATTTCTCTTTGGTGGTAGAATTTTTATTTTCTTCTCATGTGTGTTTTTCTCCTGCACTCTGAAAATCAACTAAAAATGCCATGTAAATATTATTTTATTCCAGTTCTATTAATAAAATGAGAAATTATATTAAAAAGAATGATCTTTAAAGCCAGAATTATTCTCATAGTGATAAAGATGACACAGGCTTAGATGGTTATTTTCTTCTTTACCCTGTTCTATTCTGATATGTCAAACTATCCTTAATCCAGCAAGCTGAAACTTGCAAGGTTTTTTAAATATAAATGGTGAGTTGGGTTCTTGCATCACAGAAACACAGAGCTGAAAGAGTGCTCTTGAAAAGTAACCAAGTCTCAACACCAGTTTAGCCTGTTCTTAAAATCTTTAAAATGTAGAGGGTAAAGTAGTTTCTCATTCTCTGTAGCTTGTCTCATCTTGTGCTTCAGTTTCCTGAGTGTTAGCTAAAACAGTTTTCTCTTTTAGAAAATCTTTGTAGAAGCACATCTGGCTGACTTCTTCTTGCAGACTTTGCAAGGGGAATTACAGTTTAATGAGATTTCAGCCATGCAGTTTGATGGAGGGAAGAAGACTCTGTCCTTCACTAAGTGAAACATCTTTTAAATAAAGAACCAAGGCTTCTGCATAGTCGTGTGAACACTTTGTCTTAAGTAAAAACAGAGCTTGTTCAGTGGCCAAACTCTCACCACTGTGCAAGCAGTACTAGGATTTCATTCACAAGTTTTGTATCATGGGCCAGATAATGCAGAGGTAAGCCTGTTCATTGCCAGATTGTACATTTTAACAGGTAAACAGAGAGAAAGGTAAAAAACACCAGCTTCCTAAGGGATGAACCCTATGGGGAGAGGGTTTTGGCATGAGGAAGACTTTGTCAGCAGAATTCATTTGAAACTGGAGGAAGTCTTCTTCAGTGGTTCATTCTGTAGAATTATCAACTTTTTGTAACTATGCAGGAAGGGATTATCTCTTCACTTTAATTTTGGATGCTACTTACCCTTAGACATGTCTAGACAGTGTTATGGATGGTTTTTCAGTTCTGCAGTTCGCACGGTTTGCTTGGTTCATATCTCAGGTGACCTTCAGGACTGCAAATTACCATCAGCTGGAAAAAAAAAGGCTCACTCTTCTCTATTACCTTAAAGCAAGCTATTTCATGATACAGTGTCTCTGTCTTGTGCTAGGGACCTAGTTTATTGTAGACTCCAGCACCATATTTTTTCAAATGAGCAAGTAATTCCCCCTTATCAACTGCCAGGAATGGGATACTTACCTCAATTCACTACAAAACCCAGACATAACATACCATCATAGTGTGGCATGCATTCCTTCTATGTTGTTTGTCTAGTTAATTAAGCCATTATCCAAAGCAATTAAATTATTTAACCTAGAACAGTTGGTATATTTAATCTCTTTTACTTTTTTTCCAATAAATGAAGTGCAAGAAGCAGGTAGTAGCAGCAGTAAGATATTGTAATTAACATTTAGTTCTGTTAATAAAAAAAAAGAACACAAACATGATGAAATTAGTCAGTTACCTAAGTGAATTCAGAACAGAACATTTAAAAATGCGTGTTTTTGCAGTGAGAAAACTCATTATAAGTTACCACAAACTGTTTGATGATGTGAACAAGGTGATGGAATTGTTAATACCCGCCTTGCATCATCTAATTAGGAGCAGATTCTAGTATCTAAAATCTCCATCATCCTTATCACTTTGCTTGTTTTCATAAAGCACTGTATTTTGGGCCAATGTCTTCAGTAGGAAATGAAGCTAGGTAGTCCTGTGCATTACTCCTATGTGTTCTTTAGGAATTTGCAGAAGAGCCAATTCAGGACATCCTGACATCACAATAACAGCTAGGGGAGGAGCTAATGGTATTTTGTGAAAGGTTGAGTATATTAAGATAGGTAACACAGTTTTTGTGAGGCTGTGGCAAAAATCACAGTGTAATGGGACTTTTGGGGTATGCGAGTTGTCTCCTCCCAGCTTGTCCTGCCACGCTTTGAGGTTTAAACATCTACAGCCCCTCCTGATACCTGCAAACAAGCCTTTCTCCATTCACCTCTCTGCTCTGCTCCTCCTCCCTGTTTCAGAGATCACACAGGTGTTCCACTACTCTGCCTGCTTGCTGGGCCTGCCTGTGCCTCTTGGATGGCCTTTTGCCTGGTTCTCTCACACAAGTTCCCTTCAGAGAAGGTGCAGCTGTGTAAGACAAAAGAGCACCAGCACATGGGGAAGTTGGTAATGCAGAGGAAGAGTTGCATGTTTACTGTCAGTGTTTTTCTAGTATTAAGCCTGCATGGCATTTATTTAAGGTTGTAATAATGTGGCAGATCTGGTTACCAGACAGGACCAAGCTGGGGAAGAACTTTGTTCAGCAGGTGTGCTAGTCCCACAAAAAGAAAATGAGGCAAATGTGCAGTAGCCAAGAGCAAGGTGCACTAATGAGAACATCCAGAGCCTGCTGATGCAATGTAAGTTCAAAGCAGAAAGCTGGTTTTTGAAAGAGGTAGGCTTTTATATAGAACAGGTACACTTTGCATGCTCTACAGCTTTAAAAAGAGTATTCATACATAAGCCTATGTTTCTTATTTTTCTTAAATAAAGATAGAAGTGGGGAAACAAATTAATATTTATGTGAGGATCCAAAAATGTTGTAAAATCTACTTATTTCCCATGTAACACTTGTTACATTTCCCATGTAACAAGTGATGGGACAAGAGGAAATGGGCTCAAGTTGTACCAAGATTTAGATTGGATATCAGGAAAAATTTCTTCACCAAAAGGGTTGTCAAGCGTTGGGATGGGCTGCCCAATAAAGTGTTTGAATCAGCATCCCTAGAGGTATTTAAAATACATAAATGTGGTGCTTAGGGACGCAGTTTAGTGTTGGACTTGTTGGACTTGCTAAGATAGGGGTTGGACTCAATGATTTTAAAGGTCTTTTCCAATCTGAGCGATTCTGCGATTATTCAGGTATCAAAGAATCACTAAGATTTTAATTAAAGATGCTGTAAAGGTAATGGGGGTGGAGAGTTACATGTTAGGAAAGGAAAATGTGCAGATAAGGCATGGTCTACTTCAGTCTGCATTACAGGACACAGGGAGGTAGAAAATAGGGTAAGCAGAACGGTAAACTAGAAAACTTTATGTTATGGGGGTGTCAGAAGCTGCTTGCAAAAAACAGGCAAATCTGGTTTTTCTCTTTGTGGTTTTTTAAGTACTGTGGATCTTTTCAAGATGGCATGGAGAGGTAGGGTTGTGTATTTTATAGTTACCTGTGTTGTACACAGTGTGATGGGCAGGGGTTCAAACCCACTTGGGCTGAATTGTAGCTCTGTACTGGAGTTCTGCAGAGGTATGGGTTTCAAGAAGAGATCTTTCTGGTGTATCCACCTGTTATTTTGTTTTAAAAGAGAGCAGCTTCTGTCTTCCTTTGGCTGTGGGGCAGTGGTGTGCCTGTGAATGGAAATCTTTACTGTCCATAGTGTATTGCTCATGGCTTGTTTGTAGCATTCCTAGAGGGTAGCCTTTTTTAGGATTTCTGCCTGTGCCTGCCATGTCTGATCTATCTTACTGAGTTCCTTGGTGTTTCCTTGTCTGCCATGAGCTATCTGAATCTTCTGACTTTCAGCAGCAGCTGAGCTGTCCCAGTTCCCTCTGGGCAGCTGAGTGATGTCCTGTGAGATGCCAAACAGTTCAGAGCTCCCAAGGCAGCCTCACAGTTCTACTCTGAGCTGTTTACAGTGGAGTGGGTAATACATTTTTAAGAAGTGTTTCAAGGTAAAGTTATGAATAATGTTGAGTAGAATTGGACCTTTAGGAAGAATAATTTCTTTAAAAACATTATAGTATGGTCTGAGTAGTTGTCTAGGACCTGCAAATATATGATTTGTGTCTCTCATCTGCAGAAATGCTCAAAAGATCTCTTCTGTGAGAAAGGTGGCTGCTGATTAATTCTTTTCTGCCTGTGTGTGTGAAATTAAGGAATTCCTGGCTGCTTCTATGAAAAGTGAACAGCTATTTTGGCTGTGTCAAAAAGTTGACTATGTCATGTTTACCTAACATTTTGAAATTAAAGCTCAATTTGAGGTGATAGAACAATACCTTTCTTTATATACTACTGCTAACACTGCAACTGGATTGGAACGGCAGATGTTGTTTTATTCATGCTTTTTATAAGTTTTAAGCTAACACTGGATTTCTGTAGCATGCAAATGTGCACAAGGATAATTCTACCATCTGTATCTATGCCTACATATTATAAACCCAAGTACATCAGTATAAACCCAAGCTCTTTAGTAGACTGCATTCATTCCTGTCACAACTTTACATGTCTTCTCAGTCAGTCTTGTTGAGTGTTGCCTTTTGTTATTATTGCTTAGTTGAGGAGATGAAACACAGGCATTCTAACCACTAGGATGCTTTATTTTTGAATTCCAGAACCCTTCTTAGATGAATGTAGTAAAGACATCTGTCTGAACTCCTTTTTCTCCTGGAAGTTGATGCTCTGGATTGTAGGGTATTATTATAGGGCTTTCATGGTTTGGGTTTTTTTTATATTGGCTTGTTGGTTTGTTTTGTCAGGAGATTTGTTGGGGTTTTTGTTGTTTGTTTGGGAGTTTTGAGGTGTGGGGTTTTTTTGCTTTGTTCTGTTTTTTAAGCTTTCCACTTTAGGTATAAAATATTTGAATTTTTTTGCATGTGGAGACCAGAACCCAAGTGTCCCTAATCTCAGATGAGTGACCCAGTGATCAGTTATTTACTTGTCTCTCCAGCACCTGGCAAACATCCTCGGTTTCTCATCCAAGAGGATCAGTATGCACAGGAAGGACTGCTGCCATGGCTAGGATGTCCTGCTGTGCATGACGCAGCTCTGTCCAGGCAGAGGAGGGAACTTACATCTGGCCTCTAAATTTCTCACCTCAGCCAGTTATGAGCTTTTCCTCATGTTCAGGTGTTTTTCTTCAGAGCTGTTCATTTGGAGGCTTTAATATTGCTATTTTTATACTCTTTCAGCTTGGGGGAAAAAAAAAAAAAAACACCAAACCCAAACTGAAGAACATGTAAGTGCTGTAAGTGCCAAACACTGGTATTACTACTCTAACTGCTTTAACTGAGTTAGCAAGGGCACGACTCTCTTCGTGCTCTAAGGAAAAGGATTTTCTGGGAGAATTATATTCAGATATTTTTAGCTGTGAATATTTGATATTGTTCATGTAAATTAGGTTGATTAGCACTTCCAGGAATTTCTTTATATTTGTCTGAAGTGTGTATATGCACAGAGGTGAATGGCTATTATGAAATATATTATCATCATTAAATATATATAATAATTAATTTCTCAGTGTGCGTGTGCTGTGATTCACCCTAATTTTGTGTGAACTTGAAAGGCCCCTTATGCATTTTGAAATATATCCCCACTGTTATCTTAACAAATATTGCTCTTTGCTGCAAAGTCAAAGTACATTTGAATGTAAGGGCATTTACAGCATATTTATATCATCCTGGAGCAACCACAGGGAGAAGTTGTAAGGCTGTAAAGCCTAAGCAACCAGTCACCATCCATAATTGTGGACTTTTGTTATTAACCCCTGTGACCAGAGTACTGCAGGATGTGGAATAAAACACATAAAGTATTTATTGAGAAATAATAAAAATGCATTCCCCAAACAGAATTTTCACCTGCAGTCTCACAGACCGACTTTGTGAAACAAAGGAATTGAAAGAACAGCCTGCTGGAAACTATTGGCCACAGGGGATGAAAAAAAAAAAAGACAATAAATCTGCAGCTGAAAAATATTGTCAGACAAATGGAATTAGCATTTGTGAAAAAAGCTTAGAGCAAATTAATTGCTTTCTTGAACTTCTAACTTCCCCCGGAAATGAAGCCTGCAACTAGGATGAATTTTGTTTTGTTCTGGTAACATTTATGTGTTCCAACTAATTGTCATTTTTTTATTGCATGGATGGCTGATCAAAACCTGGTGTTACCTCTAGAGTCAGACAAAGTATTTACAGTGGCATATGAAACTAGGCAAAATTCTGTTTCTGCCACCTTTGAAAATAGGCCTCCAATATATTTATTGCAACAAACATCTCTACTGCTTGATACTAAATTGTACAATGGGGCCTTGGAGTGATGGGTGAAAGACAAGTGATAATGTTATAATCCTGAGAGATAATTCAGGCTCAGATATTTTGATTGATATTATTATCTCACTTGAGAACAATCTTCACCTGGCTGAAGAGGACCACTATACACTCAAACCCAATGCTGGTATTTTAGGACGTCAGTGGTGTCCAAGCATTATGCATATGGACTGTACCAGGCTAATCTTTTTTATTCTTTTCTTCCCCAAGATCTGAAAACCAGTTAAATTATTTCCTTCTACTACTTTCCCCAGCCCACCAAGGTTGCTACAAAGCCCAGGGATGGTCTCTAAGAGAGACAAATTTTATTTTGTGTGGGTTAAACCTAAGTAAATTATTTTTCTTGAGAAAATGGTTTTGACTCACTTAATTTGTCTCTGAAAAGTGTCTACTCTCAGGAGATAACTTCAGACTTTCTCCTCCAAATTCATGCTGTCAGCTGGTTATTTGGTAAGCAAGCAATGATGTATCTGTTTCCTATTCACTTTTTCTTAGGTATGAACATTCCCAACAGGAGTGTTCATCCTCACAGCTGATGAAGGTCAAATACTTGCTAAATGTGGATGTGACAGGATATACTGGGAACTGAGTCAACCAAGGAGCATGGTTGTCTGCTGAGGATACCCCTAAGGCACTTAATTAAAACTCCCAGCAGGCAACATCTGTATAAAAACAGTTTTGGTTTTGGGGCAGACTAGAAATTTCAGATTCCTGATGAATTTTATACTCTCCCCTCCCCCTCATCACCCCACCAGTAAAAACATATTCCCTCATGTATATGAAAACAGACAACATGGATCCCATTAAAAAAGCTTGGCAATTTTCATGTGGTATTCTCACCATGCCTGGCACAAAGAGAAATGTCAGGACTGTCGTGGCAATCACTTGTGTGTGCATGCAGGCTTTAGCACCTTAAGGGCAAATAGCTTCTGCCTTTTCATGTCCTTGAAAGGAGCATGTAGTGGAATTGGCCCAGCTTCTGAGCGGCAACACTGTGTGATGTTTATTTGGTTCCTAGTTTAAAGATATTACAGGGGCAAAAAAAAAAAAAAATGAAGCTTCACAGGCAGTGTGAGAAATTGCTAAATACTATTTGGACTATTATAGTGAGTGCAGACTGCTGGGGGAAGGTACCATGCAACAGCCATGGCCATTTTTCCTGTTCTCTCCCTGCCCTAGCAGTTCTTACTATTGACCTGGGACTGAGCACAATTAAATTTTTTTTTTTTCAGTTCTTTCCTGCACTCATCTTTAAACTTGATGGGGATGTTTTTAATATCAAAAATGCAAGTAAGGGAAATTAATGTTCTAAAGCCTGGAGTGGATGATTAGATTTGCTGAAAATGAAAGACTAATCCAAGTAGCAGTAATGTTTTCAAACGCTTTATGTCACAGGTGGTGTAGTCTGCTATTAGAGGTCCTAAAAAGCAGTTTTCGTACTTATTGCAATAAATCCCATTTATATGATGATGAGGGAAGAAGGGAGATAAGAGAGATAAGTGAGGTCGCTTGAGGAGGAGAAGACAAAATTCTCAGGGGAAAAGTACTGTGGTTGGTACTGGCCTCCCTTGGAAAGCAACAAGATACAGGAAGTTTATCTGCCTCTTACTACTGTGTGCACATACTTCACCAGAAATGGGTATAGTTGAAAGCATTTGTAAATACCAAAAACCAAAAATAACAAGTTGTTTTGTAAGGGCCAGAGAAGATGAATTAAAGGGAAGGACTGTGATGTTGGCCATATAAAATCTGAGAAAAGACTTAATACTCACTAGGGATCTGCATGCCCAGTGCTAGGAATAAAGTTAAAAAATATGTTGGACTCAATGTAAAATAATATTGAACCTGCTTGAGGATATGGATTAGGTCTGGGCTACTCTGTGAAGTCCTACAAGCTTAATGTTTCTACCCTCAGAAGTTTGGCTGGTTGGTGGTATTTCAGTAATTTTATACTTGGGGTATAATCATATTCTAAGACTTTATTTGAAGCTAAAATTTAGGAGGTGTTATTCAAATGTTAAAATACTAGCTTGAATAATCAAGGAGGCTACTACAGAGAAAATAATAGAATATTTTCCTTTTCATGTTTTGACCTCTTTGTAAAGAAAAAATCAAATTGTTCTGTCACAATATTTCACAACAAGGGAGGCAGGTGTTTACTGAGAAGAAGAAAATGTTTCAACCCTTATAAACTGGTGAGAAAAATGTTTTGGATTTTGTTCTAAATCAACCAATAGCTATGGTGAAGTCTGTAGTGTATTGCTCCTCTCATGTCATGAAGTGTATGAGAATAGGAAATAATTTTACTTATTTTACTTGGACTTGTGGTGGAACATCTTCATTTCTACAAAACAAGAATTCTAAGTTTGTTATCTCAGCTACCCACATGGAGAACGTGTCTACATACCATTTTGCAGGATTGTCAACATGTTAGGAAGACCAACTTTCCAAAGACAAAGCTCAGGATGAAATTGTGTATTTGAGCAACTTCTTTTATGGAGTACCATTTGTAATGAATTGTATCAATGCTCTGAGTGTACTCACATTGATTTGAGGTATGAAACCTTTATTTCAACCTCAACAGGTCTGCAATCTTGCTCTTGCACTGGAACACTCACGTCTATGATTTAATTTTGCTTCTCTTTTATACTTCTGACTTGACAGTAGCTTGTGATAATCTTTCAGAAAAAAAGGAGTACTTCAGCCCATCAGAGCTGAACTCTGAATTTCTTAAGGTAACAGTTTATTTTTTAAATGCTGAGTTTATTCTTTTGTAAGTAGAGTGTGAGTTTTATTCACTGGTGAGTGCTCATGAAGAATAAATGCGAAAACCTCAGCCAAACCCCTACAGGTTTACTTCAGATTTCTTCTGTTCTCTTTCCTTTGTGGGCTTAACTAAAGAATTTAAAAATATCTCTGATGAACAAGCATATCAGATTCTGACTTTATGCTGGGAAATTCTACTGTAAATGCCTTTGAATCAGTATTTTATCCCCTTCCCGCCCCTTTCCCCCCCATTTGATTGTTTATCTCAGTTTTTCCTCTTTCACAACATAGCAGTGTTTGTGTTCTGTTTTCACGTTTTACTTGCTGACTACTTGCTTCTGCATCTAAAGAATATGGGTACTGGGTAGAAACTTAAGCACTTTTTTTTTTGTTTTGGTTATTGTTTGTTTTGGTTTTTTGTTTGTTTTGGTTTTTGGTTTGTGTTTTTTGGTCGTTTTTTTCTTTTTTGCTGTTGGTGTTGGTGTTTTTTTTTTTTTTGGTGGGGGGGTTGGTTTGTTTTGTTTTGTTTAATTCTATTTGTATTTTTAATTCTCTTCCTGTCCATGTAACCTTCTGTGACGGTAGGTGAATTTTGTCCTGGAGTCATAAAATCCAGGCAGTAATCTTCAAGACTTCCTGACCTTTTACAGACACTTTGGGTGGATACGGTGGGCCCAGGTTCTGTCAGTGAGAAAGGAGGGCATCAAAGCTACCATTTGCTAACACCACGCTGCCAGGTAGGATATAACAGGGTGGCAAGAAAACAGTTTTGTAACAGAAAAAGAAGAAATAATTCCTATTATGAGTTGTCATCAGTGGTGTTTTTCAGGAAAGCAAAGGCAGTGGAAACTTTTACTCACTAAGAACAGTCACTGCTTTTAGTGGAACAGGTGGCATGCATTTAGTTCATGGAGTGCTTAATTTTGTTTTTGGATAGAAGTTAAAAATTCTGGGCTAACAACTTCACATTAACTCAAAAAATTGTTTAAAAAGGTCTATATGCTTCAACCAGCATCCATTTATGTTTTTGAACTCCATACCTATTATGACATATCTCCAAAGAACAGCGTTGAACTGTATATTCATTGAGTGCTATATGTTTAAAACTTTCATTAACAGAGGAAATCCCAGTCTGCTTCTGTAGAATAATGGGGTTTTTTTCTAAAGTACATTACCCCATAGTTCATCTTTTCTGCCTATTTACTAAATTTCAAGGCAATGAATTGCTGTTGATTACATTATTCAGCTATCAGCTTGTTTTATTCCCTCAGGGGGTGTGGGAGGAATGCTCCAGAAAAGCCTATTGGAAAGCAGCAGTGCTCATGCTGCATTTATTCAAGCTTGGGCTGGTTCTTAGTGAACTCCTGTGAAATGGTGGTGCTGTGATACTTTGAAAAGCAAGGAAAAGGAGGAATCAGCTTTTAGCCTGTTATAAGAAAGCTGCTGCAAAGTTGCATTTTGTTTCTCTGTCTCTTTTCATACTAAAATCTGTACTCCTGTGTTTAAAGTCATTTAACTTGAGTCTTCTTCCCACAGGAAATAACCTTATATTTTCCCCTGAATTTCTCTTCCTTTTACATACCAAACTATTTTCAAGAACCCAGTGTTTTCCCCTTCCATTTAGGATACAGCTATGTACTACTCCTGCAATCGTCATTTGTCATACACATCATTTATCACCACTTTGCTCTTCTCTCTGTGACATCAAACATAAGCCATAGCTTTGTTCTTAGGACCTGACTGACTTTAGGTGCTGTCCATGCACCCAAAGCTCAACTCCCCTCTCCAGTAACCACCTGGAAACCAGCAGTGCCAGATACTTGCATCCTAATTTTTTTTAAAAATTTCTTGGGTGAGTTTGTTTTTGTGCTTTTGTGCTGCCTCCTGTTAGCACAGGTGCTTTTGAGCAGTTCCAGTACTCTCCTCCACCACCTTGAAGTGACCTCATTGCTCTCTTCCAAATGCCTGCCTGCAATTTTCCTGAAAACTGTCATAACACCTACTAGAGACTTGACAGGACCTGGGCCGCCATGCATTGGGCCACCAACAGGCTGGCTGGCATCAGCTGTGGTTCTGAGTGCCCATTTCTCCTTGTTTTGAGGCCCTTGCTTTTGTGCCTGTTTGCTTGCATTCAAACCCTAAAGCCTGGAGGATGTTGCTCTGAATTTCTGCCTGTTTTCTGGGCTTTTATGTGAAACAGGAAGGCTTTCCTTGCAAAGGCAAGATTAGAAATTTGAGCCATGGTTATTGGGGAACATCCATCCACTCCCTTGTTATGTATCTAGCAATTCAGTTTTGCTTGATTTTCTCAGTGTATAGGAACCAGAAAAGGCAATGATGCAGCAGAGATATTATAAAATTCATTATACAAGTACATAGGTGTTTGGAATAGGTGCATGCCAAGCTTCAGTGACCATGGAAGTCATTTGTTTGCAGTATGATGTAAGCTGTAGTGTCACCCAGATGTGTGCTCACTACCAGCCCTACAGGGATTTCCTGCCATAACTCCTGTCAAAACTGGCAGCACCGTTTTGGATTCTCTTTCTGGCAATGCAAGTTTGTGTGAACTTTTCCTGTTTTCTTAATAAACTATGTTTGATTAATTTTAATGGGATATATTTATCAAATACACAGGATATAGGTTTGTAAGCTGAAATCTGTAGTTAAGAGTTTTACTGTTATCAAAAGTCTCACTTTTGGCTGGTGTATACAAAGACAACCTAACAATAAAAATTCCGGTTATTTTGTAAGTTAGTTTCTCATACTTAACTAGCTCTTCTTTGCACCTACTTTGTCAGTGCAAGAAAATACTTGAGCTATATATATTCAAAAAGAAACTAGAGAATAGAAATTAAAATCCTCTCCTTACCCTAGATTTCAGAAGGACCTAAAAAGACCGATATGTACTATTTTGTAATTAGTTATTATAAAAAATCTCTAATAAAATTTTTTTATTTCAGTCCTATTCTTCCCCAAAAAAGTTAGGTTTTTCAAAAGATTTTTATGCTCTTGCCATCTAAATGTTAGTCAAACTTTTTAATAATTAAACACGAATGGCTAGAAAAAATGTATTAATTATGCATCTCCTAGGCCATAGAAAGAAGCTGTTTTAACAGGCTACAAAATGATTTAGTGTGCATAAAATTTAACATTTAATAATACCACAAGAACATTTATTTTAAATGTTTCCATGTTCCAGTCCTGTCTAATTAATATTTAAATGTTAGTGCACCGATTATGCTCTTTTTTCTCTTGCTTAGTGCAATTTAACTTTTTCATTTAACAGCCATTGGTTGAAGCTTCAACAAACCACACAGCAGAATAAACCTGGCTACTTGAGGCTACAGACTTGAGGAGCTCAAGGTACCTCAGGAATAAGGTTCATGAAAAATAGTCTTTAGGAATGCTTTCTTTACAAATATAAGCTGTGGTGTATCACCAACAAATTATACAGAAGAGGGTTTGGAAGGTATTATTTGATTTGAAAAAGGTTGCATCTATCATATCTGCATTTTCATGCATAACTGCAGAATCAGTGAAGATCGTTTTGGCTTGACTGGCATTTACAACTGTGCACTGGAGCAAGTGTTCTAATGCCCTCTTGAATGTTAGTTCCTAAAAGACGTGATGCACTTGACAGCCTATTAGACTCTTCAGGAGCAAAGCCAAAGGAGAAGCCTTTAAGCTGAGCAATTATTTTCTTTTAAAGTGCAGAAATGTTGCAATGCAAAGAGGACATATAGATTGATCTAGATTACATGACTCATAGAAGAGACTATGAGAACTTGTCCTTACCAAAATAAGACCTGATGTTGTTTTTAATTATTATTTTTTTCTAAACAGCTATACAAATCACAGTATTTTCAGAGGAGGGAAACCACTCCCATACTGATTAAGAGGATATGTAATTAATTTTTTTTTTGTTTGTTTTTCCCTCATTGCTGATGAGCTGGTATCATTACAGGGTTTTTGACATTACAAGGAGGTGGTGTGGAGTCAGAGCCCAAGAGCTGGGAAGGAGATGAGAGGGGGTGCTTGGGAAAAGATGCAAAGTGCCATTGCTAAGGAGTGTCTGAACAGGCTGGCTGCTTTGTAGATCCAGCTGCAGCTCGGAGTTGCCAGCCTGTGAGTCAGTTTTGGACATGCTTGGGATTAGTGACTTTGCAGTTTGCGTTAGGCATGGCTGTGCCCTTGAGGCAACAGATAGCAATTCTGAGCTTGATTGCAGTTTCTTTTTTTTTTCCTGCTAATTTCTAAGACATCTGTGACAAGAAATGCTGTGCCTCTTTATGCACTTGTGGGAAAAGAATGAATTATAAGAAGACAGCACTTCTGATTGAAATCTCTGCTCTTTCATTTCATCTCTAAATTCAATATTATTTTAATGTTTTTCAGTGCTCTGCAAGAAAAGCAAAGTTAAACTATTGATAAAGCTTTATCTACAGGTATTTTCTTTCATCATAAGAAAGCCAGGTTTTAGGGACCTGTAAGAAATTACTTCCTATTCCTCTCTATAGATTTGATGAGTTTTTCAGTTAGAAAGTGGTGGTGAAGAGATAGTTGAGGAAGTGAGAATGAAGAGACAGCATCTACCCATCTGCAAATATGAAATGTATTTAGATTTAATAAAGGCAGTGAGCAAAGGGATGGGACTTGAGCAAGTGGAAAGCCTTGATGGCTTTGACAACCCTTTTCTTTATTCTCTTGAGCTAATTGAGTCACTTGACAGGTTAGCATCAGGGTAGAGTCAAATTCTGACAGGCTAATTTGAGCTTGTGGTTCCAATGAAACATACATATGCACTCACTATATTTAGTGACAATCAGTGTCATTTTCTGCTTAAATGCAGACAGCTCAACACATTTATTCAGCTGCTTATCTGGAAATGAAGCAAGCAAGGCAGTGATGAAGGTGAAGCCACAGGGTTAGGTCAGGGGGTCTATTTGAACTCTTGGGATCCAGGAGGAGGATGGGAGGTTGACCCTTAAGCTGGTCTGAGTGAGACTGGTAGAGAGGGACAAAGGATGGGAACTGCCATTTGATTTGGTAAACAGAGGAATTTTTCTTTGCCATGATTGAGCTAGAGATTGAAAAGACTGGTGACAAAACTATCCCTGCTTAGCAGCGGCTGCCTCCCTGGCACTGAGTAAGCACAAAACCACTCAGCATTGCATAATCTTAACTACCTTTTGGAAGGGTATTGAGGAAATTGGCCAGCTGGACTGTGCTGAAAAAACAGTAATCCTCAGCCATGAGCTGTCCTTCAATACTGAAGAAGTTAGACTGTGTGCACACTTACACAAATATCCATTAGTACTACAATTCTGCAAACTGAACTCTAAGTGATAAATAACTACAAAACTCCTTAATATTCTTTTTGTGCAAATAGTTTACACTTGCTTAATGTCACCTTTGTATGCATGCTTTGGCAAATTTGATTTGGGGCCTAAAATTACTAGATAAATGTCTCATGAGGGCATAGGGAAGAAAGAATATGGTTTTTCAGCATTAGCTCATGTTTGTTGACATTCCCATAAGTCGGAGTCAGGACCTGTTTTGTTACATCATCTTTGGCCAATGTTAAAATCTTAGTACTGTTGTGCTATAAATCTAGTGAAACAAAGACTCCATGACATTCTTCTCTCTCCTTTCCAACTTTTAGATTCTCTGGTAGAAATTATATTTTTCTGTTGGAGCAGATGTAGCTATTCAGTGTGACTGTAAAATATCTGAAGTACGTAGTTTCAAATACTTATTGTAGCAGACAAAAAAGCATGTATGCTTGTAATGCTGTAACATAAAACTTACTTATTTTTTTTGCTTATGATGGTTGAGTTCTGTGTGCAAGCAGAGACAACTTGTGCAGACATTGTTATCCTTGTCCATTGTTAAGTTTGTTATGACTGAAACTCTGATATAGTTGTAAAAACAAGAGTTGGACATGTCTAAGACCTGTTTGTCTCAGGTCCCATTTGTCTCAGGTTCTCAGGAACCACTTCTGTTCACATGGTGTAGCTGTGTTTCTTTATCTTCAGGAGGCCTTTACTTTTTTCCTCATCAACAGAGGCCAACACATGGCTAATTAAGATGCAAGAAGTCTGCACTGAACCATAACTGGTTAATTTATGTAACATGACAGCCTTTAGCATATTTTCAATCTTTGTTTGACAATTAACAAAATTCAGTTGTCACTTTGGGGACAGAGGAAGAGAAACTTGCAATGAAAGCTTGCAGCTGGATTTCCAGAATTTGGCTTTGAACTGCGCTTATTACCCATGGCAGGACTTCTATTTTAACATTTTATTTGTTTTCCAAATGCCAGTCTCCTCAAAAGTGATCACTTTATAGAAGCTGAGGAAAATGTATCTGGTATCTTATCTGGAAAATTTGATATTTTTCTGTAGGCTTTATTTTTAAAGTATTAACATGTGTCTTCAAGATGTATCCCCATCTTCCATCAACACAATCTTTCATTTCTTTACAAGGTTATGTTGATTATATGCTAATGTGATGACGCTGTCATTCAGAATGAAGATCAATATTTTAATGCTAATGCATTGATTTGAGTTTTGGAGAGAAACCTGCAGTTATCTCCATCATGACAACTTTGTGTGACATATGTCACAGTTTGGAATTGATCCAACTAAGTGTTATGTTGTAAACACCGTGTTTCCTTTCCAGTGTTCAGAGGCTGAGATGTAATTTATTCCAATCAGGATGTACTTTGACAAGCCAGCTGAATGGGATGCAGCTGCTGTTGTTAAATATTTCCACCTCTCCCTGCTTTTCAGGTTTTCCCAGATGTCATAATCTTCAGAGCTCTCCATGCTAGCATTACAAGCAGCTCTGTCAAGGGTTAGGAGGAAATGAGAGTGGGATGTGCTGGAAGGAAAAGTAGCCCATTATGCTCATTATAGGAAGAGATGGACAAAGAGTTTTGATTGGAAAAGCCTTCTGCACTGATGAATAACTAATTCACTCTGATTCTAAATCTGACAGTTATTGTGCACTTGATGAATGCTTTGGAAATTCTATATGTGGAAAGACATCTCATAATAACATGACTCAGAAACAGTGAAGCAATAAGCCTTTTAAAACCAGAGATCCTACCTGAGCTGAAATTATGCTGGTTTTGCTTTGGAATACAAAACCTTTGAAAGCCAGTGTATTTTCCTCCACTCCACAAGCCTAGAAGGTAAAAAGCATTGCAGTGGTCTTCACATACCATTAGAAATGCCTGTCTTCTAAACTATTCCTCTCAAGCCCGTGAAACTTTAGCTGGATAACTTTTTATGGAAGCTTTGTACAACTTCTCATTGTTCTTTTGCAATGGAATGAGCAGTGGAGTTATTCCATGAGGTCTTTTGAAAGTGCATCAGTGGGAAAGAGTGTATGAAGCTGTCTGCATCTTTTGAAATTGAGTCCTTGCCACTTTTTGACTGGCAAAGAAACAGTAAAGCTTATCTGTATTTTATTTAGCCACAAGCATCACACAAACTTATTATCCCATCCTTGGCTAAACACATTTCTTAGGCTTTTCTGTGTTGTGGATTATCTGGCTGGCTAGTTGACCTCAGCAGAGCTGTGACTTTCTTAGTAATTTTAAATGACATCAAAAATACTTTCTCAACAATTTAATTTCCCTTACAATGGATAATTTTGCTTGTAGTCTCTATAACATTTTTCTGCAGTCAATATTTTTTACTTTAACAGTGAAGGAAATTGTGAGAGAGTTATACCTTTGCTAGAGTGGAGCAAGTGAAATTAGAGCTGGGTCTTGGGTTTTATTGACTCTTGCAGCCTTTCTTGCTCTGATTTCTGAAGCTAGGAAATAAATTTTAGTTTACTACATTCAATGTATCCAAACATCTTTGGATGCTAGGGAGAATAATGCTTTGACTGTTACTTTCATGGTCTTTAATTGAAGGTAAAAGTAATGACCACCAACGATGGAAGAATACCTTTCCTCTTTGAGATCAAACTGCAAGGAGAAAGCAGTAGGGAAGGCCTGCTGGGGTTACATAATGTCCCTGAGCAGACTTGTGGATAGATTAGATTAAATTTACAACAGTTTCTCTATGAATGCTCAGTCTATGCAGAAAGCCTTCCCAACACCAGCACATACTGTATACTGCTTTGGGAATTTCTCTGAAAACACCTTCCCTTGATGGCTTTTAGGCATTCATGCTTCCTCCAGTATAGGACAGTAGTAGAGAGAATAGTCTGGTTTTCTGTTAATCAAGATATCAGATTTTAGAAGTTTGGCTATGAATTCTCTGAATAGGCATAGCATAATGCACTGTATTGGAAAGTTCTTCAGGCTTCCTTACACAGACCTCTACAACTACCTGAAAGGAGGCTGTCAACAGCTGAGTGTCAGCCTCTGCTCCCAGGCAATGACAGGACAGAACAAGAGGACATACTCTTGAGCTGCACCAGGGGAGGCTTAGGTTGGACATTAAGAAGAATTTCTTCACAGACGTGGTGGTTAGACACCAGAATGGACTGCCAAGGGAAGTGGTGCAGTCACTGTCCTGGTGGCCTTTAAGGAAAGAATGGATGTGGCACTTAGTGCCATTGTCTGGTTGACATGTCTGGTTGACCCAGAGGGTCCCTTACTAAGCTTTAAAAGGGTATGTAACTAGGTCCATTTGGGTAAGGGCCAACCATATTGCTAAAATGCCAATTAATGTGGCTTGTAATACTTCTACGGTTCATATTCTAGTTTGCTACAGGTTTGGTTTGTACTATCGTTTCATTTCACACAAATGGAAAACAGGTGAGAAATAGTGATTTAACAGTAACTTCCTAACTTTACGTAACATTAAGGCTGTATTTGGACAAAGCAGAAGACCTGCAATCCACTCCCCCTCTAAAAGGTGTCAGCAACATGACCTGATGGAAACCAGGTCGTCTTTCAAGTTTATTAAGTTCTTGAGAAACAACCTACTTGCTTCTGGTTTATGTGGTAGTTTTTGTTTTCCTCTGTTTCTTCATTCTGCCCTTTTCATATAAGGCAATTGGGAAATCATGTAAAAATAAGTTCATGTTTACTCTTGTCATCATCCACTGATTCTGTTCTGCAAAACAGGATGACTTATGAAAGTGACAAATTACGACAAAATTTATAGTTAAAAACACACTGTCAAAATCTGATTGCCCACAGCACAAAGTGAATATTTTTTTCTGAATGCTGTCTACTCCTTACAATTACAGTCCACAATACTTCCTCTACAAATCTGGAGTTTTCAATGCTTAGATTCGAGAAGGAATGTGCATAATATGTCTTTATTTTCTGAATAGTGTCTCTACCAAGAAAAAGTCAAAAGTAACACTTGCTTACAGATGGGATTTCCTCAGATCTTTCTTCAGGATAATCAGCTTCAGTTTTATTACAATTTATCTTGATTTCTTCCTTCATAATTGCCCAGTCCTGGAAAATGAAGTGACTACTTGAGTTAAATGTGCAGGGTGGTGTAAGCTGAGCTGAAATCTCCATCATATGGTTTATTTCATGACATTTCTACTTTGAGTCTGGTGAGCAAAATAAAAATATATTTTGTTTGTTTGGGTTTTTTAAATGTTTGGTTTGGTTTTGGTTTTACAATTACAGTAATTTAAACTATCTAAGGGAAACTTTCAGGATGCTTTGTCATCACTAAGGAAATAGACAGGCAGTGGGCACTCTTGTCCAGAAAATCAAGTCTGAATTATTTAAGCATAGGGAAAAAATTCTGAAATGTAATATGTAATTTTAAAAAAAATCATATATTTATCATATGATTCAGCTCAGTGGTATTATTTTATGACAATTAGACACTTTAGAAAAATGTTATCAAATATATACAATTCTTCAAGGATAAATGACATCTGTGTTGTAAACTCACTAGTTTCTGAATTCATAGACAGGTGCTCTGCAACATGGCATGTAGTTTTTTTTTTTTTTTTTTTTTTTTTTTTTTTTTGTTGGATTTTTTTTTTTTTAATTGTNTCTGCTGGAATCATTGTTTCTTAATGGATTCTTCCAGACCCCTCATGTAGGGAGGACACTAGGTAGAAGTGCTCCTTTGCTGTTATTTTTCTCTTTCTCTATTAAATTTCCCTCAGACCTTTTTGGGCATAGAGTAGTTTTTATTGACAGTCAACATAGATTCCATTTCTGGGTACATGTATAAACTTCTGGTGCCATCATTCACTTTTTTAAGGGTCAAATTGACAATGGCAAATACTGAATACCCTTCAGTACAAAAAGTGAATATACAGAGCTAAAGGTACTTTACTTCTTGCATAACAACTTCACAGATTATACAATTCAAACCTTAAAAAAACCCACCAAAGTTTTGGACAACAATGACACCTGCTGAAAAGTGACTGCTTTTAGGTTGTTAAGCAGAAAGAGGTCAACTTTCTTTTAATAGCTTGGCAATCAAAACATTAATTTCAAAATACTATCTGAATTACCAATATTATTTTTCTATCTTCTCCTTTTTATAATGGCTAAATCACTTACTAGCTTTGTGCTTAATTTTTCTGCAATATGATAATCAGAAGTTGAGATATAAAGATTTTTTTCATTAAAATGAAATTTATTTGTGGTCAGTAGTTAGTATCTCCTAAACTTTTTAGTGTGTCTTGAAACAACGTTACTTTGTTGAAATTAGTCTGTGTTTAATAGATCAACTTGTAAAACCTGTTCAGAACAACTGGCAAAAAACAACCCCATGCAAATGCATGGATCTGCTCCTTTCCTGCTGCATTCCACAGTGCAGTGGCCAACCTGTCATCATCCATCGACAGAGACATGGCAATGATATAATCACAGTTGAAGTGGGTACAAGACTGTAGAGTTCTACAGCTGTTTAACAACTCAGATCAGCTTTCATTGTTGGCATCAGAAATGTCATACCCAGGTAGATAAAAAATTGTGTACTCTTAGGTGCACAGATGTGTTTTTAACCCTATGCAAGTCCAAAATGAAAAAGCATTTTCTTTTCTCTTCTAGAAACTCCTGTCTCTGGCATTTATGCCCAGATAAAACAGACATAAACGTTTTTTCCAGAGCTAATTATAGGGGGATAAATTGCTGTATCATAGAGTAATTCCACTTCCTGCCTTAGAATTGCAATGTTTAAATCTTACTAGTATATTATCTGCTTTATTTCTCATACCCACTACCATTTCTTGTCTGTTTTCTTCTGCTTGTTCTCACATACAATCTCATTCCTCCGTCCTGTGTAATGGAATGAGTAATATTTATTCATTTATTCTGCATGAGAATTCTCTTCAAGAAAGAGAACTGAGGGGATGGTGTTTTTCATTATTCATTATTCCATGTTACCTCACACTGCTAATTTTTTGTTGGTTGGTTGGTTGGTTTTTTTTTTTT
>VXAX01002194.1:1376606-1406840 GCA_013399835.1 Leptocoma aspasia
TTTGGTGATTCCTTTTGCAGTGTGGCAATAGTGTTTTTTGTATACTTTTGGTGTCAGAGCTACCACAGACAGAGCTTCTATTGATGGCTTGTCATAGCAGAGTGGAAAAAGATCTTGGGTAAAAATGTTAACATGGTAAGTTCCAGCTTGTACAGACAAATCTGAACAAAAGGATTGCAAGTGGACTGGCATGCCATATTGTAAAGCTGTTGTCAAAAAATTATTGTCCAAGACTTTACACATGGAGGATTACAAATGCATTCAGGCTTTTTTTCAAAGCACAGTTTGCTGAAAGAAAAGGAAAGGAATGGAAATGGGAGCAAATAACCTGCTCTCAGGACATAAAACTTTAGGAGTGAAGTGCGCTGCTTGGTATTCGGAGGCAAACGCAAGTATCAGGTATGTTTTTTTTGTTTTTTGGGGTTTTTTTTAACAGATAGGACAATTTTTCTACTGCATTTGTCAGAACTGTTGTCTGACATAACACTCATATCCAAAATAGAAGCTAAATATATACTGAAACAGTTCACCATAATTAAAAATTTCACTGATGTTGCTGTGGGGTTGGGGTTATTAAAATATTAATCTGGTAACATTTATCCCTACAAAATTTAACCTAACAGTACTGGATAGAGCAGGACTAGCAAGCTGGGCCAATGCCTTTGGTAAATGACATGTCAATCACCATTTCACTACTGGTTCACAGATCTCTGTCAATGTGGCTTCCCGCCTCCTGCTTTCCTGGTCCTTATTACTTCTTGACACAGGCTCATGAAGCTGCAAAACAATGTACAAATAGATGCCTGAGACCTCACAATGAATTTTGCCCCAATACACAATGACAATCCGTTGTGTGGCGATGCTACTAAAGTGGTTCTAAAAGGCAAAGTATGGTGTGGAGTCACAAGTTGCAGATTTGCATGAATTGAAGGTTTTAATGTGATCATTCAGACTGGCTCCACTGAAGCGATTTTATGGCTTTGTGTTAATTTGTCTGAGAGACGTTTATGGTATTAATAGTGCTGCAGGTTGGCCCAGCATTATGTTCAGTGTTGCAGTGGACTCACACGATAAATGGATGCTTGGGCTCTATGAAAACATGTCAGTCCTTCTATTTCCAAAATATACAGTAATGTTCACTGCTTCCTAAGAGTCCATTATGTGCTATGAGGGAGTTTTTATCAAAGCAGGCATAGTACAACTTCATGTTATGGATTCTTTGTTTGTTCCCTTATTGCCTCTTTCTGGTACTTCATTGCTATCAAGCTGCTTGTGATTAACACAATACACCTGCTTCTGTATGCTTCCTGTTAGTCTACAATTTTTTGCTATTAGGTTAATCCTCTAGAAAGTGATTTTTTTTCTTTTACAAGTTTTTAGAAGCTGCTCAGGAATTTACACCTTTATGCTGAGTAATAGGTGCCTGGAACGAAGGCTGTACAGATGGAGCAGCTCTGACAGGACTCTCCAATCCTATCAAGTGACTCACCTTATGACTGTGGAGCAACTGAAGGATAATTGTACTTGCTGCTTTGCTTTCCTCTGTCATGGTTCTCTGCACATCCTCATTCTGGCCACAAGTAGAAATGACACAGTATGATGAGATGAATAAACTTCCAGTGGCTGGCCTGACTGGTTAGCACAGGACACATTCCAAAGTGACACAGCTGGAGCCACTTGAATATGTCTTGTTTCAAGATTTCTTTCTTTTAGGAAGAGACCCTGGTGATAACTTTGAGTAAAAACTCTCCAAACTTCCCCAGGCCCATTTTCTATTTGTTGGACACTTCTTGTGCCTACATTCTCAGGTTCTTGTATGGCTGTAGTGCTGGTGTGGGGCTAGACTTTGCTGCTGACTCTTGGCTTCACAGCCTAGCTCCTGCCTGAACTTGTCTGAGCGTTCAAGGAGACCTCATGTCAAGGAGACCTTTTGTTCTAGCAGCACCAGATACATGAGGGTCTTCCAATGCTTTGTGTTGTGGTGGGCCTCTTGGCCCTCATTTAGGGGGGGCAGAAAGGAACTTTTCTCTGAGGATCCAACTCATTTTGATGTGCAGACAGCTCAGCTTCATGGAGGTCACTTTTCCACACTCTTCTCTGCATTGCTACTCCTGTTCAGGACCTGTAATCTTGCTTCAACCAACCAGCTCTTGCACCCTGTAAAGCCTTCTCTTTTTCCTCAGATGGCCCAATCTCAGGCAATTCTTGCTGCCTCTAGGCTTAATTTCTGTTTCCCTGTTCCTCCATCAGCCAGAGTTTCAGAGTATGAGCTGTCAGGGCACACACTTTACCATCTCCATGGGATTTAATGCGCTCCCTCCCTCCCCAAACTATCATCCAGAATAACTTTAGTACTGCTTCGTGGGAAGCCTTGATCTCAAGGTTAGTGTAGAATGAAACATAAGTGTGGGAGGCTATTTCAAGGGCCAGCAACATGTGCTTTATCACATTTGTGTTAGAAAAATAACTGCTGAACCCAGTGTAGTTACGGCATATTTACAATTTTTGATGAAAAACATTTCTGTTGTTTGCTTTTTTTGGTGCTTACCTGCACCTTCTGAGATTGTCTCTAAAATGGTTGTTTTGGTCTTCATTTTTAAAAAGGTTTGTATGTATCCCATCAAATCACTTCTCTTGGGGCCAAGCAACCTCTGAAAACACTGATTCTAGTAGGTTATTCTAATTACCTTCTCACACTTCTGCTTGCTATTTGCCTTTTTTCCCAAGTTAAACGTTAGAAATTGGATTAAGGAAATAGTTGATAATTCCCATTATTTAACTAGTAGCATCTCACTAAGTTCTTCTCACCAAAATAAGACTTTTGAATACAAGTTTATCAAACTGCAACAAAAATCAAACACAGAAAAAGACCAGAAAGCAAACTAAATCTGTACAGTATCTTGCCAGCTAATGTATAGTATTATCTATAATTACATTAATCTGCAAGCTGCACAGCAGCAGCAGCCAAACCACTGGTGTGTTATCCACACTGTTCTAGCCACCAGTGAAAACACAACACTCTATGGGCTGCTATGAGGAAAGCTAACTCCGTCCTAGCTGGACTGATTACAGGAATAAAAAGACACAAACGTAAAAAGAGACAACCCCTGGGGTTTGTTTTGTTTTTTTCTTTTTGTTTGGTTTTTTGGTTTTTTTTATTTGTTTGGGTTTTTTTTTCTTCTTAAAGTATGCATCTAATGCTCTGGATCCGTAACTTTACCAAAATATTGCTACACGTGTGTTTGGTTGGATAACCTTTGATTCAGCAAGGGGAGATACACTTGCTACTAAAATTATTGGATGTGATTTTCAAACCAAGCTTAGCTTCATATGTGAGGTGTTTTAAGTAATCTTCATGAATTAACAGTTTCATTCTTGTCTGCAGATGAAATCAATTGTTTTGGACAAAGGAGTGAAAAAACCTAGAAATCTCATTGCCATTTGGTTCCTGGAGGGGTCTTTGATTTTGAACTTACTCTTTGAAGACAGTAGCCTGTGTGCACTGATAATCACTGCTGGGAAATGGCAAGCCATCATTGCTGGGGGACATTCAGGTCTGTCACCCTAGGACAATTGTTCTCTTCCCATACAGCTGCCATGAAGTGCAATCTGTTTTTCAGTCAAAGGGTCAGGTGTGGTTATTGTCTTACCAGGTGCAGATAAATAATTTAGTGCTATACTGTTTGGTAATGGGAAGGGAAAGTTCAGGAGATCTGTTGACTGATAGAAAGTTTTTCCAGTTTTGCTATTGCTGTTTTAGGGTCAACAGGAAAGTAGAGATCTGTGTAGGTTAGAAAGCTCCTAATTCAGCATTAGATTCTATATCCATATGCTTCTTAAGTCCTTAGGAATTCTCAGGAAGATCAGTCTTCCTGATATATAACACAGACCTACAGAGATTTAAGGAATTATTACTAGTAGCAGAATTTCTCAAGGATTTGGCCAAAGACATGCTTTTGACAAATATAAGGCTGAATGTTGTCTTTCATATTGCCAGCTGATGGCTTTCAACTGACATTGCTGATCAGGGCCTGCAAATTTGCCACATTAGACAATTTTTATCTTTAAAATCTAGACTATATTTTCAGCCAAGATGAGCTGAAACCTCCTCCAAACTGCATAGTACCCTCTGAGAAATCTAGCCCTTGATCTGCTCTCTATTTCTACTTATTCGGTGTTGGCATATTTTATGATCCTGCCTTGGAAATGGAAAGCTTGACTGTTTTATTGAACTCTTGCTAACAACTGGCTCTGTATTAAAAATCACCCCTGCCAGGCCTTGGAAATATTTTACTGCTGCAAGAAACCTTATGAGCATTAAGCTAAATGTGGACATTTTGTAAACAATTCTAGGAAGTTTAGATTTTTTTACTTTTTTTTAAAATATATAATCTAGAGAATGGTGCTGTCTGTGGCTTGCAAGGGAGATGTATAACAATAGCCATGCAAGTAAAGCAGCACACTATGAAAATAATTGTGTCAGCGAGGATGTGGAGTAAACTCTAGAGGTGAAAGAAATCTATGAATTAATTTCACTTGACAATTATAACTGTGCACAAAACATACTAAGAATGATGCAATGTAATTAGTGAAACTAAATAGTGAAACCACCAATTCGATATACACCCTTACATTTTTATTTCCTTTTCTTTACGGCAATANGGACCTAGTATATCCTTTGGAAATTCACTATTCTATACTTCTGACTTGATTGTCTTTTTAAAGTATCACCCCTCTTCATTTTTGTACAGTTCTTTTTTCCCTCTATCATCCCCCCTTCCTCGCACCTTTTATAGCAATAAACCTATGGTTTAATCAACCAGATCTCTTCTTATCACTTAGTTATATGAGTTACCAATCTATTACATTATTTTCTTTTCTTATCCTTTTTTTTTTCTTTCTTTTTTATTTTTCTTCCTTTTTCCCTGCTCTTTGCATCATTAGTAAATTCTTCAGTAAGTCTGGGAAAATGTTTCCCCTTGTGACTGGAAAGGAATCTGGGATTAAGTGTTTATATCCAACCTGCCATGGTTTGTGAATCCATTGACACTTAGACTCACAGGAAAGGTCAGGAAAAGTAACCTTTTTCAGCTTCACCACTCCTTAATCTCATTAACTATCTCAAAAAGTTGTGCTTTCTCTTCTGGTGGGGGTAGCTGTATTAAAATATCTGTCTATAAATGGGTTTTAAATCAGCTGCAGGTGGATAAAGCATTATCCCTGAAGACCCAAAGGCTTCATACAATTCCTGAAACATGCAAAGTAGTTTATGAGAATTCAGAGTAGTGAAGAGAGGGACACTAATGAGGGTCAGCTTACCAGCTGGTGATCCAAGTCACTAGTTTCTGACATATTCACAAATTATTCTCTCAGGCACCATCTTTTAGTGGTGTCATCTTTTTTGAATAATGGGCAAAATTTCACAATATGAGGCATCTTTCCTGAAAAGTTGAAATGCTCCTTAAGTGTGGAGCTACTTGGGTGATGCTACTTATGTTAAAGTGTTGTTATTTGGTTGTTTTTAGAACAGACTTTTAATCTGCTCTCTGAACATTTACTTTTTAACACCTTTCACACACAGATTTTTATTTTTCCTTTCTTCTGTTTAAGGACTTTCTGCAGAATTACAGTCTAATCAAAATAAGAGGACTTAATATAGAACTTGAGTGCATTTTAATGTGATATAATATTAAGCTTACCTTCAGGTAATCAGAATTTGAGGTCATATTTAAGTTAAGGCTCAACCTAAAAAAAGCCTCTTTAGTGACTGTACTTTATGAAACTGCAGCACTGGTCAGTTTTGAGGGATTTTGTTAGCTGTCATTGTGTCTCTGATCTTTTTTCCTTATTCTTTCTGTTTTTCCAAGAGCATATAGTAGCAGAATTTTCAGTGTAAAAGACTGACATAGCAGAAAGTTCTGACTTTTATCTTGGAGAAATCAGGATAAAATATTTCATGTCGGGTTTTTAGCTTACAGAATAAAATGTTCTCCATCATGCATGCATCACGAACAATGCTGTAATCAATATGAATTAAAAAGATGGTGTGTCACAGTGGTGGCAAACAGCATGCTTGTGGTTCAAAATAAAATCTATTTTTTTCTGAATGTCTCCCCAGCTTGTGATTTGGCTCTGATTTAGATAGGCTCTTGGACAATTGTACTATTCAGGTTATATGAGTTTCTGTCAGAGGAGTTACATTTTTTGTTTGCATTTTTAATTGCATCTTTCCCAGTGAGACAATTGTTTGTGGAGAGGACTGCCTTTGAAGGCTCTGTTTTAACTGTTTTATTTATAACAGTGCTATAGCTGTGTATTCTAGTCTTTCATGTGTCTGGACAATCTGCACCTCTTTTAGTTGCTGGATGTTATTTAGTCCTAGATATCATCCTTTATTCAAAACCTTATTGGCCTGAACCTATCTTGCAGAGCTGTTTTATGAGCATTTTACTTTTTTTCTGTGAAATGGTAAATTACTACAGCTTTTATGTGAGGTGTAACATAGTTTTCAATGCAGATTTAGTAGCATAATCCAATTTCATATCACATGAGAAGAAATACCTTGGTAACTCCTGTTTTTTAACTAGCTTACAACTCTCCTCTAATATTTGGAGGGACTGGTCTCACCTAAAAGTAACCTTCCACTGAACTTAGTGAATTTACATGTGCTTCTTGTTAACTAGGTTCTGGAGAGGGGTCTACTGTTATTTAAATTCTGGGGTATATTTGTATCTGGGGCTGGTCAAATTTCTGTTTGCCCTGAAGTTTCTGATAAGATCAAGGCCTAAAATAGAAGGAGTGGAAAGAGAGAGATGCTTGTGTGACTACAAGTGAAAATATTCCTCTGAATGGACTTCAGACCAGTATTTATGAAAGTGTATTTTTATAAGAGTTGAATGAGTGATAAAGTATAACAAGGACCAGTAGCTTCTGTCTTCATCTCTGCAATGCACTTTAAAGAATTTTAAGAGTAACAACTGTGTTGTGCAGTGAGACTTCTGGAACTCTTGTACAGAAACCGTCACTCTATTTCCTTCTACTACTTGATGCGTGGGCCCATGCATAACAAGATTTTGGATTCACAGCTTAGTCATGTGAAGGACTCTAAATATATGGGTTTAATAGTCAAAGAAGAGTGGTAATGGGTTTGAGATGTGTTTATATCCTTAGCTTGACTCCTTCGAACTCCAATTACTTTTAAAAAAATCAAATAGATGGGGTATTTTAATCTATCAATTTAGATTTCTCATGGGAAAAATAAGAAGCATATATATGAAAGAATGGAGGCTAGAGAAGCATTGGGTTGGGAAAAGCTGATGGAAGACAGCAAGAGCTCATTTAAATTTGTTCTGACTTTATGAAATGTAGATTTTAGAAATGTTTCGGGTTTATTTTGTCATATTATAACCGACCTCTATATTTCAAGACGTCTGGTGTTGTTAGGAAAATGAAGACAATTTTCTCTTGCTGTTTGTTTTATATGTCTTTCTGATGTTGATATATTTTTAATTAGAGATACCAAATATTTAAAAAAATTATTTTATGTCAAGTTCTCCTCTACCCTTCTTTATTACCTTTGCCTTTTGTCTGCCAGCAATGAAAATTAACAATTTCTATACAAAAATATTTCTATACAACATTATTTTGTGCCCGCTCTGCAATACTCTACTTCACAGACACACATGGCGTGACTCTTACTCAATATTGTGTTTAGTAAAGCCTGTGAGAAAATATTTTCCTACCAAGTCAGAAAACAGTTTTCAAAGGTAAACTTGCTTTTTTTCCATCTTTTATATTCTTTCATACAAGGCTTTAAAGGAATTTTCACATATGCCCAAGGCTTCTGACATTAAACATTGTCTGAGCTTTGAGAGACCTACCAAGTGGTCTCTGCAAAGAGGCAATATATGGCGATATTATGGAGAGCTTGGAACTGCAGCGACAGCAAACATATATGATCCTACTGACACATTTCTTCATTGTTCTTTGCTCACGGCACAGTGGATGTAAGCTTCGTTCTTTTTATGCCTTCAGCCATGGCAAACAATCAAGGTTCTGGCTGTTGCAGGAAGGATTTGTGTAACTCACTATTTGGATGATAGACCCTTTCCCCAAAGTCATCATGTCGGGGAAGAATCACTGATTGTAAACTCACTGCAGCTTTGCTTGCGTGCTGCTCACTCAGTGTTGTAGGACTCTTGCTTAGGACTTTCTGTTCAAGGGGTAGCAGGAGTCAGGAGGCCTTAGTTACCTATCTTCGTAGTTGCTTTGCCATGTGCAAATGAGAAGACACGGTTCTGACTGCCAGAGCCAGAACTTGCAGTTCCAAGTTGCAGGCTGCTGTTATCAAAGAACGAGCAGTCTCCTCGTGTTGTGCCAGTAAAGGAAAAAAAAAAAACATTTTGCAGGCTGTCTCAATATGTTTGGCATAGTAAGCCCATGATCACAGCTGACATTGCATCCATTCGAGGATTACCCATTAGAGCCAGCTCCTGAGGCTGCACCTCCTAGTTTCTGAGCAAGGCAGTGGAGGGAAATTCCCCCTCCTTCCCCACAGAGTTCTCCCCCATAGCCACTAAAGTTCCACTAAAGCTGCCAGATGATGATGAACAGTCTGCTGCCAAGGAGTGTTATAGTGGGCTGTGTTGCAACAGGCACGCACAAATCACCCACTAAGGTCAGTGATGACAGTGCTTGCCTTCTTAGTGGGTGCATCAACTTTCACTTGCTCTTTTCATAAACACAGATTAGAGAAGAATCAGATTAGAGCTTGGTTTTTAATAGCTGAGAATTTTTTCCCCTGCCTTTTTTCTCATCTCCCAGTCTACCCCAATGGTGACACAAGACTCAGTCGGGGCCTGTCTCTCATTAGCAGAAATGTTCCTGATTCCAGAGGAGACATTCAGATCAGCAAAATATCCCATTCCAGGAAAACCATGTTTTCAGCTCTGGGATGTGATGCATAAGTGTCTTTATTGCTCAGATACAGGAAAAGTAGATTTTACTTAGACATTTCTATTCAGCGCCATGGTGAGCTGGAAAATGTTAGGGTCACATGTAGGTTCTTCTGTCTTCCTTTTTGGAAGATTAAATATGGTTCTTGTAGGGTGCAGAATAGGCAATGAAATTGCTGCCTTCTCCTCACAGCAGCCTGCTCCAGCTGTGTTGTGAAAGGGTGATGGGTTACTGCTTCTAATGCTGTATCCCAGGCTTTCACTCTATCATGGGCTGTAAGCATCTAAACCCCCTCAAATTCCCCAGGAGCCACCAAAGACAAAGAGCATGTGCAATTCAGGGATTATGCCCTTGTTCTTCAAAAGGTGTGATGCCACTGCTGCAGAATCTGGTGCGGAAACAGAGACACTGAGATCCTCCAATGTTTCCTATAACAGTGAGTGTTTTCCTTCATCACACTTCCAAAGAAAAAATACCACATAGAAAGAAGAAAATGGGTTTCCTGACTTGCTTTTTGAATTTTCTGAGTGAGAAATTATA
This sequence comes from Leptocoma aspasia, assembly GCA_013399835.1. Classification (NCBI taxonomy): domain Eukaryota; kingdom Metazoa; phylum Chordata; class Aves; order Passeriformes; family Nectariniidae; genus Leptocoma; species Leptocoma aspasia. The sequence goes on from VXAX01002194.1 coordinate 1,386,102, forward strand.
AAAGTTTTGAAGATGAGTTTTATTTTGGTGATGATTTTCAATTGAATAAATCTAGACAGCATAACTAACCCACTCCTTGGGTTCATGTTGAATTACTATGTTTTTACCAGGCTCTTTGGTACTCTTTGCCTCTGATAGGTAGTCAGGGACTATGTTTAGACCCCCAGCCCTTCTTTCTTTCTTTGCTTACTGAGTCAGAGAGGTAAGGACCAGAGAAGGCTTTTCCCCTAATTTAGTCTGCTTTCCAAACATCTCCTTACATATGGAGCTAGTGCTGGGTGAAGAGATGGAGGAGAATGGGGGAGAAAGAGATGCATTTAGGGACAGACCTGAACTCTGAAATTATTCCAAAGTTTGATCAGGCCCATAGGAAGAAGGAGGTTAGGACACTGATTCTGAAAGAGGATTAATATTGGCACAGTAACCTAGAGGTCTCTGCAAAAGTTCTCTATTTCTCAGGAAAAGCTCAGAACAGGTATTGAACAAAGAGGATTAAAAGTGACCTTAAATTCCTTGCAGGAAGAGGATAGGGAGTGATCAAAGTCTACATTAAGTAGAACAAAAAATGTAGATCAAAATTTATTAAAGAAGACAGGCAGACGCAGTAACCACACTGTTTAAACTTGGGTATCATGTTTTTACACAACTTGATAGCTGAAAAAGTTTATCTCCATAAAGGGTATTTCTTCTTTCTTCCCTCTTTCCTTAATGCTGGGACCTGGGGACATGCTTTAGGGGACACTTAACCATGCTTCCTCTGATTTTACCTTTTTTCCTAGATGTGTGGACCAGATGAATGTCTACTCTGGGTTGGTAGGACCATTTCTGCATTACTGCAGTAGAATACAAGTATCAGAAACTTCCACAGTTTGGACCTTTTTCTTCATGAGGACAGACCAACAAAAGCAAAAATTCAGGAAAACATGACTGAACTAAAGCATTGTGAGTAATCTTGGTGTTATTCAAGCACAACTTTTTGACAATACAGAAGAATCAAGTGTATCAAGTGTATCCTTTATTGTTGGCTTTCCCAGAGTACTTCAGCATTGAAGAACTTAAAATAGTTTTTTATCTCGAAAAAGAATAATCATGTTTACTGTAAACTGTAAATGTTTTTGCCAGAAAATGTTTATCCTATTCTCCTGAGAATGCATAAGTGGGTAAGTTGAACAATCTCTTTCTGGAACTTGATGGTGGACATTGTATATCATGTTACGCAGCATAAATGATGCATAATTTTTCTAGCTTGGAAGAATACTTGAATGTAGTTCTGCCTAAATTCATCTCCCTGGATTTTGAAACAAAAGGGAGAGAAGAAATGTCATAACAGCTTGCAGGAAGACACTCTAGGATGTAATGAGCCATTTTCAGTCATTTACCAGCAGTCCTTACTAATCAGGGGGGGTTCCAGTTGACTCAAAGTTAGCAAATGTGATGTCCATCTACAAGGAGGGCCAGAAGGAGGGAACCATAGGCCAGTCAGCCTGACCTTGGTGCCAAGGAAGGTTGTGGAGCAGATCTCTTGAGTGCCATCAAGGAGCATGTGCAGAACAACCAGGGGATCAGGCCCAGTTTCATCACCAAAAGAGTTGCCCAGCATTATTACAGGCTACCCGGGGAAGTGTTGCAGTCACCAACTCTGGAAGGATTTAAAAGTGTGTAGGTGTGGCATTTAGGGACACAGGTTAGTAGTGGACTTGGCAGTGCTGGGTTTACAGTTGGACTCAATAATTTTAGAGGTATTTTCCAACCTAAACAATTCTGTGATTCTATAAAGGCATGGGATTTGTGTGTTAGCTCAAAGCATGGAGTTTCTTTCTCAAAAAAATCAATCTGTGTCTATCACAGAGGATGAATTGTGAGGGCTGTCTGATCCTGAAGCACAGTCAACTTTAACCAGAGTTACTGTACTGCTTCTGATGGGTGGATTTAACAGTTCCTTGGACCACATTTTTAATACTCTAGTTGCAGACCTTACAGACTTCAAGGGAAGAGCAATCTTAGCTTCAAGGAAAGAGAATGAACTTTTCAACAGGCACTGGGCATGAGAATATTTATATATTTCATGAGAATATTTATATATTTCCTAGAAGACATTTGAATCATATTTTTTGCTGAGTTGGAGTTGAAACATTCACAGAGAGAAAGCATATGCAAAACAGCTGAGCTCAGGTCTTTGTTTAGAGTTGTGCTGGATTCGTTGGGGTGCTCTGTGCTATATATAAATCAAAATTGGATTAGGATAGTCTAAAACCGAAGACATGACTGACAGTTGTGTTTCTCAGCCTTGAACTACTCCATCATTTATTGTGACAAGATGATATTCAATAGCTTACAGATTGTTTGCTCACTTGACTGCTTAAATACAATGTTGAGGCTGTTGTTGCCAGCACCAAATTTAGGCATGGTGGTTTGAGCTCCTGCTGGGTTAGACAAAACCCTTTTCCTGAGTGACTTTCTTACTCATTCTCCTGGGGACTGCTAAGTTGGCTTTGTCAGGCAAAGATCTCTGTGCCTCAGCATTCTTATGCAGCTGTCTGCAGCCTTTACTTTCTTATTAACAGCTTTCTGTTTAAGCATCACTCATCTTGTGATTTGTGCACCAAGGTCTCTTCTACATGGGCAGCTGGTGTTGACGGCCTTCAGCAGCGATGGCAGATGAGTTCCTTCTTTGCCTGTTGCCAAATGTAGAACTTTGCTGTGCATGAAAATACTTTAAGTGTGACATCTCGTAGGATCTGGGCAGTGCCACACAACTGGGTCTCTGGCGCTGCCTGCTGGGGCCCATCTGGGGCCCTCAGGAGTGTGGTGACAACCTGCCAGAGCCATAACTGGATCCTCAGACTGTCACTGACTTGCTTGTTTGCCTCTGAACCTGACAGCAGATACTACATAGGTTTTGCTGGAGCAGGCAGCTACAGGTTGAATACACAGGTGTAGGATTTCCAAGCCCCTAATATCTGGCAGTTCTTCTCATTCCTTTTCCCCCTTTGCCTGCCACCTTTTTCAGAGCTGCAAGATGGAGTTTCCCCAGCAGAAGGTCCCTGTGTACAGCCCTGTTTGGGCAATACAGAGGCTGCACCAGTGCTACCTTTGAGGTTTTGGCTCTCAGGTCTCTTGACAAGACCAGTAAACCTCTCTCTGCTCGGTGAGGGGCTGCATCACAGGACTGGGCCCTGCCCCAACAGACCCTGATGGGGACCTCCAGCCACCAGGGAACCACTGCACCCTGTGACACCCTGAGCAATGGACCGTGCAGAGCACTGAAGCTTCAAAACAAGTGTTTTTTTGGTGTAGACTTGGTTCAGGTGCCATGACATGGTTGTCATGTACTATGGTGGGTTTGGCTGGGGTAGAGATAATTTTCTTCACAGTGCTGGTATGATGGTATGGTTTGAATTTCTGCTGGAAACAGTGCTGATAACACAGGGGTGTTTTTGGTACTGCTGAGCAGGGCTTAACACAAAGACAAGGCCTTTTCTTCTTCTCATCCCACCCAACCAGTAAGTGGGCTGGAGGAGCACAAGGAGTTGACAATGATGTCATGGCACCCATACTATATGGAATTATGCTCCCCAGATAGGATAAAGCTGGGAAAGAAGTAGGAGAAGGGTACATGTTGGAATCACAGCATTTGTCTTCCCAAGTCACAGCTACATGTGATGGAGCCCTGCTGTCATGGGGGTGGATAAATACCTGCCTGCCCATGGAAAATGGTGAATGAATTCCTTGTTTTGCCTTGCTTGCATGCATGCAGCTTTTGCTTTACCTACAAAACTGTCTTCATTTCAGTCCACAAATTTTCCCACTTCTCTCTTCTGATTCTCTCCCTCACCAGCAGGATGGAGCAGTGAGTGAGTGGCTGCGTGGTGCTTAATTGACAGCTGGGGTTAAAACACGATATGCACAAAGCTTAAAAATATACCTGCTGAGTGGCTACATAAATGTGTAAGTCCTCATGTTATGTGCATCCTTGTGGGTGTATTTGGTTTTCTCCTTAATGAGCTTGGCAAGGATTTCTGGAGTGGAAGGAAGGCAGAGGAGAGGAAGAGTTTGCCCTCCTTTGTACCCTGTGGCACACTTTCCTCTTAAGCTAATTCATCTATCAAATTATTTGTAATTTTGGGTACTGTAACACTTGGCAACAAAAACAGTTATGTCTTCTTGTGGCACATTGCAGTAGACATTTAAAAGCCACCATATAATGAGCCTTGTATTTGTCAGGAGGTGGTGGGTAGTGTAGTGTGGGCTATGGTAACATGTAGAGAAGATGTTTTTATGCCAGTTCTGGAAAAAATTGTTGTACTTTGCTTTCCTCTGTGGGTAACTGGACTTGGTTGACTCAGGTGATATTTTCAAGCACTAACCTGTTTGAAGCACTAACCTGCCTTTGACAGAAGCTGGTAGGTCAGATCCTGCAGACTTCAAAATTAATTTGATTTGTAATAACTCCTACCAACCAGTCTGGGCTTTTCATGTTGCCCCTGATAAACCTGGAAATGTTTTAGGTTAGATACCCTACAGCTAGGGAATTTTGCAGGTTTCTGCTTTCAAATAAAACACCACTAATAAATGAGAGTAGTTCCAACATACGATGTGGCTTTTCAAAGGTCCCTAAAAGATTAAGGAATATGTCAGGGAGTGAGTGCAATGCCATTTTTCTTCCTTTCTGTGAGTTACAGAAGGTGGTGGGTTTATCGGCAGTTTCACATGTTTTGATAGAGACAATATAAGCAAGTGTTTCTAAATCTGTGCTCTGGATAGCTCTCCTGCTCTTCCTTCACTTGCAAACAATCTTTTTTTACTGGTTGTTGTTTTACTCTGTGCCATTATGCCCTGTTTGTTTCTCTTGTTTTTGTTTTGTTTTGTTTTTTGGTCACCTTATCTGTCCCAAGAAATTGTAGCTTTCTGTTTTAACGCATAAACCAGAAGTATTTCCAGGATATGTACAGCTATGGTCTTGAACTTGTGACATTTAAAGGGCAATAGAATGCTAATGTGACTAATAAAACAAGAAAAATGGCATTATATAAGTCAGTGTGAAAATGGCTCAACCTACCTTTTAAATTAAATAATTTAAACAACATTCATTCATAGGGGCATGGAGGGAGGCTGCAAAACTTGGGTGATACAGGCAAAGCTATAAAAAACCCTTGTAATTCTCTTTTGACACCTTTAAAAATGATCCAGCCAACTTTCCCTATGATGGGGACTCCTTACCATTTATTTTCTGCAGATGATAATTCACAAAAGTAACTGACTGTATGTTTTTGTTTTGTTTTCATTCTGCTGTGAAAAATGTTATAAACTGAAAGCAATTTTATTGGAATTTTTTACATTGATTTTTGGATTTTTCTTTGAACATGTGCAGCAAAGTTCCACATTTTGTAGTTCAGTATTTCTAGCTAATGCTATGAGGCCTATGCAACCATCTATTACACTTGCAGGTCAAATTCTTTCTGAACAATACTAAGGTTGTACTGATTTTAAATGTATGACATGTGGCTGCTAAGTTATGAAATTATGTGTATGGATTGAAAATGAAGGAAAGCACCCATAAGTTTTACCTTTTTGACCTATCCTTTCCACCCTGATGAAGGTTTCTCCGTCAACGTGAAAAACCACCAAAATTTTCAGGTTATTACAATAGTCAAAAGGCCTCAAATAACAAGAACAATTTGTGATTATAACCCACAGTAATTCTAAGGTATGTTATTGTTCTAAATACAGTTGGTTTATTTGATTGAAGGTATACATATGAAGGAAATTTGGGGGTTGAAAGCTGGAAGTGTCCCATGTATCTGTGCTAAAGCTTTCTACTTGCAATAACAGAATTATAGCTATTTTTTCTGTTTCTTTAACAACAGCAAAAAACAAACCCCAATTACTCAGCGAGTAAGCAGATACAGATCTTATATGACAGCTTAAAAGTACACTTGACTAATTAACATTAAAAGCTTATTAAAATATTGTTTCCTTTAATACAAGTTATTCTTTCATCTTTTCCAGTAATGCATCACTTATTAAATTTTTGATGTGGAAAATTAGTGCTTCAGGTCTACAGAGAGTGACAAGCATAGTGCTGAGAGAGTGACAAGAATAATGTTTGAGCTATAATTTCAGGATTAATAATGCAGATTCACCCTTCCTAATGGAACAGAAATGTGGACACCTCATGAAAGCTCCATGCTGTAAGTTAAGTTTTGTCTTAACTCCCATCAGTGGTATTGATGCTTTCTTACACTTGGATTTTACAATAGAAAAAATTTATATAGAAATCTTTATTATGCCTCTTTTTTCTCAAGTAACTCAAGATGCTTTCTCTTCTCCTGTCTGTGTGCCCTGCTCTTGTTATTCTAGCTTAAGTGCTTCCTGCCACTGAGGGAGCTTGTTTTATTGGTGTCTTAGTTCTGGTCAGGACAGAGTTAATTTTTTTTACAGTAGCTGGGCGTGGTGGTGCCCACATGTAGTACATGTCAGACCCAGCTGACAGGGAGGCTGAGCCCACTGGATCAGTCCAGCCCAGGAATCCTGATTTCCTTTTACAATTTGTCCTAGGCTGCAGTATGCTGTGACATGTGGGTACATCCAAGACTGTACTGTTATTCTATACCATCCTATGCCATTGCCAGTGGTGGGGAAAAAGGACTCTGGCTTCCTGGAGGAAAGGTATTCCTTCTCTGGTCAGGAGAAAGCATCGTGTGATGGGAAAGAGCTGCTTGGTATTTGTCATGGTTTTTATGTGTAAATCGTTGACTTACATGTTTTGTTATTAATATTGTAGCTGTTACTGTTCATTTTCTTATCTCACTGCTATAAATGAATTGTTTTTATCTCAACCTGTAACACCTTTTTCTACCTCCAGTTCTGAACTCCATCCCCAGAGCAGGAAGGGAAAGGGGAAGGGGAGTGGGAGAGTCCAAGAGAATGGCATCTGGTTTGGGGCAGTCTTAGGGGAAGCGGGGTAGAGGAGAGGCACTAAATTGGGGAGTGTCATTCCTAAATCATGACGTGACAAGACGTCAGCTGGCCTTTTCAGTTTTGCTGGGTTTTGTGAGTAGCAAATCCATGAGGACAGGATGAATTAGATTGATATGTCTGCACTGGCCATCCTTTGTGACTCACATACTGTGGCCTGTAGCTCAGGATCTTTGAACCCTGGACCTATTTGGGAAGTGTGTGTGGGTGTGTGTGTGTGTAAATAAATCCACATTATCAGTAGTGGTCTTCCTTCTTAAAAGACTAGTATTTCTAAAATGAATTTGATCCCATTGGTGATGGTGGGCACCTGTTCACTAAATTGTCATGTACAATGTAGGCATTTTCTTGAAGAATTTCCTTCAAGATGGAAACTGATTTTTTTTTATAAAGCTAATAACTTAATACCTTTCCCCCCCCTATTTTGCCTAGTATCTGTTACGTAGGAATCCTTTATTTTACCGGACAAATGCCTCTTCTTGATTTCTCACTTCTCCTTTTGATAACTACATGCAGATTTTTCCCCTCCTTACTGCAGTTCTTTTTTTTCCTATTTGCCCTTGTCTCCAGCATTTTCTCTGGGAATAGAAAGGACAGGGGAGAATGATTACCTTTTGCTCACTTTCAAGATTCAGAGCATTGTAGAAGACTTTATGGCAATCTGTTCTCCAGCTGAATACAGCTGGTATAAACTCACTGTAGAAGTAGTGGTAATTTAAAGATTGCTCTTACTCAGTGCTGAAGATTTTAAAATGCACTAGAATTTTGCAGGAAATCTTTATTGAACAAAATAAAACTAACAAAACTTGAATATTGTTCAATAATGTTTATCTAGAAAGACTGAATGTAATTCCCAAGATGGTGCAACTGTAAGACTGTAAAAGAAAGGAAGTTTTCTCACTGTTGTATCATAGAAAGCAAAAACTTATTCTGAATTCATGTGGGGCAACTTAAATCCTACTTTTTAATGTCAGAAACAGTTATCTTAATCTCCCCTGACAAAGCTTTTCCATGAAATGTGTTTTCTATCTGTATGCTTTCCATCTTAGTATGCCACACGCTTCTCACACCCACAGCTTCATGATGACAGTACATCGTGCTGCAGTCCCTTGAAAGAGGTTTTGATTTGGCTGCAATATTTCTGGTCATGTTAGATGCTTGGCTGCAATAAAATCAGGTCTGGACCATTCTGTGTTTTTGCTTTGCTGAAAAATTTGCACAAGAACTTTTATTTTTCCTTTCCTGTGGTAAAAGCTACAAATACCATGTCTCTAAAGAGAATTACAAAGAGTTCTCAATATTAAGGAGTTAGCAGGGTGATAGTTACCTGCTTGTTGTTAGCTGTGATTTTTTGTGTTGTGGAAGGGCAACTCTCCTGCACCTGTTGCTCCCATATCTGATGAAAGCCAGCTCCAGAAACTTTGTGGGAAGGCAGATTGGGCCTTTTAGCCTTTGTTTATATGGCTGTAGATACAACAGGGACAGGATGAACTCAGTCATAGTTAATGTGTGAGTTAGTGGTTTTTCTGTGGATTTTAGCCACCCAATCTTAATACTGTTTTGAGCCTTACAATGTCTTAAGAAAGTACAGCTGGTTATTAATTACTCAGTAGCCATTTTTTTATTCCATGTAACCACTATTAATTGGTTCAAAATCATAATATATGTGAATGATTTTTCATTGTGGCAATGCCTTTGCTTGAAACCTATTGAATCTTTCAAAATACTTCAGAAATGTAGGAACTGCAGATGATATTTACTTTCCAAAAGAACAGGCTAATTTTTTTAAAATTCTTATTTGTCACTAAATCTTTCAAAGCTAGATGGTTTTAATAGAGGTGTAATAGTTTAACTTTAAAATTTGGGCACTAAAGCCCAGGACTTAAACTAAAACAAACTAGTGATATACTTAAACCATATTTTTTGTCTGACTGTGATAAGAATCTTTAAGTCCAAGAACCTCTATAAGGAATGTGTATGCCAAAGAGGCAGTGGTTTAGAAAAAAAGGCAGTGGTTGGCAAGGACTCCTGGGCTGAAGGAGTAACAAGTGCATTCCTACAAAAGCAGTTCCTGGCTCCCAGCCCAGCAAAGTTCAACAGGATCCAGGCTGAGTCTTGGGCTGATAACTCTGCTATGCATTTCCTTATTTCTCTTACTGGTCAAGGTGCATATTTGGTTTACTGCAGTCACTCAGGGAGGAAGACAGCAATAAAGGGTGAAAGTTTAGGAACCTTCTCTATTATATACTGTTGCTTCTAGGAAATCAGATTATGGAATTTTGCTGCTTTTCGGACCTTAGAAAAAGGTGGACCCTTTTAGTCAGTTTTGTAAAGCTTTGTTAAAACAGGGATAAGAGTCTCTAGCTTCCTACTTACAGTGTAAGTTTTGTAGCAGACTGGAGGTGTAGTTTGGTTTTGAGGGTAGGAAGTGATGGCCTGGGTAGAAAATATACAACTTGTAGGAAGACAGACTTTACTGGGTCTAGTGTTCATGAAATAACATGCTGATTTCTATTAGATGTGACAGTTTATGAATATTCAACTTAAACATGCTGCTTAAATTTCCTCGAAAAAGAAAAAAAATATTTTAAAGGGTGTGTATTATTTTTGCATTTCAATACTGCCTTGTTAAAATTACTGATATTTATTTTACTCAACATTGCCTATGAGTTGTTCTCTAAACCTTGAAGAAAAGAGAGTTATTCAACTTGGCTCATATTCAGCCATGCTCCAAGGATAACTTATGCTACAGATTACAGCTCATCTTGCTTTTTAAATTTGCTTTATTTTTTCTAATGTTCTGCTAGAAAACATGCATCTCATAGATACTTTACTTTTTAGCAGTGATGTTCATGAAACAGTAACTCTCTTCCACTGTCTCACTTGTCACTATATGTTTCTCTTAATCCATCAAAGTGCTTGTGTCTCTCTGTAATTTTCTACTTGGTAGTAAACCTTGACAGGGTAAAGGATATATTTTTGCTATACATCACCTAATATAGAGGGGAAGTAAGGGCAGACTTACTATTTTGAAGTCCTCCTGATTGCTCAGAATGATTGAAATTAATTACTCTCAAGTTTAAGGGGTGATAAAGCAGTACTTCTGTCTGTTTTTTCTTCCTGATCATGTGAACTTCTCAGATGAACTTTTTTGCAATGCATAAGGGCTGCTTTTTTTCTTGGGTTTTTTTGGTGGGTTTTTTTGTGGGTTTTTTTTGTTGTTGTTTTGTTTTGTTTTGTTTTTCCTAATAGTTCAGTTCTTTCTTAGAGCATCTACATCCTTTTACTTGCTTAAGCTATACTTAAAGCTTTTTTTTTAGTTATATTTATTGTGCTTTAAAGTAACTTATGACTACCCACTATTGAGGCAAAATTCAGGTTGGACCGTAGAAAAGGCATCCAAGGATGATGAAAACTGTTGCTGTCACAGACAATGTCAGCATTCAGATAATTTCTTTCAGCCTGATGATAGAGAATAGTATGCTTAGGACAAGAAATAAAGCCTCAAAATACATTTTTTTAAAGTGTATAATTTTATAGTCAGACATTGGACTCTGTTTCCAAAAGTAAAGTGAACTAACTTTCTGCAGGTACAGTTATCAGAAACTTGGGTTTTTACAAAAACAAATAAAATATATGGAGATTAACTTTTTTTCCTACCATTCCCCAGAAGAATATAGCCGATAAATGAGAAAGATGGGTCTAGCAATTAGTCTTTAGCTTATAGTAGGGGACAGGCTCACTTTAACAAAATTCAATAAAACTGGAACTGGAGAATGTCTCGGTGCCACTGTTGTAGAGTTCGGGATTGCAGTCCACTGGGACAAAAGATCACATAAGTGCAAATACTTTATGAGCAAGCATCATCTGTGCCATACTGTAGATATCTACAGAAGTACAAATACAAATTTTTATGTAAAGTCATATACAGTAACTGTGATAAAAGACCTACCAAATCTTGCAAGCTTGGAAAGAAAAGGAAGATTTTTTTACTTAAGAAGCTTATGATGCAAAGAATAAGAATTTTTTATATGAATGTTATGCAAGTGCACTTTGTAGAGGAATTCCTTCTGGAGCAGGGGCATAATCTGCCCCTGAACGGGTTGAACAACCCAGCCTGGGCCTGAGGGCATGAAAGTGTGAAGTAAATCGCTTATGTAGGTGTAGGTCTGAACGCCTTAACCCCCTTAACTGTAAAGTAGGCAGTGCTTGATCACACTTTGCTATGATGTTAACCAATGAAGAAATGCTTAAGGTATGTAAACATAAAAAAACCAGCCATTTTGAGGAATAAATGAGAACATTATGTAACCGTATTGGTATGATTAACGTTACTCGGCTGGCTCTTTGTGGGGATTCTTTTCACCACTTAAAATAGGAAACCAACCCTCTGAATAAACAAGAAAGCATAAGTCTTTGTAAAGCTTTGAGTAGTACCAGATGTAAAAAAAAGAATAATACAGCAACATTCTACAACCCCCAAAACACTAAAGAGTGGATAAACTGTTGAATATGATTGAGTAATCTAGGTTAGACAAGATAAGGCAAAAGACTCAATCAAAGCCAAATTAAAGTTTTGTTACCAAGAAAACAATACCATTGGATGCTGTGAACGGCAATGAAATTCTAAGGAAAAATGTACTGAAAATTCACATTGTGGAAGTACCATACTGCAACTTTCACAGCCAGTGTTTCATTGGCTCCCTTTAATGACCTTAAGACCCCAAAATGTTTCATAAAGCAGTGTTGCTGCTTAGATTTTATTTAGAAAAGGGTTTTATCTGAGGCATCAATCAAACTTAAGAAATCTTCTGTCTTTGAATAGAAAGGACTTTGAGACATCATCTGTTTCTCCTGTCTGAACTGGCACAGATCTGACAGTATTTATCTACACTTGGTTGAAAGGCTGTAGTGATGTAGAATCTGTGGCCTTGCTTTGCAGCCTAATTTATTACTTGATTATTACTGTAGTTAACGGTTTTTTCATACTCCCTGAGCCAATATTTTTTGGCTGCAAATATGTCTATTTGACATGGTCACAGTGAGCACAGGGGATCTTTGCTCTCTTTTCCTTGGTACGGGAAGAAAGACTTTTACCTACTGAGTGACTGGAATACTGTTTCCATGCCCTTTTTGCTGTTCTCTTTCACCCCCTTCTCTTTCTCTCTCCAGAGAGAAAAAAAGTCTTTGTCTTTCCTAACAATGCATATCACCAAATTTCCGAATGCAAAGTTATTTCCACTATAGTCTTCTGCATCTCTTTTATTTTTTGTTTCCTCAGGACTGGACTCTGTGGTGAATTCAACCAAAGCTTCACAGCTGCCAAGCACAGCAAATGAATGTGTTACATGTACCACATGTATTAAGGTAGTGCAAGAGCCTGTTAATATTTGAACCATTGCTGCTTCACTAATTATTTCCTGTTTTGTATTTGTGCATTTAACTGTTTCTTCCCAGATCTAAACATGTATCTTAAACATTTATCTGTTTATTACATTTTTTCTTATTAGGATTGTGTGGGAGCATTGAGGTGAAGGAGAGCTACATGGGAGTTAAATGGGAGAATTACTGTGGAAACCTGGCAGGTGCCCCTGAACACCAATGAGGAAGTCATCAAGAAGAAAAGAGTCAGACTCTTCACAGATATGGCAGGATGACAGACTATAGGTATGAGTGGAAATAAAAACAGTTGAGCCTGAACATAAGAGAAAACTTTTTTCAAAGTGAGGAGAGTGGAACAGATTGCTTTATGCAGGTTGTAATTGCAGTTTCTGCTGTCTCCATACTTGTTTTTGGCCAGTCCGGTCTTGAAAACCTTTGTGAGAAACCTGGTCTTATCCTTTGTGCAGGAACTTAGACTAAAGGTATCTTGAGGTCCCTTTCAATTTAAATTTTCCTATAATTGTTTCTGTGATTCTCAAAGGTTCTGATTTGATATCTGAGATGCCAACAATCCTTTTCAACAGGGGACTGGACTAAATACTTTAAATATAATTTTTTTTATGTTAAATCATTATTGAAAATACTGACTAGCACTGGATTCATTGCATATCCCTCCAAATCCTATCTTGAGACTGAAAATTCTGACTTAGGACGTGAGCATGTTTTAAAATCAGGTATTTGTGCACTGACATTTCCTTTGAATTGTATTTTCCTGATGTGAGAATATCACATCACACAGGTATATGAAAAAGTTTAGGTAGATAACCTAAAATGTCATATTGGTGTCTTTCTCTTTATCTTCTAGGCCAGCCTCCCTATTAAATATACCAAATTAAACTGGCATAATATAATTTACCATTGTTTTATTGTTTATTTTTATTAGTCTATTGTCTTCTTGGTCATAGTAACTAATAATTTATGTATTTCTTACTGGTATTTTCCTAAGCACTGGCAAAAACTCGATTAATACATATTAGAATGTTATTTTAGACTGACACTGCTGGTGCTGCTTTGGTTTTCTCTGAGTGACACTTTTGTCCTCTGAATTGTTAGGGATGACATTCACCAGTTCCTAATATTCTTTAGGGTGAGCTTTGTCAGGTCCAGCTATATTGAAAATATCTCTCTTGCCTTTGTACCCTTAAGATGTCCTTTCCTTATTCTGGTCCATGTTTCTCTCTCCTTTATTATCCATTGTGTCATTCTAAAAAAAGGATGGAAATGTCAGTATTTCAGTCTTATCTGTGTCATACGTTATTTGTTGTTCTTCCAAAGATATGGTGCATGTATATTTTCTATTTTTTTCTCTTATATTCAGTAAAATGTAGAAGTGTTTCTGATGCAATCAGTGGACTTTTCCTTGAAACCTTTTATGTTCCTTGCTAGCTGTAACTCATTTTGTGTATTCCTCTTTTGATTTTATTTTTCTAGGCTGTGTTACTCATTCACTCTTGGTCATATGTTCTTTCCACTTTTTGTGTGGTTCCCCTCTAATTTTCATGCTAGTTAAGAGCTATGAGTGAGACACAAGACAGGGACTGAAAAGAATTGGTAAAAATTCTACAAAATAAAGATTTACGAGTACTCATGTGCATCATCCTCCCTGAATGATCTGGCAACTAGGATAAACCCCATCTGTCTTTCAAGGTTGCTGGAAATATCACAATGATTTGAGTGTATATACTGGCACGTATAGAGGTGGTTGGGTTATAATGCCTAGGTCAACAAGAACTCCTTTCTTCCATCCCCAAGGATATGCATGACCAATATACAATCAAAGTCTGTCCCTGGAAACACGGAGGGGCCATGTACCAGTCAAACTTGACTAAGTCTTTCAGAGATCATAGAATTAATTGCAGTAACAGCTAAATTAAATTGCAGTTGCCATTTGATTTAATTGTGGTTAAATTAAATGCAGTCCAAATAGCAAGAGGAAACAATGAAAATACAAGCCATTCCCAACAGACTTTGGGAAAAAAAAAAGGAAATAAGCTTTCCACTGCATATTATACAAACAGCCTCATTATTACAGGGTTCTCTGTAGACTTCTGGGAACTGACTGACTTCTTGGAACAGTTGTGGATAAAAGAAATAAAATATTTTGGCAGAAATGGCGTGCCAAGCAGTACCATTTGAGATAATGAACCTCAGTGTATTCATAGCTGGTTTGTGCAATTTACTGTAAAATAGAAATTGAGCCATGCCTTACTGCCATGAAGCAACAGCCACTCACCACTGTTAAACTGAGTTAAAACTGTTACGCATTTGTAAAAGAAAGTTGTCAAAAGTCAAACCATTATATACATATGGCAAATCATTTTGGAAATGAGAAGAAATGCTATCAAAAGCCTGTTTCAACTGCAACTTAGCAGAGTGCAGGATGCCACGTTTTTCTGGTGTGCCAGGGCTGGAAAGGATGATGGAAAGAGTTACAGGCAAAAAAGTACAAAAGACCAAAGCTTGATGCTGCTTCTAATAGACTTTCATAAACTACAGCTGATCAGGTTCAAAATGGATCTTTGGAGCAAGTCAGATATTAATTGGGAGTTGGTGTCCATTTAATATATAAGTAACCATTCATATTAACATCATAATAAGTGAAAATATATGTTTACTTAAAGGACAGCTATATCGAACCATCAGAAATGCAGTAGGAATGTAGTTTTGAAGACAGTGAAACCTATACTCCACTGTGACTTAATAAGCCAGAAGCAGAAGAAATAGGTCAACAAGTTATCGTTAGACATCAGTACAGATTTGCAAAATACCATAGAACTGGAATAACATAGGAAATAAAAAAGGAGTATCCTGGCATCACCTGAAAACCACTTGCTCCAACACAAAACCATTTCAACTATTCCACAAATTGCAAGGCTAGTTGGTTTTATCTTGTGTTAGTCAGACACCTGAGGAGTGATAGGGATGTAGACTATTGAAGAAGGAAAATTATTACAGTGCATTTAATTTTGCTACTCTAGAGTAATTAATATCACTATACCATCTTATGGATCTGTACATCTAAAAAGGCCTGAAAAGCATAATTTTAAATGCTGTGTAGTCCTATCTCACATGTGAAGGACCAATAACTTCAAATTACAGAGAAAAAAAATAAAGCATTCCTTCTGTACCCTGGCAGTCTGAGATTGTAAAAAAATTTTTTTACGCTTCACATGAATGGTATAAATTTTAAATCTATGTAACAAAATGATAAATGTATAAGTAGGCCATGGTATTCTGTGTCTTGAATAATTGTGACAAAAGTAATGTTCTGGTGGATAGCCCCTCAGTAGGGGCACTGTACTGTGATCACATCTTTATATACAAGATGATGTCTAGAAAATGCTCAGTAAGAGAGGACAGTCAGTGGAGGAAGGAATAAATCCTGAGTGTTGCAGTGGGTTGCCTGTCACTTTTGGTTATGTGTGAGTGCTGAACACTGCCTGTGACATGCTTTGGCTCCTTTGCCAGTTTTGAAGCATGAGCAGAGACTGAGGTGCATCCACGTGCAATAGGAAGCTTTTCTCCCTGTCTCAGGCTTAACATTACTGCTGTCTTAACATTAGTGCTGCCTCACTGCCAGTGAGGCTCATACTTGAGATCTACACACAGGTCTGGTTATTGTTACGCTCCTTGGACTCCACCATTGTGCCGGTGCTGGTGCCTACAAGCTCAGTTTTCAGTCTGGCTGTGTGCAGCTGGATACTGGTATTGTATTTGCCAGCACTGTGTAAACCCCATCTAGTTGCTGAAGTCATCCAAGATAATTATACTTTTAAATCTACAGGGCTGTTGCCAAACCATGCACTCATGAAAGGCAGATGCTGTGAATTTTCCATGGAGTTCTGCAGCAAATCTGCCATGTGCAGAAGGGGAGTGAGGTGCATTCTAAAACTTCCCCCTTGTCTTTTATAATGCAGGAAGGGTTTAATTAGACATAAATGAGTTTGATCAATGAATCATTAACTTCCATTAAACTTTAAGTAGATTGCCTGACCCGGCTACTTCATTCTGAATTTAATCTGGTATACACTTGATAATTAGAGTTAAAGGGACAAGGGCTGGAGGCAATCCTTCTCAATCCTTCACATAAAATGGAGTTGAGTCAGCTAATAAGTTAATTTTATAGTCAGTGTGTAAGGACAGAATTGGCCGTAAAATGTAATTTTCCTAGAAAAACGGATCAGGAAGCAGACTGTCACTTTGTTTTGCTTTCAGAATTACCTCAGGAATTACCTGCCCGGGGTCTTCAAAGCCTTCACAAATCCCATCCTCCTCAGCACAGCAGCTTGGAGGATTAGATTTCATGAATACAGTCAGAAACCAGGTAGCAAGGTAGGAAATCTTCTCACGTCTTTGCGAGAATGCTGGTGTACCTCTCCCTGTGGTTGAAAAAAATTGTTCTGCCTTGTCTAGATCCATGGGCTGGGGAAGGAGTGATAGAATGGAGCTTTCTGGCAGCTTCCAGCCTTAGGAAAGGTAGAGCCTTTGATCTGCTGGCTGTGCCAGCACCTGGATCTAGAGCAGCAATTGGCGTTTGTGTGTGCCTGCTGTTTGTTTTGCCATTTGGGAATGGCAGGCTTGCTGGCTTGGGTAACCCTGCATGACCCTATGCTGTGCAGTAGGGATGGATTCTTGGGAGGTATAAAGTCCATATATGAAATGTTCCAATTATCAAAGCTGACCTAAAGAACCAGAGGTTTGCTACTTGTGTTACTTCTACAGAAGTGTGTTCTTTTTGTCCTTCCTCTGAGCCATGATACTGTGCTTTCTGGGTTCAGATTAAATTATCCTGAGGGATTCTGGATGATTCAAAGTGGACTCCCTTTGCCTGGTCTAGTAATTGCCTTGTTCCATCTGAAATATGAATACTTGAGGACAGAACATATGAGCCTGTTTTGAGTTGGATGCTGTGGAAACAAAAGTTAATCGTGCTGACACTGTGGTATCAGAGGCTGTGGTGGTGGGGCAGTCCTGCTGGTGGTATGTGTACCTGCTCACAGAAATGCCTATTAATGGAATGAGAATATTGCCCAAAGCTGTACACAAACCCATTTGAGGAAAGAATGTTTTGAAACCCAGAGCTATTCAGCCTGATTCAAACGCCATGACCAGTGCTAAAGAGTGATAAAGGAAAGGGCTGGCACACCACCCCTCCCTCTGGCCTTTGTACTGATTGATAAGTATATTACCACAGTGGACCACTGAGGTCAGAGAAGAGTTAAGTATGGGATTTCTTTTGGAGGGTAGTTATGAGATTGCTCCTGAGAAATGTAGCATTGCTCGGACACAAGCTTTTTTGTGTACAACCAGAAGCAGGCATTTTCTTACCTGTAAAGGACTGCAGGCACAAGTAAAAGTGGAGATGCAGAACTTCTAAGTTTTGGACTTAGATTCTTAAAATTGAAGACAGGTTTCAAAAGGACTCTAAATATCTAGCCTGTGTCTTTCCCATTTCTTCATTCTTGGACTTGATACAGTGTTTCTGAATGCCCTGTGAGCGCCACAGCCTGGGGTCGCTGAGAGCGCTGCTCTGGCACTGTAATGACCTGGGAAATGACTGGCAGTCCTGGGGCTGGGTTTTTATGGCATGCCTTCACTGCTGCTCTGAGATAGGAGGGCAGAAGTAGCAGCTGATTAGCCACCTATTTAAGGAGGCTTGTCTATTCTCTGCAGTCATGCTGAGGGAGCCTGAATTAAGGGTTGCTGAGTTAAGGTCATGCAGACAACCTTAGTACTGCCATTTTGAGAATTTTGAATGCTGGATTATTTGACCTTAGTGGCATTATTTTTAAAGTATTTTATGTGGATGTGATTTTGTATATTTAGGTCAGACAATTGCTAGCAATGTTCTCTTGCTCTAAAATCCACTGATCTATTCTTTTTAATAGCACTGCCAGTATGCAGGGATGAATTCTCCTAGAGCTGATGAAGACTTCTAAAAAAAGTCCCTTCCCAGTGTTTCAATGATGTTGTTGTTGATAAATGCTTGCTGGTATGCCATTATTTATCTTTCAAATTCTCCACAGCCAGGCTCCCATTATAAATGACAATAGCTGCTGGGGTTTAGCAGCAGGGAGCTGAGAGTGCCCTGTTCCCACAGAGCCTGGCTCACCTTCAGTCCAAGTCAACACTGACCAGCATTAATTGCTGCTGACTGTTTTATGTTGGCTGTATAGTGTGTGGTGTTTGGTTCCAGGTTTCTGTAAAGTAAAATTGCCGGTGAAGCCTTTTATCAAAAAATGTTTTTCCATCAAAAAGGCACCTAACTTTTGCTCCAGTAAATGGTGACTTCTGGTGATCTGGGTTGTTTTTTTTTTTTTGGATTTCCTTGAGAGATCTTTCCAGAGGATGTTTGATGCTCACTTTGAAGAATGTCATAGGGAACATCCACTGATGGTGACCATTTTGTGCTATGCTTAGCTAGAAAAATGAAAGCTTAGTTCCCATCAGTGAAGAACTGCTGTTACCAGTGCTCACAGGGTTATGCATGTGAGTTGCTGTTTGCCATTGGCAGTAAGGGATTTACAGCCTGGCTTTCTGGGAATTGAGAAACTTCTTCTCTCTAGGGTGCTTCATCCTGAACCTTTTTACAAGCATTTAAAAGTCAATTCAAGTGATAAAATCTGTTATTTATTTTGAAGAAAACATGTTTTAAGGCATCAAAACTGCTTCATTATTTGAAAATACATTTAGAATACATACTTGCTTTCCACAGAGCTCAAAAGACAAATTTCAAGTAACAAAAGCCTTCCTAGCAGGTGGTGGATAAACATTTTATGTTTCCTGTAGAAGATGGGCTTGTCTCTTGCTGCTGTAAGCAGTCTGAACAGATAGTTGTTTACAAAAAAGATGCAGAAGCATTTGCTACCAGCCAAGCCTGACAATCAGCTACATCTGTCAGAATGTGACTAAGGAATTTCACAGGTCTGTCAATGAAAATAAACTTTTCTTAACTATATTTAACTTTCCTTAACTATTTTTCATTCTATCATCTCTAAATTACAAACTTTGTCTCATGCAACTCCTCCTGTTGAGTTCATGGCTTTTTTTTTTTCCTCAGCCTGCATAGAGAGGTTTTCCCAAGTGATTTTCTCAAAATAGTCTCTGCTAGAGTAATGCAAACTCACCCTCACCTGAAGCCACTACTACATGGATCTCCATGGCAGTCCTATCTTTCTGCTCTAGAGCTGTGCAGCCCAGGGAGTGCTAAACTTTGCAAGAAAATGAAGTGTGTCCACTTCAGACAGAACCCTCAGAGATTTTGCTTGCTGGATTTTATCTGAGTGTCTATGAACTGTGACATTTTGATGTATTTTAAGCCACCAGACTTTGGCAGTCTTTCATAAGGGTAGGAAAAAGTATTTTTTTGACCCAAAGCAGAACCTGTCAAATTTTTTCAGATTGGTTGGACTAATGTATTTCTACTTATCAGTTTAGAAATCTCTGCATCATTTTGACTGAAATGTTTCACAAAGGTTTAGCCTCAGAATGATATTAGTAGGGGAAACTGGTATAAGTACCACCAAAGAGAAACCAACTGAAAAAAAACCACACCAACACAAACCCAAAAACAACCAACAACAACAAAATTTAAAAATTAAAAAAAACCCACCAAAACGCCAAACAAGCAAAAAAACAAATCAGGAAAAAAACAACACAAAACCACCAAAAAAAACCCAAAACCAACCAAACCAATAAAAACCAAACAAACTACCCCAGAAAGAAAAGAGAAAAGTATATAATGCAAGAAGTAGGAGGTAGCTAGACACTGGCAAGTTTTGAAAAACCGTTTAAGATTTCTTGTGAGCTGAAAGTAAAGACAGATAACGTGGTTTTTTAGGGCACAGCCAGAAAGTCAAAGGAAATTATTGTTCTCCTCTATTTCGCACTTGTCAAGCTGCATCTGAAATACGATGATCTGTTCTAGGCCCTCTTTTATTGGAAGCAGTCTGTTAGATGGCCACAGAGATGTTCAGGTAATGGAAAATGGCATGTTGAGGGAGCAAGCTGGGCTTGGCTGGGTCAGGTTGTGCTGGCTGAACAGATCTGTGCTGTGAGGAAACACCACACTTTGGCTTGTTGGCAAGTGCCTTTTCTTGACAAAGATAGAACATGGTGTGGTGGCTTTTTTTGTGGTGATACCTACATGGTTTTTGCTAATAACTATGACCTGGGAGAAAATTCTATGTGGTAAATTCTTCAGTATAAGAAGCCAGCTTTTGAGCTAGGTGCACATTTTTTTTTTCTGTTTTGTTTTTTTTTGGTGTGGAGTTTTTTTGTTTGTTTGTGGGGTTTGTTTTTTTTGTTTTGGTTTGGTTT
>VXAX01002194.1:1406867-1484574 GCA_013399835.1 Leptocoma aspasia
TTTTTTGTTTTTTTTTTTTTTTTGTTAGAAAGTACATATCCTTTGTTGTCCACTTTCCAGTTCAGCCTTTACTTCTGGCTCTCTGTTAGTTGTAAATAACAAGCCTATTGCATGTGCAGTGGCTGAGAGGCTCAGAAAGGTGGCAAAAAAGCGTAGACAACTTGAGCTGAGGTGACAGAAAACACCTATGGAAAAAGGACTGGCCCTTTCTGGGGACTATCTCATCTTTTAGGTTGTTTTCTGTGGCACACAGTGGAGATGGACTCAGTGTCCATCTAATGGAGTGGCTGGATGCTGCTGGTTAGACAAAAGAAGTTCAAAGCCCTTTCAAACAGCAAGAAAATGAACCCTGGAGTTAACCCCAGAACTTGTGGTAGGTCTGAAGCTTTTCACTTGAGAGGCACAGCTGTGCTGTCCCACAGCTGGCCTAGAGAACATGCCTGCACGAGTGCTTGTGGCAAACAGTGAACATGGCCTGCAGCTTCCTGCCTTCCACTTCTCTGACAGCAGTGGCACAGCCACTGCCACAAGGCAGTCACCCCTCCCAGTTTCAGAGCCAGTTCTTCTGCTGAAGGGTCTCCATTAAGAGAGCAGCACCAATAAGTGAAGGGTGTTCTGCAGCCATAGAACTGAAAACAGGGAGATGGATGTCTCCAGTCAGATTAAAGATGAACCCACATATCTTGGTTCTTTGTTCCATGCCTTAGGTTTCAGAGCATTCTTCCTGATGTGAACGAGCCACTGTGCTAGCTAGAGAACAGTATTTTTCAGTCTTCTCTTTCTACTGTTTAGCATCCTTTCTGTATTTCACTTGATTTTGCTTAGAATGATTTGTTCCTTTTTTTCTTACCACTTTCCAATGGCATCCTCTTCTGCCTTTTGTTGTATCTGTTTCCCTTAGTCTAACTGCTCCTCCATGTCATGGCTCTGGAATGTGTATTGGCAGCTATGAGGAAATGAGCAAGCTGTCAGAGCAGCTCTAGCAGAGCCTTCTTTTGGAAAAGCACACCAAAGCAGATACAGCTGTCAACATGAATGGTAAGTAGAAAGCACACAAGACACCAGAGATAAGAGATCTCTTTTCCTCCTTCCTCCTCCCAATCTCTCTCTGTCTTATACGCCTCAGTGGACAGGACCACTGGTAAACTCTCTCCTGTTGCATTGTTTGATGCTTTTGGGGCAGTAGATGTTCTTTAGCTGCTGGTCTGCACCTGTGCAATGCACTTGCCCAAGGATGAGCGCACCACAGAGCACTGCCATAGCTTCTTACTCCACATGTAAAACATCTTCCTCTGACCTCACCTGAACTAATATTAACATATGCTGTGAAGACTTTCCTAAAGGAAACTATTAGTTGCCCTTGCACTTGGCAGATAATGTATTTTTTTTTCTTTTCTTGTTTTTTTTTTTTAATGTGAGGACAGCCTCTGCTATGTCACAGCACAGATACAAAGCTACAGGATAAGAAAGGTGAGGTAGCTTGTAGGACTGTGAGTCAAGAGAAAAATGGTCTCAAGGAAACAAGAGGCTGTGAGGAAGCCCAAAGCATGGTTTGGCTGATTCTGGAGTTGGCTGGGATGACAGGTTAGGACAGCTGTTTTTTCCTTTCTGTCTGATATTAGTGGTGCTGAAGGCAGAAACAGAGAGAATTGAATTGTGCACATGGTGCTGTCAGATTGCTCTCTTCTCCCCCACCAGACCTCTTCTCATTACACACCAGAAATGCAGCTGGCTAGCTTCTGTTCCCTCCTTTCTACATACCTACAACTTCAGTGGAAATGCTAGGGTAGGTATATCTGCTTATTGGCTTGATCTAAAGCTGTCTCAGGGGATTGACAGGTTCGGTGTGGAAGGTTTTGCTGTTCCATTCCAGTCACTGTGCAATACAGGGGAGGGATTTGACAGTGCAGAAGATGCTGGTGCTGCTGCTCTTGGGGCTCTGCACAGTTTGAAGCCTGTTGGATCCTTGCCCATTTAGCAGGTTTGATGGCTGCCTTGCTCACTGGTACAGGAAAGGCCTGCAGGCCACACTGTTGTTGCAAATCATGTGATCAGCTGACTGTCTGTATCCCGTAAACCAAAGCTCCCATTGAATTCCTTTGGAACTAGACAAAGCATTTGGCCTGCAGCACTTGAGTGAATAAATGCATTGCACTATGGGGAACTCAGAAGCAAAGCTTTAAGCTTTGCTCTTCTAAAAGGTATTTTCTTCAGTAAAAAAATCAGCCCAGCACAATAGTGTGGAACAAAAGGCAATGTTTTACAATACCGTAAAATTATTTCATATCTTTAATCAAACAAATTCTATTTTTTATTTCCTCTGTCATCTTAAATATGACTGGCCTGCTGAATGACTTCTTGAACACATGTATTTTGCACAGGCATATGTGTCTGTAAATGCAGACTGCATTCCTTGTGTGTTCTATATTGCTCACTGATAGTATTTTCTTATGTGGCTGATGACAAATATAAGGAAATCTTTCTGAGACCAGGAGCATGCCAGGAGTATTACTCTGAAGAGTGTTTCTGTTTGTTGCAAGCTCTACACAATTAATAATATGAAATTGTATAGCTTATAGAAGACAGTAGTATTGAATATACAGTACAGTGTGGGTTGCCAGAAAACCCTTTGAGTTTTACAATGAAAGAAAAACTAAGGGGAAGATTGTGGGAGGAGAGACCTTTAAATATTAAATTTTATTTTATGGGAGTCAGTCAAATCTAGAGAGAACTCAAAGCTTTAGATAGTATACTGGCATTGGGAAGCACTTTTTTAGATGACCCTGGAATGAAACATCACCTCTGAAAACCGTTTCAGACTATTTTCTTCTGTAAATGCAATTATTGTCTGGTTTCTGTTGCTTGTGAGATCTAATGGAAGATTGTAGAAATCAGGATAAAATCTTCCAGGTGATTGAAAATGCCAAGTGATTCCAATTAGTGGTGACTTCAATGTTCCTTCCTAAACGCTGGAATTTTGTAGCCTTGAGGAGTGTTGACAAAACAGTGACACCTCTTTTACAACAGTTTTGGAGCAAGTAATTTCCACCTTTTATTCATGACAGTAAATGGTATTATCTTGCTTTAGGAAGACTTTTGCTGCCGCAGTTTCCCACCTTCAAAATTCATATATAGGACTGTCTGGATTGACTGAAAGGGATTTTGTGGAACTAAGTAAGCATTAATTAAAGGTAGGAGTGTCAGCAGTCTGCATAGAGAACTTTTCCCTTTTAATGTGTTCGCACTGGTTTCCTGAGTAAATTAATCTAATGCAGACATATTTTGCTTGTTACAAATGTCTTGATTTTGTTGAAAATATTTGAAGCTAGCTGTATTTGTACAGGGCCGAAGTAGAAACTCAACAGATAGGTATGTGGATAGAGGAGAGACCCAATAGACCCAGTAGAGAAGTTGTGGTCTTGTCCCTAATAAGGCATTTGAGGAGCAGAAGCCACAGGTAGTCAGCATTTAAAAATCTCCAGCCATGGAGAAAGCATTGACAGGGGCTTTTGCTTTTTACACATAAGGAAATTCAGGGATGAAGCATACATGCATAGGAACCTTGGCTTTTTTAGTACCAGCATTGCTGCCTGGTGTATGACATCAGGAGATGTGTTTTGTTGTCCCTTCTGTTGCCACTTGTGATGGTAGTACCATCGAGAACTTCAGGAAATGGAACTTGGACCACAGTTGTTCTTGGTCTTATTCTTTCTTCTCTCCCACTTAATGTTTCTTTATGCTATAGTTAGTGCTAGTGCTGTTCATCCAAACCCCACATTTACAGCTTCATTCTGACTGCTTTTACCTGCAGGAAATGCCAAGGAAACAGTTTCTCCTTTTCTAGGACTATAGTTGATGGATTAAAAATTCTCATTGCATAGGAAAGAGACGGCAACAGAAAGGACAACTGCAAGCAGAGATGAGGAATTCCTGAATCCAGCAGCTTACTCTAAAATGCAGAGAAGTAGTGCGAGAGTCTGTGAGTCAGCTGCCTAGAGAAAACAAAAGACTTGGCATTTCTGAATGTTGTCTCAGAGCTGTGGGCAATTTCCATGGTTTCTTCTTTTAAAATGTTACTTTAAAAATCAGCATCCAGATTATATGCAGGAAACTGACATTGCAGTGTCACACTTCATTTTGTCACATGGTGCAGAAGGAGAGATGGAACTGAAAAGCAAGATCCCTCTTCCAACCCTCTGTTTTCCCCCCGCAGCTATAGCAGTGCCACGGCATTTGTGCGGGAGGCCATGACCCCATCACCCTGCCTGAGGAAAGAGAGAACAGCAAATGCACCCTGCTGGAATCTTCTGCTTTGGGTGCTGGCACCAGAACTGACAGTGGTGCACCTGCTTCTGCTTCTTGTCTGCTCAGGGGGATAAAATGCACAGAAAGCAAGAGGAACTAAGGCAACTGCTGCTGGGCAGTATTAAGTGATGCTCCTGGAAGTGTCTGAGCTCCGTGCACAGCAACAGTAGTTCTGGAATTACTACAGAATTTTTTGCCTTTTGAATCCATCACTACTGCAAAGACACAGCTGCACCAACTGCAAAAAGATGTCATCCTCCTTTCAGGTATAGATTGGCCTCAGTAGATGTGTTGTTTATTGATAGTGCATCACTTGCCATAAGTCTTCCACTCAGGGCTATCCTATCACAGCTACAGTTACAAATGAATGTG
This sequence comes from Leptocoma aspasia, assembly GCA_013399835.1. Classification (NCBI taxonomy): domain Eukaryota; kingdom Metazoa; phylum Chordata; class Aves; order Passeriformes; family Nectariniidae; genus Leptocoma; species Leptocoma aspasia. The sequence goes on from VXAX01002194.1 coordinate 1,411,545, forward strand.
CACAAGTACATCAGAAACTGTGTTTATCTCCTCATTCAGACTGGACTTGAACACGTCCATCCTTACCCTGTATTGCTGTGGCTCCAAGTCATTTATGTTCAAACGCGACTGATGGTTTGATGTGGATGGGCAAATGCCTGCAGAAAAACTGTTTGGTTCACCTGACCCTCGCAGATATGCAGTTTGGAGTGAGATTTCCCACAGAGATACTGCAAACCTTGCAGTCAGAAGAGGACATACAGTGATCCTGAAGATCTCTATAAGGCTGTTGATGCACTTCTAGAGCATCTGTACTGATAAACCGTGCACATTAGAGCTGGATGAGGATCAAGGTAGGAATTTTATTTTATTATGTTGTTACACAAAACCTATGCTGATCCTAAAGGCATTTTCTAACCCTTATCCTAGAGTGAGAGAAGGCTGACAAATTATCTTCTACTGAAAAGGAGAAAATGTCTTTTTCCATGGCATGCTGCTACAACTTTTCTTTCTCTTTTCTCTCTGCAGGTATCTGTTAGTCAAAGGATAGTTTTCTCCAACCAACCTCCTCTGAGACACCACTTGGTAAAATAGTGCTGCTGTGTTTTGCCCTTTCCTCTACTACGTAGAAACATAGTTCAGATTTGAGCTGTGAAATGGGTCTTGAAATCGAGGGCAGGAGAGCAGAGTGGGATAGGGGAGACTCCATATTTGGAAGAAAGAGGTGGAGATCTTAACATTGTTTGTTTGGGCAAAGAGTGGATCAGAACATAATTAGGCATCTGAGAAGTTGTTCATTTATCACCTTGGTGAGATCAGAGGGAAACATAGATAAATTAATTCATTACTGCTTGATGAATTAATGAGAACCGGTAACTTTCTGTACATGCTTGGAGAGGGGGTTTTTGGGTTAATTGTGGCTAACTCAGTATGTGGCATTAGCAATAAAATGTGAAATAGTGGTTTAAGAAACATCCCTGAGAGAAAGGTTTTGTACCCTGACATATGTTTCTGGCACTGTCACAGCACTTACGGAAACTAACTATGGAAGCCATGGAAGCAAGCCCAGCTTTAAGTGATTAAATTGCACAGTAGAATCTCCTTGATCAGGGTACTTGGTACCCTTGTAATCAGAATGCTAGACAATTTAAAACTGGGCATAGATCCACGGGAGCAGAGAAGTATCTGTGACAAACATGCCAATATTCTATGCCATCATGCACCCATTGCCAATGGTAAGTAATGTAGAACATCTTTCAAGGTGGATTGATCAAGGGGAAAAAATCAGCTATATTTGGGAATATTCCATTTCAGTCACATGCCAGAAAGGTGAATTTCTGTCATGCTAGTTTTCGTTTAGAAAAAATATAAAATGTCTACACTGAAACAAATAATCCTGTTTAGGAAAAGCTAGCTTTCTTTGGTTTTTTTAATAGAAGAGAAAATATTAAAGTTATTGACAGTTGATTTTAACACCTTATGACATTATGAGCAGTCACCTTCTGGAGACTTCTCCCTCTGTGCTAGGAGTAGGAGGAACAGAATTTTAAAAAGCACTGAAAGACTGAATACACAGAAAAGGGAACCATACCACAGATAGCTCATAATGGCTGAAGGGCTGTTGAGGTGATTAGAGGGATGGAACACCTCTCCTATGAGGAAGGCTTCAGCCTGGAGAATGGAAGGCTTCAAAGTGACCTAATTACAGTCTCCCAGTACTGAAGGGAACCTACAAGAATGCTGGAGAAGAAAAATTTTCAAGAGCATGTAGTGATAGGAAAGAAAGAATGGCCAAGGTTGGAAGAGGCTTTGAGCAACCTGGCCTAGTGGAAGGTGGCCCTGCCTCTGACAGGGCAACTGGAACCAGATTATCTTTGAGGTCCTTTCCAAACGAAGCTATTCTGTGATACTTTGAAGATATTCAGGGTGCTGACACATGACATATGAATGAGTCTGAAGAAACTGTAGCCTGGAGAAGAGAGAACTAAGAGAGGGCTTGTTGCTGTCTGCAATTGTCTGCTTGCAGGACACTGATAAGAGGAAGTGAGAATCTTGGAGGTACCCAGTGGAAGGCCAAGAGTCAGTGTGCATCAGCTGGAGTATGGGAATATCTGGCTGGGTGCTAGGAAAAGCTTTTTCATGGTGGAATTGATCAAACACCAGTTGCCAGAAGATGTGAGGAAATCTCTCTTGCTGGACGTGTTCATGACCCTGCGCAAGGTGCTGAGCAATCTGATCTTTGAACAGCAGTCTAGCTTTGAACTAGGTGTTAGGCTAGGTAACCCCTGAAGGTCCCTTTCAGTCTAAATTATTTTTTGAGACTGTCTTTTAGAGCAATTTGGGATTTAACACAGTATTTGCTAAATGAAGTTGCTCTCAGTCATACACAACTTGAAGTATGTGTCAATCTAGAATGGGGCTTTCTGCCAGTTGTTCCTTTGTGATGAAGACTATTGTATTCACTACCACCCAGAAATGTCAATGGACTGCCCCTGATGGTGAGGGTAATTCAGGTTCTTGTTAATACATCCCTTGAGGCAGATGAGAGAAAAACGACACTGAATAATCAGTGTTTATAAATATATAGATACGTAGGATTTATTTTAGAACAAATTGGTAGCAATGGAAAGAGTGTGTAGATGTTTTGGCTAAGATTATCCACAGAAATATAACAATATAAAAGCATAAAAATTACACTTAAGAAAATGTGCAAGGGAAAAGAAAGACAGATAAAGAAAGGATAATAGTAGGAAGATACCAACCCCCAGCAAGGAGATTTGGTTGTTGCCATTTAGCTGTCTATTGGTCAGAGTGATTGTTATAGTCTTGATACATTGGAGGTGGGGGAAAGCCCACAAAACACAAAATTCAGTGGGTCAGGATAGTTTAGGTTTGCGCGGGAACTTGCTCTGTCTTGTGAGGATCAGAGGTTTCACCACCACTCATCCAAAAAGTTTCCTCCTCCCTTGCAGTTGTAGGGGGTGGTGCAAAACTGGCCCAGCAAATGGCCATTTGTTTTGAGTCGTTAAACCTTAACATTCCAGTCTCTCCCAGGAGGCAATGATCTAATAAAAAACTGAGACAACTCAGCAGACATCCTGCCCTGCTGGCTTTAGGCTGTATCTTATCCAGAGCAAGGTATGACTAAATGTGGCAAGTGAGTATCAGGGACAGATGAGAGCCTGGGATTTGTCAAGAGGAATGCTCCACAGTATGTACTTCAGGCTAGCTCTGATCTGTGCTTGTGTGGGGCTAAGCCTGAGCTAATATACCTTTTCCTTGAATCAAGGCATTTTTTCTTGGAGTTCTTCTTGTAGATGTTAAAGTTGCGTTGTCTTGGTTGCTTCAGATCACAGCACACTTGCAAATACCTTAAGCGACCTTGTGTGGCTGTTTTAGATGCTGTAGTCTTGTAATAAGTAGCATTCCCTAGACTTTAAGGAAGGTAGTATTTTTAAAAGCACTGTTAAACTTCCCCTTGCAGTGATGATCAGCTTTTATGAAATGAGGTGATCTATAAACAATTAATAGCAAGAAGAAAAAATAATGACTGATATATAAAGGAAACCTAGAGGGATAAATCAATCTGCACAATGCCACACAAGAAGCTGACAGAAGTGCTGAACATTGCATCTAGCCTTGAGTCCATGCTCTGGCCTCTAACTGTTCTGTGGAAGAGAATAAAGTCCAAAATTTGGAGTTACAATAGCATCACAAATATCAATATTGCAGTTCCCACTAACATACTAGTGCAGCAAAAGACTGAATAGTTAAGTTTTATTACTGGATGTTACTGATTATTTCATCAATATTTTAATAAACAGAGAGCAGGTGTTGGGTTGTTTGGTTTGTTTTTTTTTTTCCTGTATGATGCATAAACATAAATAAACTTCAAAAACTTTCTGACACTTTATTTCAGTGTTGCTGTTGTTGAATAATTTCTTCCTTTATTTTGCATCTGGTGGGGTATGTTTATTGATGCATGATTTTTGCTAGGAATAACAAAGCTGCCATCAAAAGAACCCAGCAACAGAACCTCAGACTGTAGCCCAGCTTCAGTTCAGAGCAATTATATAAAATGGATATAACTTTTTTCATCTATGTATGATCTCTAAGGAACCCTATCCTGGCTAGGAACTGCCACGTTGCTGCAGTATTGAGCCCTTCACACACCTTTCTGGGCTTTTTCTGACTCTATAGATGTGCTTCTTCATCAAAATATGAACTGTCTCTCTATAGTAGATGCCATAGCATAGGCAGTATGAAAAGAAACCTTGCAATTCCCTGAAGAGCAAAAGATTCTCAGCAGGACAGCCTTTATTATGCAGATTTTAAAATGACATTCAGATAAGAAGATGAAACGTGATTGATTCCATCTTGAGAATGAACACCTTTATTCTGTTCATTTTTCTCTTTTATCTACTTCCTATTTTTCCTTCCTAACTGTAAGTTTGGATAAAGATTAGCCAAGCATTCAGAACTTAAATTCCTGCTCTGCAAGTATGGGTTCACTGTAGAAACATGAGCGATACTCAGCTGTCCTCTGGTTCTCATATCCAAAAATAAACATTATAGATTTATTTTTTCCCCAATTATCTTATAATTTCAGGGCCCTTCTAATTAATGGAAAAGATCGGGGAAAAAAATGCCAAACAACAACCTCAAATAAACAGAGCAACATTGTTCTTTTCACCACCCTGGGCTGCTTTTTACATATGACTTGTTAAAAACAACATGATTTTCAGGGCATGGAAACAGAGACCTTGTTGGCTGCTAACTACATTCAATTCCTGGAGATTAGCAAAATTATCAGGACTTCAGGTAAGCAAAGAGGGAAATCATACAAGACATTTAATGGGGGCATGTGCTCCAAAAAGGATTGAAGCTGCAAATAGCCATTTCCTTTTTTGCAGTGCAGTGTCCTCTCCTGCCTGTGACTTCCAGATCATAGGACTTCCTTGTGTAAGCTGGTAGAGTATAAATTGTGTATAGCTTTTATTATGTAGCCTTACTTGGGTCTTTCCCATTTCTATTCTAACCTTGAGTGGTCTGTCTCTTTTTCTGGCGAAGAGCTAAATGAAAATCAAGCTCTTGCTTGTGGCTGCAGCCAGGGGTGTCAACTTGTTGGATCTGTCAGCATGATTTTATAAACCTTAAAAAGAGAGAGGAAAAAAAGCAATGATCTGTGAAGAATAATTTTAACAACTCTGGGTTTGAGAAGGATTTAAATGATTGTTATCTAAAGGACTGTTTGTGAAAATCAAATCGTAATACTACCTAAGAGATGGTGTTTTTACATTCTTTTATTGTATTTGTTTTTGTTTGGATGAGGAACTACAGTCTCAAGTTTTTGGATCATTCAGGAAGAAAATTATATTTACAAGAAAATTAATTTAGGAGATCAATTAAATGTTACTTTGCTGCTGGCAATCAGAAAGGCAAATATATTGACACTCCTGCTTAGTTGCAAACATTTTATCTCCCATAATTTCTGTGACTATCAGATTTTAAAATGCTTTCTGTTATTTTGTTTTCTTGGGCAGAATCTAGGATAGACACTGACTTCTAAGGGCACAGCTGCAACAGAACATGTTAATATTTAACTGCTTCCTCCTCTCTTGAAAAGGGGGAGGGTTTGCCTAATCGTGAATGTTACTGAATTAAAAACCTCTGTATGTGCTATTCTGAAATTCTGTTTTGTTTTAAAGTGAAGACAGAAACTTGATGCTGTAAAATTACCAGTGAGGGGGTCCGTCCTGAAATAACATTGGATTGGAATCTTTTGGTCATGATATTACATCACAACACAATCCAGAAGCTGAGGAAGAAAGGGCTGAAATTCTTGGAAATTACCCAGTAGAAGGAATATTTCCCATGGCTTTCAGGGGCCATAAAAGGAATTTTCTAGAGTCCTAAGAGAATTGTAATCTATGTGCATTGGTTGTCCAGAGCATGCTCCTTTATAGGCCATCAGTGTAGTGGTATATTATCACATGACTCAGCTATTAGTTTTGTTCTTTCAGAAAAAGACATGAAAAGGGTAATGAAATTATTTTCCTGGTCCCCTGTTTCTGATGACCACACATGACTTTTTGTAGCTGGAAGCTACACTTTTGTAGATGAAGCCCACTCAGTACTGGCCTGAAAGTAACTCAAATTTTCTGGCAATAATGATAGAATACATACAGAGATTTTTTTTTTTCAATTCCTTTTATTTATTTATTTTGCTTTCTGCATCTGAAGAATGAGGCTGTTAATTACAAAGACAACATCTTTCATTTTTAAAACAGGTATATAATTGTTTCTTCTAAATAAAAAAATTCATAGAGCAACAAAATCCCCACATAAAAATCATAACAAAACCCCAAACCAAACAAAAAAACAACAACAAAAAAAACCCCAAACCCTGGAGCTTTGTCTTGGCATCATATTTTAATCCTGACATGCTGACATGTAAGGGATTTTACCTAGAGCAAGAGTACAGTTCTAGTTTCTGTGTCCACACAACCTTTAGTCTGCTGTCCACCTATGCAGCTTGGCAGGCATTGCTGTCAAGAAATGGCCATGTATGTGTTTCACAGAAGGAAATGGGTGTTGCTACTGTCTGACTTCTAATTTGACAATTATTTATATGTTATCATCATATAAATATATGATGATAATATATCATCATATATTTGACAATATTTATATGATGATAGCATTCTCACAATGACCCCCTCACTTTTTAGGTTGTCTGGATTCACTAGTGTGTAGAGTCTTTGTTTCCTAGTTCTGTTTGCATTGTGCTCACAGAAGCTTGTTCTATTTTTAATTTCTCCTCCCACACACCCCACACTTCTGATCAGAATAAAATCAGTGAATAATGAAAAATTAATTTTTCATATATTCTAAATCTAATTTTTAAAGAGACATGGTAGATAATTCACATTTTCTGGTGTTAAACCAAACAGAATATTTTGATTTTTTACTATTATATTTTTTCCTTAATTTTTGGTTGTTAATTTCTTGGATTAAGAACTAATGTTAAAGCTTATCTCCCAGTCATACAACTAAAGAGACATTTATTACCACTGAATACTTTATATTTAACTCTTTTTGGAAATTGTTTTAATAAGTTTTATTATAAAGACAATTTGACAATTTGGGAGACTTAGTTGTGGAAATATATATTTTAAAATACTTTAACATAAGGATTAAAATTTGGATACCATTCCCACCTTGTAATAGCCTGTTCTTTCATTTGTCTAGACACAGAAGAACTGCTGATGCTATTTAACATCTTAATTTGTTCCAGCCTGACAACTATGACTTCAGATTTCACAGTGAAAGCATAACTCATGAACAACGAATCAATATTTCTATGCTCATGGCTAGGTAAAAATGGGTTTCATATCAGTAAGCAGATCAAATTAATGCTTACATCTGTAGTTTTGTAGCTACCAGCACTGCAATTCTAATTGGTGTTGGGATCCACAGTGGATGGCTCTTGGTCCTTCATATACACCTGTATGCATGAAGTTAACAGGTGTGTTTCTTGTTGACAGAAGGTAACTAATTCAGAAATATCTCTGTTTTAGAGATAAATTTATTCTGAAATGGTGGGTTTTGGTGGGTTTTAGCTTGGTTGGGTTTGGGGGATTTTGGGGTGTGTGTAGATGTGTGTGTGGGCTCTGGTTTGGCTTTTTTATTCCCCAACTATTGCATAAAATATGTGAGGGCAGTGAGCCAGCACCATCACAGAAAATATCTCAAGGAGATTGATGGATAATTTTTCACTCTACAGAAAAAACACTTTTGAAGATGTTACTTCTTGCTTGTTAATTTTCTTAAGACAGTGTTGCCAGTGAATATGACTAACTCCATCTTTCATTTTTCTTCAGCAGAATCTGGCATAGTGCAGTTGCTATTGTGTACTTTATAATTATTTCTTCTAATTTTTTTTAAAGTAATGAAAATGAAGATTTACATTCCCCTCTTCCCTAGATTTGTTCTTTGGATTTCTTAATTGTTTCACATTCTGAAATTAAATGGGGACTCACACGTTCTGTGCTTTTTTTGGGAATTTAATTCTTTAACACAAGGCTATATTTTCTATTTTCTGAGTGACTGCCTATTCACTTAGGCAAAAGATAACAATACAATAATAACACAGAGCTGTTAGAAGACAGTCCATGTATGCTGTATTTGGGCATTCATTATACTGCATTTACTAAAGCATAATTGTTTTCATTTTAGTTTGCCCTATGCTTATATTGCACATAGAGGGAGGGAGGAGCCCACGTTTCTGCAACTATAGCAAATGCATCTCTGTAAGTCCAGGTGAGGCCTGGATGGTCAGCCAGGCACCTTGCTCTTCTACTTTTGTATTATGTGGCCAGGTAAAAGTAATCTAGGAGAACTACCACATCCGAAAAACATTCTGTCTCTGAAAAAACTCAGTGAATCAGGGCTACCAAACTGCATGCCTATTAAAAAAACAAACAAACAAACAAAAAACCAGAGAGAGGGAAATTGTTTAAGTCACCTGACAAGAACTGTGTTGAAAGCTCTCAAGGTTTCCTCAATGATTACAGTGGCAAGACTCCCTTTATATTCTTCTAGGGCATGTAAATAAACTTTTGCATAATCTCTTGGTTCCAACAAGTGGTTCCTCAAGAGGAACATAAAATATCTCTGGAGTAATGTTAGGTAGAAAACAGCCTTTGGTAGCATATAAAAAGTCAGGAGTAAATCTGCTTTGGGTAAGCTAAATCTTAAGTTTGTTTTCCATAAAAGTGGCTGTTGAATACTACTTATTATCTAAATAGGTTATCTGAGTACTAGCAACTTATGTACAGTGCTGTTGTGGCAAATTCTCATGTTCAATGAAAGGTAAATAGTGAGCCCTATAGGAGACCTCAAAATATACCTTATCTGAGCTGTCAGCATCCTTTGAGGTGAAAATAATTTCAGACAGTTAAATGCCTTTATGTATGTGAGGAGTGTCACATTTTAGCCCAAGAGAAAATAACACTGGTAACTAAAAGGGGTTTTTTTTGTGTATTTGTTGCTTAATGTTGCTATAGGGCTCAACACTGTCAGTCTTTAAACGTATTTATTTTGGGGTTTTTTCTGCCTTATTTGTCTTTCCTCCTTTGACCTAGTTTTCATAACTGCCCTTCCTACCAAGAGAAACTTTCTACCTGCTTCAGCACAGTGATGAAAGTCATGTTAAGGTACTCCTGACATCTGTCCCTAGTGGCTAAGCACCAAACACAATTGCGCACACACTTGATCATGTGTGATAAAATGCTATGCCTTTTCTTCAACTCCAGCCTCAGGTTTGATTAAGGTCAAAGTTAAATTTAGCAGAATACTGCAAAGAGGGAAATATATTTACAAAGATTCTGTCTTGCAGTAAAATATGTTAAACATGATAAAATATATATATGATGAATCTTGGTTATTTTCCCAGGGAAATATAAAGTAAATTGACCCTTATTACTCTTGAGGGCTTGTGTAAATTCCTGTTGCCAGGTCTTGGCTGCAGAGAGTTCTGGCTTCATCATCTTGTATGATATATAAGACAAATTCTGTGGTAGTGATGAAAACATATAATAACATTAGCTGGCAAAAAAATTCTCCCTCTGCTTTTCTCAGATTTCTGTTTTTAATCATAGCTCTTATCACAGCAGTGATGTGTCTCTGTGGATAATAACGTTACAGTACCAGAATTAAATGTACACAGAAAGAGCAGGCTCAGTACTGCAGATAATTCAGGGAAACAAGTCCAGATGCTGGCTGGCTTCTTTCCAGTTTTGACATACGTAATTTCTAGTGAAGAAATCAGTACCATATTCAAGACTCTGAATGTCTTCACTGTTCAAAGGGTCTACTCAGGTTTGCATCTTATGTGTGTCTTTGGTTATACAATCTTGACTGAGTTACTCTTGAGTCAATCCTTTCAAAAAAATAAAAATAGAGAGGAGAGGTTTTCAACTCTGAGAGTAAATATGTGCCTTCACAAAATTCCACAGATGACATATTTATATAGTTTTTTATAAATAAGCACTAATAAAGAATACAGGGAAAGATACATATTCTAAAGTGTGTCTGAACTGCACATGTTTACTTTGATGAAGGGTCTAATATCCCTGGAAGAATAGTGAACCAGAAACTGATTGTGACCACAAACTATTAAGAAAACTCCATTCAACCAAGAAAGTATTTCAGCCATGCAGTATAGTAATAGCTTCCATGACTGCTCTCTTTAGGGCAGAAGATGCCTGACATGTTTAAAAAGGTTATGGTTTCTCATCTGAATTTACCATTACACTAGGTAAAAAGTTGACAGATCAATTTTATTTAAGGAATAAGTTGTACAGAGTTGCATTGAAAATTACTATGAGAAAAAAATTTTCTTAGGCAAGAGCACTGTATATTGTGAGAAATTCTGAATGTACTGCATATGACAAAGAAAGACTTCACTGTTTTCTGCCATTCTGTAGCAATTGTATGAGTATATTGGGTTATTGCTGTCACATTTAAAGCAAGAAAATAGCTGTCTGGAACCAATGAGAAAAAACTTATTTTGTTTGTTATTGGGTTTTTGTTTTTCTGTCTTTGATTAAAGATAATTGAAGATGTAGTACATGAAAGGCTGGATGAGAAGTTTTGTTCCTAAAACACATTTTTGTACACATTTGTCTTTGGCAAGTTAAAATGCTCAGCCCAGCCTTTTGGTGGTTTGATTGCCTCTTGACCTCGTCAGGTCCAGACAGGCTAAATGACACTGAGCTGTCCCTTCACCCCAGTGATTATGTCAGATTGCTGCAAGTTAAGGGTACCAAATTCTCTCCTTTGTTCATCAGATTGCCAGTTTTGTTGTTATTCCTATATTGTCCCTAGCTATCTATGCAAAGCAATGTCCAGGAATCCCATCCAAACTCCGTGATCTTGTAATTCTGTACAAAATGTGTGAGGTATATAAGAAATAGGTTGTAGTGGAAATGCTAAAAGAGGTGTAATGTTCTCCAAGTACTTGAAAAAACCAGAGCAGAAATGTACTTGTTAGACTCTGAAGAAGCAATAGGAAGACACCAGCAATATAATTTCTGAATAAAGGAAAATATTCTATGCAATTCTGTTTTGATGTTAGATGAAATCACCTGACAAAGATTGAATACAAATGAACTGACTTGCATTAGGACCTACAGGACTTCCTGAGATGTATGGTTTTGTGGTACTGGTAAACAACTGTGAAAAATTCATTTTATGCATATCTACTGTAGCAAAATCATTGATTGAATTGCTACAAAAAGGTAAAAACTGGGTCACAAGAATGGCGACACAACATGTGGTACAGCTACACAAAGGTTTGTGTATTCTGATATTGTCTTATCTGTGACCTTGTCTTGTGGTTCTTTCCTCATGGGAGCAGGAGCTGTGATCTCACACTGATTGCCAGATGGCAGCAGGAAGCCCAGAGCGCATGTACTGACAAACAGTGGGGAAAAAAAAGCTGCACAGAGTGATTGCACACTGCCAGCAAGGAGGCACTGAGCTGAAGCCCAGAGAGAGCATTGAGATACCTGCCAAATCTAAAAAACCCAGGTGGGAGCAAGGATCTGCTGTTCTTTTCCAAATGACACTAGAGAAAATGGACAAGTTTTAAAATGTGTACATAACCAGGGCAGGTAGCTGTGAACTTGCTGTGCTCCTTATTATTCTTTGTAATAGAAAATTTCCATATAGGCTAAATATGGAAGTTATATGATTTTGTATTCACACACATAGGGCTACATTTTCTGATAGTTAAACAAGCCCCAGAGAGCAGCAGGGCTCATTTGTGAAGTACTGAATAAAACTCTAACAATCTCCTCTTTGTGAAGTGAAAGTCACTTTCTTAACAGTCTTTGGTCAGACAGTAACTTCGTCCTATCAACTGCTACTTCTGACAGGTGACTATTGGTTTATTATATCAGGGATTCCAGGAAGATAATGTTTGTGGAGGTCAATACAGGCCGTCCAAAAATAGAAAAATGTCCTTATTTCTCCTAATGGGCAGCTCACAGTCATCAATTCATACTAATGTAGCCTTTTCCTTTTTTGTGGACCTCGTCTTGCTTCTCCACAGAGGTACAGAGAAAATGAAAAGAACCAGAGAGGTCACAGGGAAAGCTTCCAGCCATTGTGCTCCCTATTCTGTGTTTCCATTTGGCTATCCACATCTTATTCTGATGTCTTGAATCCTCATTGGTGTTGTATATGTTATTCCCCTGTTACTCCTGCCTCCAGGAACATCCAGATGATGTGCTGTCATGTGCAAGACTATTTCTCTTACTGCATGTTTTGGTAGTCTGTTAATTTTTTGCAGACAGCAGTTCCCAGAGTATCTAATTGGCTTCTACTAACATAAAGGTTGTGTCTTTCCTTGAGCTGCTCAGGTATTTCTATTTGGTTCTGTAAATGTCACCAGGTTTGATCAAGCAGAAAGAAGCATGTGACACTGGAGTGGTATTGCTGTCATCTGGAGGGAAGATGTGGTGCATGAAGATATTACCAGTTGTTTTAAATCTGCCGGTGCTTGACACCTGCAGTCTGCCTGGAAACAAATCTTTAATGCTATTAGAGAAAAGAGATTTCTTTTTACTTCATTATTTTTTTAAGTGTGAGCTTTTTTTACTGTTGGAAAAACATCACATTGATTCCATTATAGCTAGAGAAGAAGCCTGGGACAGGCAGAGGAGGGAAAATGCAGCCATCCCAGAGCTTCCAGAAAAAGTGATTTAGGAATGCTTTGGAGGGGGTCATTTGCCTGCTGGAAAAGTTCTCCAGTTTCACTGCGCTGCTTTACCTAGTTTATACTTATCAATTTCCCCTTGTCTTTTACCTTTAGGGCTGACATACAGGTTGCAAAGAATCAACCCCAAAAGTTTATGTGCTTGGTCAGATACAAATCCCTGCTGCACATGGTGCCGTGAGAGGGGTACGGTCAGCATTGTACAGCTGGGAGAGCACACCTATGATTGCCCATCCATGGCCAAGGAGGCAGCAGTCAGGAAAACTTCTGACTGCCTGAAGCTTCCTCTTTGTCCATGAGTCAGATCCTGGCTTTCATTTCTCTGATGAGAGAAGAAGCAGAGAAGGAGCTCCCACTGCCCATCCCACTCGATCTCAACCTATACTTTTATGTTATTCTAAGTACTGATTCAGGCTGGGTTTCAACCCACCGCCTAAAAGAAAAGAAGTTGTTTCTTTCTAGTACAAATTTTTGGAGCCTTTTCTTTTGTTTTCCTTTTCTTCTCACTTAGGCTGCCAATCCAACTTGACATAAGAAATTAGGAATTGATTTTGCCAAGAATTTGTGCATTTCTTTAAAACTGACGACTAATCCAACCTAGATATGTGAAGAGAACTGGACTGCTCTTATGCTTGTAAAATTTGTAGGCACAGTCTTCACTGGCTAAAAACTAGACGCATGGAAACTTTTTGTCCACCAGCAGTCTAAACTCAGTCCTTACATTGAATATCAGGATGGATTATTTTAATAGTGAGTAATATAATCCTACTCTACCTGTAATTTACTCATCATGGCACATGGCCCCCACAGACTTAGCTACATTTCTTCAAGTGTGACCAATGGAAATTTTCACAGCAATGCTGTTGTTCCAAAGAACAGACCATGCCTAACTTTTCTATTATCTTACCTGATTCTGCAGGATTAGCCAGATAGGGCTTTGCCCCTAGGGCAGGCTTACATGACAGGATGTATATCTGGCAGGGTTTTGATGAGAAAAGCAATTTTGTTTTGTGTTGGTCATTTACTTGAGTTCCTAATAGTAGTTTAAATTGTTCATTTTTTTTCATGTTTGAAGCTCAGGTGTTTGGAAGTTGTTTCCCAGTACTGAAAAACTGTACCAGTACAGTACAATCTTGTCAAGGAAGAGATAACAAGCCTCTTTGCTAGCTGATTGAAACAGAGAGAGGCTGCAGGAGTTGCTTTAAGACTTCTTGCTATTCTTTTCAATGTTGCTTTGCCCAGAAAATCAGCAAAAAGTAGCTTTTGTCCAAACGGAAAAATTACAGCTTTCAAACTTCTCATGTCCTTTAATAAGACTTCACATGTTCTTCCCTTATAAGCTGGAAAGAAGAAAATGGTGGTGCTGAGGGAAGCGGGGTCAAAGTGGGAGCAGTTGTGATGCTCTATTGCCCGTTGTCCTGTCAGGATGTTGAAGGAGGAGAGAAGACAGGAGGCATGATGTTTCAAAAGTGTGCAACTAGTGAAACACTCATGGCTCCCTTGACTCTCAGGAGTGGAAGTGCAATGTTGCAGTGAAGAGTATTTTTTACAAAGACTTCAATACTTGCAGAGCACCCAGGGCTAATTTAAGTGTTGGTAGAAAAAGACCGCTGGTTAATTTTTTTTTCTTTTAAATAAGTGATGGAAAATCTAATGCAAATGAAAATAATTAATCCTCTACAAAACGCACTTCAACAGTGCTTTAGCATGATTGTTCATTTGTTAGTAAATTAACCTTAAAATTGACATAACTGAATTTAGTTACAGTGCCTGGCCTTCTATTTTGCATCATTTTTTCTTTGTTTTTGTGTCTGTTTGTTTGTCTAATTATGTCTAGTTGGATTTGTTGGTGGGATTTTTTGGGGGGTTTTGGGGTTTGTCTGTCTGTTTGTTTTGGGGTTTTTTTGAGGAAGAGAAAATCCTTCTCTCAGACTGTATTTTTTATTCTTTTCATCTCCCTCCAAATCTTCCCCCTTAATTTATAAGTCTCATGCCACAAGAAGCCAAACAACCTATCTCCATCTTTCTAACACAGGCATATTCTTTGGCTAAACTAGAGGAAGCATTTTTACAGTAATAAGCAACAAATTGGATAACAAAATTCCCTCTGTTATTGAAATGCATACCCCAAATGTCCAAGGACATCTGGTACAGTTAACACCCTCCTTCTAAGAAGAAGAAAGTGCTACTTTCTGCTCAATGTCTCTTTATTGCTCCTAGCTACAAGGACATGTGTGACAACTTCCCCTCATGAAGATGAGATGCTTTATTGCAAAAGCCACCAGAAACCCAACAAACAATACTGTGTTATACCCAAAGTTGTCTGGGTTGCCCAATGAACCACTAATCCCAAACTGCCCTTTCTTGTTTTCCAGTGTGTTACCAGTGCAGAATGCACCACTTTTTCTCACCAATTCAAATGTTCTCTTGAGTGTATCAACTGTAAAAAACGTACTTCTCATACTAAAAGGGGCAGTTCAAACACCATTTTGTCCCAGAGTTTCGTTTCCTTCTTTAGGGCAGACTTCTGAGATACATGTGAGACTTGGTTAAGAACATCAGTAGGAAAGAGGGGCATTGACACTCTTTTGCCAAGATATGCTCCCCCATTCTTCTCTTCATCCTTTAAACACTGAATGCAAATGAATTTCTAGCAAATTAATTTTTATTCCTCACTGCAACAGCTTTGTACAATCCTTACTGAAAATGCGTACACAGAGACTGTTCCTTGGTTTAGTTGCCATAACTTTGTATCATGCCCATTTGGAATATGGCTTTGAAAGGGGAAGAAAGGCAATAATCTCTGTCATAGGAAAAGTGGAGAGGACAAGACTGAGTGAATTTTGGAACAATGTCTTTCCCCAGTCACTGCTGTATTGAGTCAAGTGTCACCATGGCACAAAGACAAGAGTGACACTGGCTGATGGTTTCTTAGATTTCACTCAGATCTCTGCTGCCTTCAGCGTCCTGTTGGAGGTGAGTCTCAGGGAGAGAGAGAAGTAACAGTCATGCTTTATAGCTATGTTAATTGAACTATGGGGGTTTTTGGTTGATTCTTTTTTGGTTTTTTTTTTTTTGGAGGGGGGGAGTGTTCTTTAGTTGTTGGGGTTTTTTTGTGTGGTTTCCCCCCCCCACCCCCCAGGTTTTAAAGATATGTAGGAACTACTTCTAGTAAGTAAAGGGCAGGACCTCCAGACACTTTAGGGCAAGGAGGGTGTTTTTGCTCCAGACTTGTTTTGAGAAGCTAAAGGAAGTGGATGGAAAGCTGTGACTCATTAAGTTAATACAGCCTAGGAGTTATCAGAAAATTAACTTTTCATTGGGTCTTCTGAAAGGAGTGTGTCCCTTGCTGAAAAATTTATCAGTAACTCTGTGTTAGTACAAATAAAAACTGGTTGAAAAATCCTTCCAGCTATTTATAGAGTTTGTATTCCATCTTCTTCCCCGTTTAAAGCAATTAAAGGAATTTAGATCTGTACAAAGTTAATGCATACTGAGAAGCTTGGGTTTCTCATAATCTTAATATTATTTATTAATTATTGATTTTTAAAATTCTTATGGGATGTAAAACGTAATGATATTTCATTTAAGAAGAGTTTGTATATTATGACACTGCAGAAGGTTTAAGTACATGAGCAAGAATTCAACTGTTAACAGATTCTACTAGTGTCTGAGAAAATGAAATTGATCAGCAAGTTACCAAGAAAAATCTGTACCTGTAAATCAAATGCAAAGACTAAACAGAATCAAAAGGAATTTGGCATTTTTTTCTATCTTACTTGTGAATACACTAAGAGCTGGATAAGTTATCATTTAATCTTTTATAAGTGTATTTTGAAAGATATTTTAGTAAGCAATCATTATAAATGCTAAGAGACTTGAGATAAACAGGGATGGCTACTTTTTGATGGTTATTAGTGGGCCCAGAAGACCTACATACACAAGTGATTGTGAGCAAGATTTAAACAGACTCTAAGTTTAGAGGTATAACAGTGTAAGCTGAAAACGGTATCTCAACACCTTCAGAGGCAAGAGTAAATATAATGCTGACAAAGTGAACCTTGGTATTCTTCTGTTCATTGATGAAAATTCCTTGAATCAGATTTGTGTCTGATTCATGCCATAGCCCAAGCATACAGGTGTTCTGAGGCATGGAGAGGGATGCTTGCTTTCCCCTTTAGAGGAGCTGGCTGCAGCAGTCATGCTCCACGTTTTGTTATACAGCTGATTAAACGTGTCATTGCCTTACTCAGTATGAGGCTGTATCCTGCCTTCTGCTCCATTTCTTCCAAAAATCCAAGATTAATAAAATGTACTGAGAGGAGATAAAACCTGACATGATCAACAGGAAGATCAGAGGTATTATCACATAGACAGTGGAGGATTTTATGCCAGAGGACCACTCTGATTTTTGTCACCAGACTGTACAGCACAGACAATGCAACTCTCTAAATGGCTGAACTAGACTTGCTGTGACGTCTCCAATTTATATACCCATTAGTTATGCTTTCTTCTTCAGACTCAGAATTTTTTTCTTGGCACCACTTGAATTTTCTTTCTCTTTAATATTTGTTCCCCAGTTTGCTTTGACAGCCTCTGATAGATAAAGGTGTTAAAATATAATGCTATTGTAAATATGAACTAACCCCACAACCAGGTGGGATTATGGATGAGATTTCAGGTTTGTAAACTCCATTATTTCAAGGTGTGTCTGCAGATGCTATGGGAAAGTGAAAAATGTAGAGATGAATGCCAAAGGCTGGACATGCTGATGCCATTAGGCAGGGGCAAGCAATAATTTTCTTTCTCTTTTTCACTCTGCTGAACACTCTTTGAGATAGACTGTCTTAAGTTAAAGCTAACAGTGCTTTGCATTACTAACAGTGCTCTGAAAATTCTCCAAAGAAAAACCAGGTTTTCTGCCTCTTTCTTAATCATCTCAATCTTTGGAAAATTCAGTCAAAAAGGTCTTGCCTAGACCTTCCAAAGGTAAAAAGTCAGTCTTCAAGCATATGGCAAGCCTTAGTTCTCACCAAAAGGCTTCTACTTATGTTCTGGGGGACAGTTGAAGCTGAGTTCTGCTGAACATGTTCAGAAGGCCTGCTTGATCGACTTCTATTTTCATGCCTAAATATTACTTACTGCGGTATTTCTCCTGGAATGTACCCATTTTTGATGGTCAAAGACAAATGAAGTAATCACAGTACCTATAAGTGGGGGGTTTTTTTCCTTATTTCCCAAACTGCCTAGATGATGCTAAGGCTGTTAGAAAACTTTGGATGGTTCCCTCCTTCAGTGCCTGATCTTGAAGGAAGGACTGAGCATCTTTTCACCATGTTCTATTCTACACTCTAGTAATAATGAACACAGATTTTTCATTCAACTTCCATTTTTTTTGTTTCACTTACAAATATTGCTGTTTCCTCAGTCATAGTGGAAAAATGCCTTGTTTACTTATTTGCTTAGGCTCCTTTTTATTTTTTTTTTCCTGGTTTTTTTTGTTTGGTTGGTTTTGGTTTTTTTGGGGGGGTTTGTTTGCTTGTTTTATTGTTTTGTTTTAAGTGTATGCCATTGGAGACATTTCTCTTGAGCTGAATTCTGGAGAAAGCTAAAGCTAAATCAGGCTTAAATGGAATATTTGTCTCTTTAGATAGTAGAGTTTCTTGTGGAGTTATTGTAAGTAAAATTCCTCTTGTATTCTTCAGCTACTCTGAGTATTTTATTGACATTTTTCTGTAGACAAGTAGCTTTATTATTAATTTTTTGGGGGGGAATCTGAGACTAGGGGGGAATGTTGTGAAGAAGACAGCAGGAGACAAGAATCGAGTCAATCATGAGAAATTTAATTCTCTTTAAGTTGTAGTGTATTAGTGTATGTATCTTTCCTTCAAGCTGGGCTTCAACATTGTCTAAAGGAGAGTTCATTTTTCTCTTTTCCAAATGTATCCCCAGAATTCATGAAAGAAAGGTCTTGTTTTCACAGCCTAAATGCAAGTGACTGCTTTTGTAATCAGTTTTCCTGCCACTGGGCTATGACTGGCCCAGTCCACTAACTTTTATTGATATAAATTTTATTGATTTCACTATGACTGTCCACACGGGCCAGGGCTGTAGATCAAAGCCTAAAAATACTGTGTGACAGGTGCATGCAGCCTGTTCAATGGCCTCCTATTTGTTCCCACACGCTGCTTGGCAATGTACAGACAATTCTTGATCTGGTCACAGATATTAAGTACCTGCAGTTTTGTATTGTGCTGGAGTTGTGCTTCAAGGCTTAATGATAATCAGTATTTAGCAGATTGGAATACTGTTTAGGAATGGCATTGTAGTTACTCCTTTCTCCCTTCCCTGCACTTCCAGTGAGTTAATGTCTCTTCAGATGCTTCAGCATACGGTGTACAATTTTGAGCATATGCAGGAAACTGATGTTTCATATGTATTGGAGTTGTGATTTTTCCCTCTGCAATGTCTTTATACATTCATTATCACCTGATGTGTGTTTTATTGATGTAAGTGATAATTTTGTGGAGAGATACAGCAAGATGCAGAGAAAAAAAATTTCTTCTTTATGCCCTTGTGTCTCCTTCATTCATCTCTTATCCTAGGATTTCCATGAGGATTAAGAATAATAATGACATCTAAGAATCTAACATAAACAAGACTGCAATAGTGCTTTGTTCCCTCTTTGCTTTACAAAGAGAGGGTATGTAATGGCTGAGCTGAAAGATTCTGAGAATGGAGGGGACATGGTTTGTTCTTGGCTCCCTAGATTATTTCAGCAGCTGAATTTCTTATGAGTGCAATAAAAACTGTAATTAAACATAAAATGGGAGGAACAATTCAAGCTGTTGCAATCTTGTAAAAAACAATCCTAACTATCTTACTGTTCCTGGCCTCTGTTTAGCTGCAAATTTCTTTTTCTTTTTTTTTTTTCCTACTCCCCCCCACCCCCATTTTCTTCTCTCCTTCCCATGCATGCTCTGTACTACACTCTAATATTGTTTTGCGTTTCTACAATGACAGAAGCACACAGAACTCCAGAACTCAGAGCTGCTTTGGAAGGTTTAATATTAATTGCACAGATCATTGTTACTCAGAGCACAGAGAAGCATGACTGACAAATCTGGCTCAAAAGCTCTTGGAGCAATTTCTTGTTACAGTGGTGATTATAGCATGGAACATTATGTAGCTCATTTAGGATGCTTATATTTAGGAGAATTTTATTATTGTTTAGAGCAGTTTTTAAAGTTTTATAGAAGGAAAAAGTAGTTCTCATTTCCGGATTTCAATTAGACTAACAAATGTTAATGGTTTACTTTCCTCCTCTTGTAGCCACCACTTAAAACTGGTGCCCCATTTCTCACATGAGAACTGGATGGTTTTGTTAGATATCTTCCTTTTTTCAGCCATCAGAATAAGGAGTTTCCTTAATTTAATGACCAGCCTAGGGATAAATTCTCTTACTAAGCCCAGTCCAAAGAGTTCTTAGTTCTGAATACTTAAACCTTGCTTTGAATCTTAATTCCATTTTGGCTTGAACTTGGGGAACACAAAGTTGCAAAAATTAAATGTCTTTGGGGCACCCTGAGGATGCTAAGAGTTTGCTTGTGGATAAGAATTAGGGTCTGGAGACCAAATGAAGGTCTGGAGATCATTTCCCTTGTTTTAATGATGTCTGATGATCACAGCATGCAAATACCACCTTTCAGGTGGATGGTGTATGCTTCCAGCCCTTCCACTTTTGCCAGCGTTCAAATCAGCCCAGCTTTTAGGCTGTCCTGGTTGTCCTAATAGTATTTTTTTCTTTTTTTTTCCTGTTTTTTGCTGTTTTTTGTGGCCAGTAAAGACAACACTTTGGCCACCCATTTTGTGTTTCTGGTTGTAGTCCTTATCCTGGTGGCTGTGGCTGATAAACCAGCTCTAGCTCCCTGAAAACTATCCTGTACCCTGAGTTCAAAGATTTGCTGAAACAGGTGTTAGAAAATATTGAGACTGTATTAAAAACCTGGATTGATGGTACAGTAAATTTGCAGAGTCTTAAAATATCTCCTTCCAGGCAACAGATTCAGTGTTCAGCAGTTCTGTCTTGGCAGCTTGTCTGTCTGAGGGGCCGTTCCCACAGGGATGTCTGACAGGGGAAGTATGAACATCGATACATTTTGCAGGGGCCGGCATATTGAAACCAATGAAAATGAAATCTTGCTGAAGACCACAAAGAACCCATTTAGTTAAAAGCACATCATCCACAGGGGAAAAAGGGTTATGTGACAAGGTTCTCTAGAAGGAAACACAGACAAGTAAGGTCAATTGAAATTGCCACCAGCAGTGTTGATACAGGCCAGGACCTTATGCACAGGTAGACTGTCTGAAAGGGCTACAGTTAATATTCTAATGGTTTTATGGGACACCTCATTGAATTTGCAGTGGACTTTTAAACTGAATGTTTTTTTCCAGCTTCATGAATAGAGTGATAACACTGCTTCTGCAGTGCTGAGGGTCATCTTTGATTATTCCTATTTTATGCTTTCTGGGTGGTATGTTCAGGCACTTGAAATTATCTCTTTTGGAAATATCTTTAGCCAAAACAATGGACTAACCATTCTTGTTTACAATATATAAAAATTAATACATTTATCTACTTATTTAATCTCTACAGTATAGCATAGGTGTTTACAGCCTAACTTAAAGGGTGTTTAGAACATGAAACCAGTGATAAATTCTTGACTGTGTGT
Organism: Leptocoma aspasia; assembly: GCA_013399835.1. Taxonomy (NCBI): domain Eukaryota; kingdom Metazoa; phylum Chordata; class Aves; order Passeriformes; family Nectariniidae; genus Leptocoma; species Leptocoma aspasia. The sequence goes on from VXAX01002194.1 coordinate 1,433,040, forward strand.
CAGAAGATGTATCTCTTTTTAAAAAGATTAGGCTGAATCAGCTATAGATTATCTAGCTCCTGTGAACCAAAGGTTTAGTAGATTTGCATGATCTCTCTGTAGTTAATGTTAGACAAAGCACTTTTCATTTAAACATTATTCCTGGTCCCTCTTGAAAGAAATCACAGAATCATGTGATTCTGGTTGGAAGAGACTCACAAGGATCACCAAGTCCAACTCTGAAGTGAATGGCCCATATGGGGATCAAACTCAGAAGCTTGGCTTTATCAGCACCATGCTCTGACCAGCTGGTCTGTGAGCACAGTACAGCAGTTTCTGAGCACATTAGCCCAGTGAACTTCTGGTGGAACACTTGCACTCTGAACACTACTGCATTTGGTACAACAAAGCTACTTTACATGTTCCATTCCAGTTGCTTTATGTGCCTTTCTGCTTCCTTTACTTTTCCTAAGTGTTGGAACATCCGGTACAATGCAGCTCAAATATTGATAATAAATTTTGGGTTAATATTTTTAAATTTTCACTAAAGTATAGAATTTTAACTTCAAACATCACGTGCTGAATAAAAGACTAAAGTCAGGAAACTCTTGATTTTTTTTTACATATTTATATCTCAGTTGAGAAAGAGTTTGGCATCTAGGGTTGTGGGCTTTGTTGTCTGCTTCCTTGAGAACTTCAATTAAATAAAAGTAACACAGGCACACGCACACCTCCTCTCTATTCCACTAGCTGTAGGAAGCTAAAGAAAATTAAACCAATTTTCTAATTCTCATTAGGGAACTCTAGATGAGCTACTTCTTCACCTCTCTTTTTCCATCCTTTGTGCTTAGAACACTTTTCTTCCTTCCTTCTTGTGGTCTTTTATTTTCTTTAGTACTAGATAATGATAGTGTATTTTTTGTTGTTGTTGTTTGTTTTTTCTTTGTTTTTGTTTTTCTAAAAAAAATATTCATGTAGTCCATTAAAGTAAGAGGTGTTTTTTAATTTAGCTAAAATAGTGGGCTGATGACTAAATTTTGTATGTGAAGGGTCACAGTAGATATGACACTCTTCGTGGGAATGGCTTTTCCCCTTAGAAATAATGGTGATGGGACATTTAGGGGATGTTACAGGAACATATTATAAGTTTCTCTGCATGTAGGCCTGCAGAAAAATTTTCTCATGGGAAAACATCTTTTACTGTCTTTTTACTCTGTCTAAGTTTCTGTAAACAAAATCTCTAGTGTTGTGTTTCAATGACATTTTTAAATTCTTCTGCCTGTCTTCTGGTAATGAGAGATAGGGGTACTTCTTTCAACCTGTGAGGTGAAGGACTGTTATCTCTCTGATATTGTAAGCATTCTAGCATTCTGATACAAAGCATGAAGAAGTAAGCATCTGAGCTCTGTACCTGGGCACATTATAGCCCAAAATCCTTTGAACTATAGAGTCATTTTAATAAATCATATTTAGCCTTCTAATATTATTGTCAAGAATCCTTTGTTAATAAACATCTGTTGACAATAAGGGGGCATTGCTATTGCCTTTCTCCTGGATCAGAATGAGGCACAGAGCAATGACAACATCACAATAAGCTGACTTTCTCTGCTTTTGAGGCTTCTGGAGAACAAGTCTTCTTGTGCAAACTTCTTGATAATCCTCACATTTAAAATTATTTTTCCCTTTTGGAATACAAAGGAGTATATATTTTCATTTCTTTAAAGTTATATTTTTATTGTCACTGAAAAACTCTCTTTAGCTGACATAAATTCCACCACAGCTTTTTTTTTTGTTTCCCTTTCAGAAGTGTTATATTCACAACTTCTCCTTTTTCTTTTGACTCAGAACTAAAACTACCAAAAAAATCTCAAACTCCTGACAAAAAGGTTGGACTTAGATTTTGGAATTAGGTCTATATGCAAAGGTCTAACTGTGTTGCCATAAATGCAAGGAAAAGAAGGTCAAAATAGGATCCTTATGAAAGACTGCATCTAGGTCAGCTTTAAGGTTTATTTCTGCTTCTATGAAAGGGATGACAGAAAGCGGTGCTGTCCTAGGAATAGGAGGTCTGGCTAAAGATTGCAACTTGGAGGGATCTTTCTCCTCTGTCCCATAGAAAGAGTGATGCTGACAGTAAGAAAAATATATTAGTTATTCTCTTTTGCACTTTCTTACTATTCTATGAGCTTTGGTTGTTTCTTTACAACAGAAAGTTCTTTCACTGTTGTCTTCAGGAAGCTGAGTGAAAATGTGTGAACCAAAACTTGCAGAGAAACTCATGATCCCCTTCTGTGCTGCAGATATTTGTAGAAGCTTGTGACATGACCACTGTATTTTTGGTTCCATGTTTTAATCTGTTTCCTGCTGGTTGTCTCATGTCATTTTTTAATCCTGAAATGCTACTTAATACATCTCGTAAGAGATCCCTATCTTGATCCTTTATTTTGTTTTTAACCTTCCCTTTTGATTCTAATAAAGCTTCATCTCCACACTACACAAAGGCCGTGACACCTCTCAAAGGATTTTGCTCTTTGTTACATTCTGTTCTGTACTTTCTCCCCACCCTTGCCTCCGTATGTAATTATACTAATGGGCCTGGAAATGGTGGGACTACAATTTTAAGGGATCACAGTAATATAATTGCATTGCTGAAGATAGGTGTGTTGTTTCTGCCTCCCACACCTCTGGGATCTTTACGGACCCTTAGGAGGCTATAAATTGTGAGGCATGAATAGCAGCACAATTTTGAAGGCAAATGGCTGTCATTTAACTGTGAGATCTGAAAGGCTCATTTGCTGGTCTTAGAAGTAATGGGTGGGAAAGAGGGTTACTGGTGCAGCCAGCCTGAAGGGACTTATTTAAATTGCCTGGTTATTGTTATACACCTGATTGTAATGGGTTTGGTTTAGTTTCATTACTGGACATACGTTATTGGATTCTAGGGGATTTTCAGTGTTGCTACATTTTCCCCTTGAGATTTCCAAAGGTAGAATATGAAGCAAGAATCTTTTAGGGCCCTATAAAAAGAGAGCTGCATCACTGCAGAATGCAAACACTGGGAAATGGTTTCTTAACATAAAAAGTTTTCTTTGCTTATGAGACTTAGAGTTGCATTTCTAGGCAAGACTATTCAGGCTTTGTGCTTGCCTGCTTGCCATGGACCACAGCAGTCTGGTGTCCACACCTCTATTGAAAGAAATTACTTTGAAACTGTAGTAATCAATCCTTCAAAGGTTTTGATAGATCAATAAAACTACTTTCAGTCTCTAATATGTTCCATAATCAAAATGTCACTTTATTTACTCAAACAGCCAGATGTGATGTGAAATATTAAGTGCATGAATGCACAAATAGAGCCTATGGGGACAAAATCAGCTCTTTTTTTCAGCTATGCATCAGTTACTGATGATTTCAGGTTTCCTCTGAGGATTGCTGGGTATATATGTTTTGTAGTCACTTATATAAAGAGCCAGCTCTATGACCACAGAAGTCACAGTGGTGGGGTAAATAAACCCCTCCTTGCAATGGCAAGAAAGGATTGAATTTTCCCCTGTTTGAGTGAGGGATTTTCTGCATATTAGTGTTGCCTTACCTTGTGCACTCTATGATATATATCTCAACATATACAAGGCTTTAGAGATGGCAAGTCAGATAAAAGAAAATGGGAAGGATGAGATGTGAAGCTGAGAGTGAGGTAGGACCTGGATAGAGAGAGTGCTTTCTAGTTACCTCTAGTCATTAACTTTTTGTGACTGTGTACATTACACAGAGTTACGAGGATCTTTTCATATTCACTTAGCCAAGATGCAAATTTTACACCATAAAAGATGTCAAAGCCATCATTGCAGAGGTATTTGTGATCCAGCCAGCTTCTTGAAATTTCTGTCTGCAAGAAAGAGTCTTCACAATGATTCTCAAATTATCCATTACTAATTTTCTTACATTTCCTTCTGCAGTGTCAGGAATAAGATGAAAGCAGAACATTATCCTGCTTCAGCCTACTGTAAAGTACCTTTTGCTGCAGCAACCCAAACTGTTTTGAACAACAGTGTATTGATGAGAAAAGCTACATTTCTGATCTGTTGATGGCAGTCGGTAGATGCATATTTTGCTGTAGTTGTACTTGAGAGTCCTATCTGAAACCCGCATGGAACATCAGCTCTTGTTTCCTTATAAGACTAATTCTTTGATTCACATATATGTGAGAATTAATACATACATATATATTTATATATATACATATACATACATATTTATAGCTGTATATACATATATATACATATATATATTTATAGTTGTATTTTTTTATTTGTACCTTTTATATATACTTTTACTATATATATTTATAGTTGTATTTTTTTTAGTTGTACCTTTTTGTGTTTTTATTCTATAAACTTGATGTAATCATTTCAAACAGTACAAAGTTTGAAATAATATAGATTTTTCATTTAGCTGTATGAATAATCTTTTAACTTAAATTCCCATATCAATTCTACTAAATTTATACCACATAAGAGCAAAATTAACCTGGAAATATGGAAAATTTTTTTTTGTACCTTGAGAAAAATGTTCAATAAAAGGTATTAGCTGCAACTGAGGATCAAGATTTTGTATGAGATTTTTGTTATTAATTTTTTCCCCCTCATAATCACCACTTGATGACCACAGCCTTATATCTAAGACATGGCTGCATTGTGGAAAAACAATCAAGCAATCACACCTGTATTGCATGCTTTGCCTACACCTAATGGAAAGACTTTCATTTCTTGCGCCCCAGTTCTTCAAAGAGCATTAAATAAGCCTGACTGACATTTTCTATTCTACAATCTGCAATATGTTTTAGCATGCTTCCTAGCTTACAGGTAATAAGAACCAAACATGTCTGAAAAAACCTTTGGGCAAATCAGTAGTGATTGTGTAGATTGTACCCATTAAAGTTGTGCTAACTGCTTAATTGAAGTTTTAAAGGGAAAGCTGCATTTATTTACAAATACCTTGTGTTTAAAATTATGTATCTTGCAGAACTAGCACTTTGTGCTATGGGTAGGGAGCTTGTTTATGCTTGTTTAACAGTAAAACCATTCAGTGCATTGTTGACCAGATGATTTTGAAGCAGTGTAACAGCAGGTGTTGTTCAAACCGTGCTTGTTTATTTTGTCATGTCTTCATGACTCTCTTGTACTAATTTATTGTTACTTTTGCTTTTTTTGTTATTTTGGTAGAGTTGTCTTTTTCATTGAGTTAGAATAATCATACAATTTGGTTCCCTTTAATGAATTAACATCCTGCAATACCACAGATTGACATCTGAGAGGTGGATAGATGTCTCTCCCCCTCAAGCAGACATTCTTCATAGTTATTTAACAAATAAAATTATGAAAGGGTAATGTTTTAAGAGCTGTGACACCAGCCTACAGCAGAGCATTTTCTTAACTATAAAGGGCTGTTGTGGTGATTTGTTTCTTTTATCTTCTCTTCCTTCACACAAGGGCCCAGTCCTTGCTTCTGTGTGGATGTACAAGAGAATATAGGCTCTAACACAAGATATAAATATTATAGCTGTATGTAATCAGGACCCTGTCAGCATTATCTTGGATTATTTATAAGACAACAGTCTTCTCTAGTTATTTCCACAGGTTTTGGGATGCTAGGAGGAGGACTAGAGTCCTGGAGCAATCTCTTGGAATAAGCTGCCAGAACAGATTTTAAGGTAATACCTTGTTCAGTTGCACAGATGTATCCCTGTTTTATGTGTATGCATGTAACTGTTCAAAGAACTAATTCTAAAACTTCTCAGTGTCATGGGCTGTAATTACTTTCTCTTGATGCTTTGTCCTTGGTTGCCAATGCAAGGATACAGGGTACAGTCCACCTTCTTGGGCTCCCCTCCAGCAACTGACATCCTACAGAGAAGGGAGACTTATTTCCAGAAAAGAGTTTATGCTGGTGTTGTCTCATTTAAAGTGTGCTAAACTTCTGTGAACTCCTAGAAGTGACCAGATTATAGAGTGCCCTCAGCTGCCAATGACCCTTCTGTAGCAGAGGTCCCCCTGCTTCAGTCAAGGAGAAAACCTATCTTTACAGAATCACAGAATATTCTGTGTTGGAAGGGAGCCACATGACTACATGGCCCTGTTCTGGATGTTGTGTTGGGTCAACATACTTGCAAAACATCCCGCATCATATAAAGAGCTGAGGGTGGGAAATTTACAGATATTGAATGTGTGAAATTCTCTGCAAATATTGAGCAGGCAAAGCAGTCACATTCAGATATGTGTCTATAGCTCTTTCAACAAGATGGCAGGGGTGAAAGTTAAGTTAATGGATTGTAAAAGAAACTTCATTTTCTTCTTTCAGAAGGCATCATGGATCATTAAGGTGCTTTTGTGCTTTAAAAGCTTCAAAATTTTTGATTGAGTTATTAAAGCAAAATTTAAGGATGCTACTGCAATGTTGGTTCTCCAAAGACTTTCCCTTTGAAGCACTTACTGCTGGGGCCAAATGATCCAATAGTCACCATCTGCTGATGATTGTTACAGAATGGCATTTGAGATACTGCAAAATCAACTCTTGTGGTAGTTCATATTGTCTGAACAGAATTAATTATTCTGAGTCTGTTTTGGGTTGTTTTGTTTTTGTTTTTTTTTTTGTTTAAAATTTTGCGACCTGTTTTCAGTCAAGCAAATCTACAGGTAGATACACTATAAACTCATGGCTATTTTAAAAGCTGGGTTTTTTTCTTCACCAATAACAAGCAAGTTAGCAAGTGAGTCCCCTGCTAAAGAAACTCTGAAGGTGGTTATCCAGATGCTCTTTTCTTGACTGCAGAATCTCCATTTTTCAGGTGTAAAATCAGGTAACAGATTTTTCCTCTGCATTCCAAATAAATTAAAAGAAAAAAGAAGTATCTGGTGAATCTTTGCTTTTTAAAGTACAGTTTCATTTTCTTTGTCTTGCTTTTATTTAATCCTATGCTGAGACAGATTAATGATAAGAGAGTTATTGATCAGAAGTTATTCTAATACATAGATATACACCTTGGTTATAACTGTTTACATTCAAGGAGATTATAACTGGTTATAACTGATTTACATTCAAGGAGATGATGCAGACATCATCTCCTTGAATGTAAATTTTACTCTAGTAGGGAGAACCAGATTATGTGCCGTTTCTTAACTGAGTCTGAGAGTTTTGGTGGTTTACAGGACTTTTGCTGCAGTTCTTCACAAAGGCAAAATTAGCTCTAGGCATCTCGTTGGCAGTACAATATACTTTGGTTTGTCAAAATCATTACATACAGTGATTCTTATCTGCTCTTACCTCTCACAAAACAGGATTTAAAATACTAACAGTTTTTCTGTTTAGTGCTGTGTCTAGGGTAGGATTTAATATTTTATAGCCAATGTGTAGCACTGATATTTGATTATATTTGCAGAATTTTGTTTGGTCTTTATCAGGTGTTGAATTTATGGATGCTATTGAAGAGCTGCTCTATTTCCTGTGAAGATTTATGATCCAGGTCCCCAGTAGGTGTAATTCAGTACAGTTGAAGTCAGTGGAACAATATTGCTTTACAGAAAAATAGTTCTTGAAGTTTGGATCAGGATTTTCTTTGGTGCTGCAGGTATTTTACTTCTACCAAGAAAACTACTAGCTTTTAATCACTGCTTTATCTCATCCATTGGAATATTCCGCTAGAGGCTGTTTTCAGGTGTTACTCAGCCTTTTGATAATGTAGTTTTAGAAAAGAGTAACTCAAACATGTTGCTAAAAATAATATGATTTATGAAGTTTTAATGCTAAAAGACTGTAAGACTGTAAATATTTTATTGATGATTCCAAAGTCAGGGATCATGTTTTTACTGGTTGTTTCTAAATTTGACGTTTGGTTTGATCTTTCTAATTTTTTTAATGTTGTGCTGTTAGTTTGACAACATTTTTTCTAGATAAATAACAGCTTATCAAATAGATTATGTTTGGGAATTTGAAAATAAAAAATTTTGCATATTAGTCTGTTCATTTTCATAATTCCTCCTTCCTTGTTTCCATAAATTGTTGATTAATAATTTATTCAAGTAAAAGAAAGAAAACAACCAATAAAACCCCAGAACCAAAACAAACAAATGGAAAAAAACCAAATAACTAAATAACAAGAAAAAACAAACCAAAACCCATCACCTTTAGGAAATTAGAGGGAGGATTCTCACTTTTTTCCTTTTCTCCTTTTTCTTTTTATTTTTTATGGGTCATATCTGATTTAGAATGCACTTCATGTTGTTTTCTATGTTGTTTTGGAATATTTGTTAACTGCTATGTATAGAGTTATGGGTGATATAGCTTAATTTGAAAATACCAGGTAGTTGAGTAGTTGAGTTTACCAGAATGAGTAAAATGTCTATAAAATTTGCTAAGAGCTTGATAACTAAGCAAATATTTTTACATACACTCCTCAAGGCAAGTGATAACTGAAATTGGTTGAAATTTCTCTTCTTGAGCTGATTTTGTGTGTGTGTGTGTGTTGTTACTGTTGATAAAAGAATTCTAGGACCTAAATAAATTTTCTTCTCAAATACACTGCCTTGAAGTTGAGAATGCAAAGCTCCAGTTTCCTGTTCTTTGTAGGAATATAATCATGTATTGTGAATATTTTTGAATTGAGCTTTTCCTGTAACCTGAAAAATCCTGGTAAGGGTGCTTTCATTTTGTTTTTATCTTCATTTGGTTGGTGGATTTTTTGTTTTGTTTTGTTTTGGCTTTTTTTGTTTGTAGGTATGATGGGGGCTTTCTTTGGTTGTTTTGTTTTGGGTTTTGTTTTGGTTTGGGTTTTTTTTATTGTTTGGTTTGGGTTTTTTTTTCCCTTTGTTGTTGTTGGGGTTTTCTGGGTTATTTTTGTGTGTGGGTGTTTTTTTTCCTGGACTTAGTTTTTCAAACAAACATTCTCCAAAATATTTGTTACTGAAATGAACCGAAAAGCACACTACATATTGCTTTCACCATAGTTATACACCTAGATCAGTCACAGAGTGTGAAACATTCACTAGAGCAATACTAGGCTGTTAAAATCTGTGCAGTTAGCACCCTGGAACAGTTCCAGAAAGAATGCCACAAACACATTCAGTTAAAAAATTTCCACAGATTCCTGAATCTAAATATGTAGGATGAACAGTAGTTAAAGGAAACCAAATTTTGTAAGGTGATTTGTCTAGTGGATTAACCTTTGCTATTCTGAGGAGACCTGAACTTTGTTTCCAGCTTGCTTGTGGCATCCACAATCTAGGAAAACAAGGTAGGAAGGCTCCTGTGTCCCTCCAATGTTGGGAAAATTACAGGCATTTTTTTGTTTTGCTTTTTCCAACAAGAATTGTGAGGTACACAGTCTACAATCCACAGTAGTAGAAACATTTAAATTTAATATTCAAAATCTGGTGTCATTCTTATCCATTTACCATAATTTAACTAGTGGCCATTCTGATCAGAAGGAGCAGCAGTAGAAAGAACTTTTTGTCCTATCCTGTACCTTTAGCTGTGCATGTAAGGTACATATCATAGAGCCGTCATGAAACCACTGGATATTCTGGTTGGAAGGGACCACAAGGATCACCAAGTGTAACTCAAGTGAATGGCTCAGACAGGGATCAAACCCTGTAATGAGCTTGGCATTATTAGCACCATGCTCTAAGCAGATGAGCTAAAGTCTTGAAAGTCATGCAAACGTGTGGTGTGGCCTTGGAATGTATCTCAGCATGGTAATTAGCATGTGAAAATGTAAATTTTGTATAATTTATATTTCTGCTCAATTTAATGTTACTAGTAGCATTGCTGTAGTAATAAGATAAAAGCTGTGCACCAAAGCCTCATGTGTTTAGTGCTCTAGAAAAATTTGAGCATAAATGTGTGCTATGAAGAAGGTTACAATATAAGTACAAGACAAGTGGTGAATGCAGCAGGAGAAGAGGTCAAAATGAAGCAGTGAGAAAATATTGGTTAAAATGGTAAGTGGAACCTGTGGTGTTATGATAGCCTAATTATTGCTTTTAATAGGCTTTGAACCAGACAGAAATTTTGTGGTGGGTATAAAAGATTGAACCTGATTTATGGATGTTTTATGAAGAGCATCTAGTTGAGGAAGTAGGAAAAGCTGGAAATAGCAACAGGCATGAGTGAACAAGTCACTGAACCACTTGGTGTTAATTAGAGATGATATCTAAGGTGGGTCCTTTGTAGACCTGGGCAATAGATGTAAGTAGTTTTATATTTTATCCTTGTCTGGGTTTAACCCTAGCTGGCAACCAGTACCACACAGCCACTCGCTAACTCCCCCCCACATCAGTGGGAGGAGAGTGATAAAGAAAACATAAACCTTGTGGATAGAGATAAGAACAGTTTAATGGTTGACACAAAATATAATAATAATAATACTAATATAATTGCTGTTGCTGCTGCTATTACTAATAATAACTGTAATGATAAGGAGAGGGAGAAAGTAACAGGATTCAAGAGAAACAAATGATTCATGATCAGTTACTCACCACGTGTTGACTAATGCCCAGCCTGTCCCCAGTCAGCAATTGGCCCTGCTTCAGGTTACTCCCCCAGTTCATATGCTAAGCATGATGTTCTGTGGTATGGAATACCTCTTTGGCCCGTTCATGTGGGTTGTATTGGCCATGCTCCCTCCCAGCTTTTTGTGCAGCCCCTCACTGTCTGAGCATAAGTTACAGAACAGTCCTTGATTTAGAGTAATAACTAATTAGCAGCAACTAAAACATTAGAGTGCTATCAATGTTATTCTCATACAAACCCCAAAACTACAGCACTGTAGCAGTTACTAAGAAGAGAATGAACTCTGTCCCAGCTGAAACCAGGACAATCCTGTAGAGAAGTTAGACCCCATCATGGGATTGGAAGTGAGTAATGACATAACTAAAACTGCGATTTAGGAAAGTTATCATTGAATTTGGAAGTAGGCAGGGAAGCATGTGTTAGCCAAGGCCAGGGACAAGCAAGATGATGGTACTAACTCTGTGGGTGGTTGGGAAAGCAACATGCTAGAGGTGACATCTATTCTCCAGTGGAGATCATTGCATATGTTTTAATTGCAAAAGAGTGTAAAATGTTAGTTTGGACAGACATGCCATCTGAAAAGGAATTTTGACCTTTATAGATTTGCTTGTGATCAGAAAGAGCCCTTCTTTGTGCTACCATTGCATTTCAGCCTTCTGCTCCAGATAAAGCTGCAAAAAATATGGGTTGTGGGATTTTTGTTTGTGGATTTTGTTGTTGTTGTTTTGTTCTGTTTTAAATAGAGTTTTCTCTGTAACAGATATTTTTACAAAAGTTTTCCCTGAGAGAGGATCTTGGGAAAGTACCAGCTAAGGAAGTACCAGTGAACTCAGACATATATATGAACTGTGTGCACTGCTCCTTTAGGATAGGTGTGGGGGGGAGGTAAGAGTTTTCCAGCTGTGACAAGTTTAGTCCTGGTGGCTGGAGGAAAGGGAATACCATAGCTATGAGGCAAGGAAATGTTGCAGTAAAGCTGATTTAAGTGTGTATAGCATTAAGCACCTAATGTAGAACACCATTGTACAACAAAGAGGCACAAACTGCTCCTGTAACTTAAGGCCTGGCAAAAGAGAACTTCTTTCTGCTTGTGCTCCCCTCTTCTGTCCCATCTCTCTGGCTCACAGGGGGATATGGACAAACAACTTGTTAATGCTGAATAACCAAAGCTGTGTGTTTGGAGCCTACTAATTTCCCAGGAACAGCTTGCATGCACATGTCTTGCAGTGAAAAAGAAATAATTCACAGTAGTCTTACCATCAGCAGAAGAGGGCTGAGGGCTGTCTGAGCTGCTTTGTGTTTACCAGTGGCTGTATGTTTACTGAAGAACCATGAACAGGCCGTAAATGCCAATCTCAGCTTACTTCACAGTCACTCTGCCCAGTAACTCTGCCAGGTGTGTTTTATGTGAGGCTCCCTTCTCACCTTTCCTGCTGACTGTAACCCTGTACACTTTTGGCACAGCGTGGCACATGAATCTCTGTCCAGCCCTTTGCATTACAAGGGGAGAAACAGGAAGATTATTTGCATTTAAGACTGGCTTATAGAAACTATGTCTGTCCTCATCATGGGACAATAGATTTTGGGTGATTTCCTTCCTACTTCTGTGCTTAATTGTCCCATACATACAGTACAGCTGATGAACCCAAGCTCTTAAATATATAATTTTTTGACACCTGAAGATTCAAGAGCAGTAGACAGCTGCATTTTGCTCCTTCATGGACTTACCTTACAACAGCACAGTTACTACACAACAGTGGGGAATACTTAGCATCTGGAAACAGGCACAGGTATTCTATTACTGAGTGTAGAAATAGTACGTTTCTCAATGTATTTATGTTTATCCTGTTGGAGGTATTTTGCAAGTCAGAAGAGAAGGGTCAAGCTTTTGAAGCAGCATTAAATTAGGCAAAGTGCATTCTGCATTCAGATCACATCATAGCTGATCTCATATAATCAAATTAGAAAATATACAAAATATGCTATAAATTCAACAGAACATATTTTTCTCTAAAAATAGTGTATTTGGAATTAGGAAAATCACTTATTATTCAGAACACTTGTCAGTATTAATGAGTTACTTAAATAATAAGAAAAATAGTGTAATGCACTTATTTTATCATAAATTGTCTAAAGTGTGTAAAATTTCTAGTGATGGAAATTTAGAAAATACAGAAGAATAAATAAATTAAATTTATCAAAGAATTTTAATGTGTATGGAAGCCCAAACCTGCAGCACTTAGACAGAAATGTTTTCCTGAATAAGCCTTCTTGTATGATAACTCTGATCTTGTTGGAAGTTGGTGGCAATATCAGTGAGTCTCTTGTTTTGGTTTGGCCCTTTACTCTGAGTAGGTTTCATTTACACTTCAAAAACTTTCTAATTTTTGAAGAAGATTCTCTGAATGTGAATACCTTCTTTTCAAAGATGATTGTGCAAAAGATACCTATCCCTGAGTCAAAGGATCAATGTAGTCTAAATGCCTTTTTTGCTAAACTGATCCATTGGTAAATTAATGTTTCTGTTCTTGTTGTGGCTTTTTTTTTCTTTTCAGACTTTCTTCTTTTTTCCTTTTGTTTTCATTTCTTGACCTGTATAATTATGCAGACTAAATTCAACAGATACCATTCGGTCATGGAATGTTCCTTTTTTTCTGTTGGGCACGATTCCTATGAATTTTCAAGTTTCAAAACCAAGTTCAGAAATGTTTTAGATACTACATAGCTTCTTGTTACCACTTGCTCCTTAGATATTCAATAAAAGGATATTATCTCTTCTCTAATGCAGGCTTGCTATTTCAAATTTTGCCACAAGGACCTTTATTTTCCCTTGAGATGCTTTTTTTTCCAAAATTATTTTTATTCTTTAATAATTTTATCCTCAAAGGAAGAAATGTGCCTCTACTCTTCCTTCAGTCTTTCTGTAACATTTTAGCTCCATGTTCAGGATATTTTTTTGACCTTTTATATCTCCTACATCTAATGACATTTGTTTCATCAGCTTTAGTAAAGATGAATGACCTTTTAACTCTTTAAAAAAAAAGCAAATCCATTTTCATCTTTCTTTGCTCTCTTTTCTTGTTATAGAAGCAAGCTTCACTCTTTCCTTTTACTTACTTTAAAGTCTTAGAGTGAAATCCTGGTCCTTATTAAGTTTAGGGAAAGATTTCTGCTGATGTAGTTGAGCCCCGATTCAACTACTGATTTTATTGTGAAGGCAAAATTGTTGCCCAAATTTTCAAGTAAAGAGCTAATCTTTTTAGCCTTCTTTTTCCAAAATAGTAAACATATAGGTTTTAATATTTAGTCTTGGTAAATGGTGGTTCTATGCCTAGAAGAACAACTTCAGAAAAAGGTACTAATTGAGATTATCATTGGAGCTGAAAAAAAAAAAGTTTCCTTATCAATAAAAAAAAAGTTAAATGTAAAAATCTAGCTCTTTATTCAAAATTGGGAAGCACTTTGATTCTTTATGTAATGAAACATGACTAATTCAGTGAAAAGAAAGTGTGCCTGGGATGTATCAGATTTACGCACAAAATCATCATCTGCTTTTTATGGAGAACAGAGCAGAGTCTCTGTTTCTGGAAAATAACCTATGCAAGTGGCTACTTTGGGATGTGGTAAGGAATGCCACCCAAATAACTCCTACCAGGGAAAAAGATCAGCTGTGAAATCAAAACCCAAATAAAATCACAAACTGGCTAAATAACAGAGTAATGAAAAAAAGAAATGTTTTCTGTTCTCTAACTATACTACTTTTTTTTAAATGACAGAATAGCAGTGGGTAACAGCTGAATGATCTGGCTCCTAAATTCTCTTTAGTTTGAAATGAAAGGAAATTTATAGTTATTCTTGTTATAAACATGTATAGTTTTAGCTCATTTTAATGGTTCTCAGATGAAGTTCATGGTTATCTGTGAGGGACTCTGACATCAACAAGTGGGAGAATTAATCTCTGTGTAACACTTTCCTGTGTGTGAATCATGAAGGAATATTTTTGCTTTGATGTCACTGGGTAAAACATCTTTGGAGCTGCATTTTATTTCCTTCTGCTGTCTTATTTCCAAGTAAGATTGATAAATGCTAAGAAAAATCCCTCCTTTATAGGGAGTGTTTTAGAAGTTGTTAGTGAACAAACTTTTAAGAGTAAGACAAGTGCATGTCCTGTTACATGATACCTACCTCTCCAAACACATATTGTACATAGCAGCTCCCCATGCTTACAGAAAGCCATCTGCTCTTCAAATGCAGTGCTGTAAATAGATTTAAGTCTTCTAGACCCAGAGTATGTACAAATCAGATCCCCACAGAACAATACTGATCCAACAGGAAGATGGTTGATCTTGGAGCTGGGACCTTGGAGCAGAGGCCATGATTGTGCCCCTTGGGCTGTGAAGCTGATGGTATGCAGGAGTCCTCCTCTGTCTGTCCAAAGCCTGTGTTAATGGGTATTTGTGTCTGTTTCTTATCCTCCCTTTCAGCAGTTTATACTTCTCTGGAAGCTGAAGAAAATGCTCTTTTCTAGTGCTTCAGTTTACCACCTTCAGTGGTCTCAAAAATTAGAGGAAAATTCTCTTCTTAGTTTTTCAGTAAAAAGGGGAACAATTTGCAAAGCTTATTTGTGCTTTTGCTGCTTTCTAACAAATATAACCAAACATTGTAAATATTTTTCCCTGGTTCATTTGACATAAATACAAAATCCTGTAAAGGAAAGAATTTATCTAATAATATCTAACCATGTGAACAGATCCTGATTCATTCATTTGACCCTTGGCTTATTGGGCATATGAAGCAGCTCAACAAGTTTTTTGTATTGGTAATTTATTCTGTGATGCTGTGTTTGATGATTTTTTTTTCTTTTGATCAAATAGGATCTTTTCCTGTATCATTCCTCATCTGTTAATAACAAGCAGTCCATGGTCTATAACTCATGTTGACTTATCCTCATGGGACACTTGCTCACTTTCACTCCCAAGAGCAAATATTAAGATGACCTATTATTAAGGAGGGTTAAATATTTAAATTTATTAGCAGATGGGACTTAATTTTTTTTTCCTGCTCATCACAGAGTTGTTTATAGAAGTACAGCATTATTAAAAATTCGGTCATACTATAAGAGGTCTGGCTGAAATACGACAAGTCCATCTTTGGAAAGAATGTGCCAAGGCCCTTGGGGCTATACTAGGGCTTTACTTTGATTCATCTATGAGTTAGCTGCTTCCTCATCTCACCTCTGAACCAAGCAGCAGATGTCATCCACCTTAATTCAGTTACTCCAGTGAATATATACTACTGGAGTTGTGTCATTTTATTTTGAAAGGAGTTCTGGTGCAACCTCTGTTAAAGACACAACCAGTGTTTTCTCATTGTTTCCAGTAACCACCTCAGGTTCCTTTCTGCTAGATGGCAAGTAGAGAGCACAGGCTACCTGTGATTCTTACCCTTGCAAAACCAGCTTTACACTTTCCCTTGTTTATATTATTATGGATTTCCTAGAGGAAGCTGCTTGCTCTTACTTTATGGTGCTGGCAGCGAGTTCAGTTTTGTGAGGGAAAATGCAGGAGGCTTGTTGCAGGGCTACATTAACCACGGGTTTCTCAAAGCAGGTTCCAAGACCTCCTTGCTCAAATGCCTCCAAGCATAGGAAAGCCTTGTCTTTAGACACTGCCGTGAAATGGGGGAGGGCATCAATATCAGTAAGGCACAGCAACCTCCAGATGCACTTGGGGAGCCTTGGCTAGTCCCAGGATGGGAAATTGTGTTATCCAAAGGGCTGAGATAGCATGAGCTTTGTCCTGAAGCCAAGCAGCTTTTGGAAGGTTCTGGTCTCTTTGGCTTGTCACCATGTCTTGAACTTTTCATGGCTTTTTTCTAGTACCAAGGTGGATTGTGCACTTCTTGTGCGCTAGAAACTAGGCTGAGTGAATGTAAATGACCTGAGCATGTAGTTAGTCTTCCAAAGTGAGGAATATATATGCGATTTTTGCTACTCTGAAACTCCAACTCTGCTAGAAGTGATAACTTCAAAGAAGGGTCATCCAGAGTAAAATTTTATGGACAGCAATAAGTATGGAAGTGGACACCATGATCTTTTTTGGCCTTAAACTCTACAGAATTAGGTTGGTTTTGTGCAACCAGTTTTTAAGGCCACCCTTCTGTAAAAGTTGCCACCATTGCCAACCCTTTTGTGATTGTCCTGACAAGTTAAATGGATGAAGAAGCAGTGGTGATTTTAAAACTGGTATATTTTCTGAGTTCTGTGAGTGTCTAGCTATTATCCCATGTGTCCAAGAGAAGAATGTGTTGAATAATAGCACTGTATTTAGAAATATGATCATGTTTTCTGTCTTCCTGTATTTAATGTATGTTTGCCATAGCTTTGCATTTAGTTGCTTTCAGGTCTGGCGTGTATCCTCCCTGGATTATATTCTCAAAACTTATCAGGCTGCATACCTCCATTGATTTCAGTGGAGTTACGACAATTGGTCGTAGTGACAAATGGTCACTACGTGACCATCAGTCACGTAGGAAAGCATAATGAAGGGTTCATTCAATACCAGAATTGAATATCTTTCAATCCATCCTCACCCTTTGCCCTCAAGAATAAACTGGAAAAAACTTGAATAGATAATTTTTTTCTCTCTTTTTATTTTTTTTCCCAGAATACTGAAAACGTGCTTTGCTCTGGGATATATGATTTGGGTTTAGTGTAAGATTTTCACCGCCTGTTTGCCATTTTTCCTCATGCCTGCTGTCGGAAATGCATCAGGAAACACAAGTGAGCCTAATTGACAGCTCTGTGGAGGCGAAGGTAGGCTGTGACCTGAAATGAGAGTTTCTCATAATGAGAGACAGCTGAAAGATTATGTATATAGAGCTACTAAAATAGATTCCCTGGATCTTTTTCATAAACCAGCAGATGGTAGCAGAGTCTACAGATCTCAGAAAAGGCAAATGTACATTACTGTAACTGCCCTCATTCACTTGCCATTAATCTTTACTTGTCAGCCTCTTCAGTGCCTTCTGTAGTGCTGACCCTAAAATTGCATCACTTAATTTGTAACCATATATTGACAGCATTTCCCCTTTCTATCACATATCAGCTGGATTAATTCTGCTGTGCTGTGGACCACTGACAGGTAAACCTCTGTAGAAAAAAAAATGTTCATAAAATGGAACAGAGACAAGAAGAAAGGCTGACTTGCTGGATAGAAAGGGGTGACGGAAAGATGAAGTGAGGAAAGAGATGTGTGACCATGAATTTGTTTTTCTGTCCTCTTTCAACTATCCCTGGAAGTCTAAATGGCCTGATACTAATATTTAAGAGTTGCCAGAGTGCTCCTTACATAGCATAAGAAAGAACAGATGTAACACAGGTTCTGTTTATGGAGTCTCTTAGTTGAACAAAGGTGCTGCATATAGAAATGAGCCAGAAGAGTATGCATTCTGAATTGAAGCCAGCATGTATAATGAATGTGTGAGAGTATTTCTAATTAAATGGGATTCATGGTGTGTTTTTGAGAGAGGATTTGAAAGGGGAGGCTGAATGCTTAACTTGTGAAGAGGGGGAGGGACCTGGTGTCTTTGATGACTGATGTATTTTTGCCTGCTCTTCTTGTGACTATGCTCAAGGATGGCAGGGCTCAAAAGTTCAAATATTGTCAACAGTTAGTCATGTTGAAAGTGTTGTTGAGATGTGAGTTACATGCTGTGACCCTGCCTGCAGTGACTGCTGAAAAATTGCTTTCAGGAGACACTGACAGACCAAAGAACCCAACATGCCAAAATGATTAAGTCAGATGTACCATTCTATCCACTGATCCACTTTTTCCTCTGAAGAATTAGCTGTAGGATAATAAAACACCCTGAAAACTGCATCTATAGAGAGAGAGTATTAAAACCAGCATGCCTGCATAAAGGATGCAAAGTGCTCCATTATAATTTGGTTTCCATCATGCTGGAATTATCTCCTCTGTGGCCCTGGAAAAAAAATTACAAGATTTCTTCTTACATCGTTCACACTGACCTTAGTGAGAGTCCAGAAAAGCCTTTCTTTTTAGAGTTGTTATAACATCCACAGGCTCTAGATGGTACTATGTAATTGCTCTATTGGCTCTTGCCTTTTGTGATGGTTTCTTACCTTTTTTTTGGCTTCTACAAAATGTAGTGAAAGCAGAGAAGAAAAATGAAATCAGCAAGAAACCTACTAAATAAAAAAAATTAAAAGGTCATGGATTTTTGTTTCAGACTCCATATTTAGATTAGCTTTCTTGTATAATGGGATAGATGTTCTAACAGTGCTCAAGACATTAGATTCTGATATTAATGAGTTATGCTGTATTGAGCCAGTGTTTTCATTACATTTACTGACATAAAAAAAAAAGAAGAATAATGTAGGGTTTCCAAAGAGTTCTAAGTTTTTTGCTCACTGTGGTGTGTGTGTACAGCGTGCATGAACATATGTGCATACCTCTGCCACTTCAGTGGGGACATTCAGCACACCCAAAGATAACAGCTCTCTGTCAGTCAGGTGACAGGGTCCTACCTGCAAATGTGACAACAGCAATTACATAAAAAAAAGATCATTTCTAACAGCAGAAATTGTTATCTATACACAATTTCTCATGATCTCTGGCTCCAGAATCATCTGTAAACCAGAGCCCTTCACCACTCCTGATGACATGGGACACACACACACTTTTACAAGAGAGGAGTCGGAGTCCCTAGTCTATTGTATATCCCATTTTTAAGGCGTGTCTTACTGAGTTCAGAGACACAGTAGGATAAACAGCTATTTTCTACAGAGCTGCATTAAAATATAACTGAGTACATAATAAATGCTGTAATATGGATTTTTCAGATTGCTAAAGAAAAATAAAATACAAGCCCTAATGCCTTTACTTCCCTAGACATTTTAATTCAAAATTAAGTTTTCCTGTGAAACTCTTCACAACTTAATTGCACTAGAACTCCATGAAACTCCAGTTAGAAAATAAGTGAATCACAGTTGATATGTTTTATTGTCCATATCCTATCTTACCAGATTTCTGGCACTTATTACTCTTAGATGAGCTCCTTTTTATTCTTAATCTACTGCTATTAAATAACCTGCAATTACTGACAATCAGCCAGAAGTACAAAATTTAGTCTGACCCCAGCAAAATGAAGACACCCAAATCAAAGAAGAAAATTCAAGGAGTAGTTAAAGTTTTGTCCATGGAAATTCCTACCAGGAATTAGGTATGAATGTCATAAGGCTTGTCCATGAATAATCAGGAAAGGGGAATATTTGTTTGAGACAAGGAAGTGTCTGTGATTATGTTAATTTTATATTAACATTAACATTTTCTTTAATTGTCTTTTCTATTTCATGGGTGGGCAAGAGGCAATACTTGCTCTCTGTCAATTGTTTCTGGAAGTATGGGATATACTTTTCCAGCAATGGGGAAAATGGCTTACATATGAATAGAATCAGTCCTCTTCTACCTTAAGCTCATGAGCATTGACTCCATACCCCCACGCTTCCGAGTGCTGTTGATTTTTATACTTATCTGTCTGATAGGTGTAATGTTTGGGAGCCTTTTGGCACGCTTTTAGTAAATGTAAGTAAACAGCTGCCATTGTTTCTCCAAGGAGTACATGTGTGTTCAGTGTAATGCCTGGGTTTCTGATGTATGCAGAGCTGTACATGTAGCTGGAAGATTGCCTGTTCTTTATCCCTTCTATTCTGTCTTGCCTCCCTCCACCCTAGACTTCCTCTGCTGAAGCAGTGGCAATAGATATCCCACTATTTTAGAGCAGGTGTAATTATTTTCCTTCTTACTCAAGCAGTCTGAAGGCAATTTTTGATAATTTTGTTTTGTTTTATTCTTTGTCATTAAGAAATATCTATGTGAAAAAGTTGTGCACAAAATATTTTCCATTTTTCAGGTTTATTAAAAAAATAAGGCTTGAATTTTGATTAAAAACTTGAAAAATAACAAATTTTCAGGAAAGGACATATAAACAAGGGAACATGCAAAAAATACCCAGAAACTTAGAGGAAAATGAAAATGTGGTGTCTTCCTGGGTGCACATATGGGCACCAGCTCAGCAGTTGTTCAGCTGAAGAATGAAGTGGCTGAATGTACCAGCTTTGTTGTGTACTGAGGGGTGTTTGAGCTGTCCTAAATCACATGCAACTGATACAAACCAGGAAAAAGCCTGACTAACCCATTCCTCCTCCAGTTTTTGGCATTTGACTTTGCTAGGTGGCTGTTTCTGGTTCTAACTGCAGCAAATGGAAAAGCTGTTTATCAGAACTGCAAATGATGATCAGTATTAGGTGGTTGCCAAATATCAGCATATGAATTTGTTTGATTCCAGATGCCTAACTTTGAAGGGAGTGATAAAGAAACAAGGAATTAAATCGGCTGAAAGAATTAGAACTGACAATTACTCCAGGCGAAAATGTAAACACTTGTAAGAACTGTTAAAAGCAAGAGAAAAAAAAGATTAACGGTCATCTTAAAAGTGCAGGATATCAGTTTCTTCACATTCTTTGAGATTGAATGAAACTTTGCCTACTGAAGCAGAAGAATAGAGTTTTGTTTGATCTTTCAAGCGAGACATGTTTGATGCTGTTGTCATCAAACCCCAGCTATAATAATTTAATCTGTGTTCAAGGCTTTTGAAGTTCAATTTGGTTAATTCAGAAACAATGTTTAGTTTGCATTTGACAACAAAATAATCATGCTTTTGTGTCATGAACACAGATTTTATCTGTAAGTTTACATGCGGTTATAGATGTGTGTATGTGTATTTTATCTATATATTCATGCAGGGAAAAACTAATTTTGTTCATATATTTAATATTTAAAGAGTGACTCAAGATAGTGAAATCATTCAACATGTTAAATGCTCTTCTGTATGTGAAGAGGTATTCATGACCATTCTTTTCTGCACAGATCCTGGAATTGTCATACTGCATCCAAAGTGCAATCTACTTGATTTTCCTTCCCACTCCTGGCAAATATGGGATGCTCCAGAGAGAAATGGATGAAACTCTATCCACACCATTGTGAAAAAATGCAAATTCTTAATATTAATGCAAACCCTGAAGCACACTCTCATGTCTTTATTCAAAATTCTAACAATAAACTCTTCGAGGCAGGAATAGTCTTGTTAGCCATGCTAATACCCCTTCCACAGGATCACAGAAATTAAGGGTGTAGCAAATGAAATGTGCTGTAAGTCATCCTTTCCATCCTACAGGTGGGTCATCTAAGTCCTGTGCTTTTCTTCATGTACATACAGAGGTTCCTCGAAACAAGGCAAGAAAAGACATGCATTCTACAACCTCTAAGGTGAAAATTTGTCTTAGGGCTTTTCTAGTCAAGAGTCCTCAGGTGATGTTATAATAATAAAATAAGTATATTTGACAGTTGGAGGCAATCACAAAATAAACAGTAGGTCTGGTTTCATGGTGATTTTATGATTTATTTATTAATTTTATTTATTCATTTGTTTTCCACAGACAGACCAAATTGCTTCTCCTTTCACCAACGGCCTTGTGTCTTCCAGTGTGACATAGAGGAGCAGTATATGAGAAAGGAGAATAAAACTTAATGACTGCTCCTCAGTAAAAGTTACTGGAGCCATTGAAAATGGTGGGGTTGAGGTGCTGCCCTCTGCCCTTTACTTGGTGCTCCTGCCCTAGGAAATTTGGAAGGGAATGTGAGTTGCAACTTGGAAGGTACCACGTTACAGTCTGGAGTATTGTTTTCTGTGTGTAATTAAGTACATTGTTTGGGGCATGACAGTCTCTAAATTCATCCTTCCTTAGGACCACCATGTAAGGCTTTGGAATATTTGTCATGGAGAATACTGGGTTTGAATGGGCTGGCAAAAGCTGGAGAGTTGGCAGTGCCACGTGAGGAAGGAGTTACTAACAGATGCTTGCAGCCTAAGGATCTGCAGCCTTTAGGGAGTGAGGAAAAGGTGAGCAGAATCAAACAGTACCCAAAGCTCTTCAGCAATTCTCTAGTTATCTTTTACTACATACCTTATCCCTTTGAAGAACTAAGATTCTGCATAGACTGTCATTGCCAAAGTCATTGTTTCAAGTTTGCAGTTTCCCCCTGCATTTACGTGGAAAAGTGCAAGCATGCTCGGTGAGGTTTTGCAACTTGCCAGGTTACTCTGGGGGGAAAAATAAAGCTTCTGTAGCAAATTTTTGGTGTGAGAGCTAAAGACTGACCTTTAGTGAAACATCTTAGTAGATACATAGACTTACCCCAGACAAGTAAGGCATGTTTGTGCCTTGCTTGCTTCCCACAGCAGTTGCTGAAATTTGCTTTTGTGGAGTTTGGGGTAAGTAAATAATTCTAAATAATCACCATTGCAGTTTGCAAATGCCCAAATAAATTGTACACTTCCCTGTTACCATGTGTTTAACTGCAAAGGTAGTAGTTATTTCCCTGTGTTTTTATCTTGTCATGATATTTCCTTTTAAGTGGCAGAAGAATTAAAAATGATGGTCTGAGAGTCTCTTGCTGAATTCTGTCTCATGTGCTTTATAGCTCTTCTTCCTAAGGCAGTATGAAATTCTCTGGCTATTTAAAAGATGGTGTGCTTGGTGTAACAGCACAGAATTAAACTTCAGAAAAACACCTGACACCTGCTGAAAAATTCTGAGGCTGCATAAATGCATCTAGCCTGCTCCGTTTATACAATTTATATGGCATAATATTAAAATTTCATGTAGTTAATTAGGAAAAGTAAATAAAATGGATGGTTTATTAAACTGTTCAATGTGGATCACTATTAGAAGCTGGGGAGTCCTAAGGTCAAACTCCTTCTACATTTGGATATGATTCCTTTAAATGAAGTACTCGGTGCCTTGAAAATGTTAGTGCTTTGAAAATGTTGTTAGCTAGCTTGATAGAGCAGTAAGGAGCTATTATTTCTATCACGGCCTCTGAGCAAAAGCACTACTCTCTATTGACATCCTAAGGATAGAAGCAGAGGCAGCTTATAACGATATAACTCTTTGTATAATGTTTATGTGGAAAATAGAGACTATTCATTTTGGATGCTACTATGGGAAATTAAATTTTTTACCTCAAGAAAGAAAAGAAAGTGAAATCACTTTGTTCCTATAATAACAGAAAAGAAGACTCCAACTTGGTGTTTGTTTCAAGGTCTGGGGGAAAACAAAATCTCAGCAGCCTGATAAATTGTGTATTTTATTATTTAGTATTCCTCAAATAAAAAGAAGATGAATGAAAAGGCCTGACCTTTTCACAGGCCACAGCAGAGCTCTGACAATAGTCAATACTTACAGCTAATAGTTGTGAAATTTAAGATCTGCTGTATAATGATACATTTGTAAACAATTTTTTTCCTCCTTTCCTAGATATACGTGAGTAGTAAACTACTGTCAGTAGGTATAAAAATTAAGTATCACTTTCCTGATGGTTGTTATCCTAAATCCTATAATTAAAGTTGTGTGGAACTACACAGGGAAGATGCTGATAAAGGAGCCAAGAAAATTACAGGCAGAAGAAAGCAGCAGATAGTCACTGCTTTCCTGGTGGCCTGAACACTTCACTAATCAACTCATGCTACGTTTGATGTTCTTCAAATAGACAAAATATAATATGGAACTTTAGGAGAATGTTGTGGTGGAAATAGACTAAAAGAGACATTTTAAAAGCAACAAAATATGGGAACTGAAATGAAACATGATGTGCTGATGTAACTAGGCATCTAGCAATGTCCAGATGGACTGTCAAGCCTGGAGAAATTCAGAAGTGCTTTTCAAAATAGAAATCTCCCCTTGCCCCTGGTTAACCCACTTTTCAATGTTTCTTTTTCTTTTTAATTATTACAATGCAATAAAGTTTTTATTTTATTTTATTTTTTAATTACTTATCTTTCGGTTTTCCTATAGGTAGAAATCAGCAGCAGCTATTTCAGTACCTGCACATCTGGTGCCTCATAAAGGAATGTGCCAGAACCATCAGAAATGTTTAAAACAGTGCTTAGACCAAACACCAGCTATCAATTCAGGTACAGAGAGAGAAAGAACCCAATTAGAAATAACTATGAGACCAAACTCTAGCAGATGTTCAATTACCCATGCTACCTACCTACCTACAACAGACTGGAGGTGCAGTTGGTGTTGTATACCTGCACTGTTTCAGGACTGGCTTTGAATTCCCATGCGTGGTGCCATCTGTGCTAGCACTCAGTGGTCCTACCACTCCCCTGCAGCCATCCTGCATGGGATGTCTTGTTGCACAGTGTGTATTTCTGTGCAGTTTGCATGTGTCTACAGCAACACGCTTCACAAAGAAAATGTAGATTGCGCTGGTAAGGATAGTTGAAAGGTAATGTGCTCCTACCAGTGCTCTTCAGCAGATATCCTCTAATTTTCTATCTGCAGAAAGGTTGGCATTTCACCAATTTTAGTTATCCTTAATTGATGTGGAAAGGCAGCCTGGACTGCTGGCACCTGCAAAGCTCAGGGCTAGGTGAGGCTCTCCCTGCAATACCTGAAATGTGTGACTGCTGCTCTGCTAACAGTGAGGAGAAGAGCTCCAGCACAAGGAGAGAGTGCACTTTCCACCTTCAGCTGGACTCTAGGTCATTCCAAGGCATAATTTCCATACTTGGTCATTAACTTGATCTAGTGACAAATTAAAAAGCATGTTCTATCCTGCCAGAATAGAAAAATGACTTTTTTTTTTATCCCTGCACAGCTGCAACTGAAAGAAACAGAAATTAATATTGCTCCTAAATGTGGATCTAGACTGGAGAGATGCCAGACTAACAGGGTAAGGGTGAAAGCTTTCTTGCTTTTGACACGAGAAAGGCTTTAAATTTACTTCCTAAGCTGATGGGTTTTGAAATGGAGCTCTGCAAAGCTAGCAGACGGGAATTAATTTTTATTGCTAAAATTGTGTGTGTGTGTGGTGTTGGAAAAACAACCAGTCTACAAAAGAGTGCCCTGTCAGTGGAGTGTAACATTTAGCAATGAATGAGTTACAGTTTTTCCTTCTCAAAAGCCTAGAGAAAGACTACTGTTTCCTCCTGAGGAAAAGCTGTAGATTGATAAGTAAGTAAAACAAATGAGGCTCTACAGCCTCTCTGTTACGAGATGTAATATTTTAAGTAGTTTTGAAAGAAAATGCTTCTTTTTTGCCATGCTTTAATATTCCTGAGCCCAGAGTGATGAGAGACATCAATCCTTACTCTCTGATAACCTTGGACAAGTTTCCTTTTAGTTTGAGTGACCTGAGGAGCTTTTAAAAGTGCCTTCAGGGAGTGCACAAGTCTCTCAGGGGCTGTGAAGGATGGAGGGCTTTTGCTTTTCATGAAAGGGCCAGCATTCACTGTTGATGACTATGGGTAAAATTTCATTACTGTGGGCTGTTCTTTTGATTGTCCACCACTGTCTGAGTCCCTGGGAGAACTGGTGTGTGAAGGTAAGTGATTCAACTTCACAAAAGTATAAGGAGAGTGGTTCAGCTTAAATATGAACAGTACTAAATCTTCCCTTGACCTTGGTGGTGTCCTAGCCATGGGGTTTGTCCAAATTCAGCTGTATATCTCTGCATCCATTTCTCTGCTTTCTAGGTTTAGATCCCCCAGGATACATGTGTTGGTTTTAAGAGGTAACTGCATGTAGCATAGTTTCTCGAGCACGGCCATCATTTGACCTCACATCTCATTGATTTTCACTGTGTTTACTTTTATTCTGAACAGGCTGGTGTGTTGTGTGCTTTCACATCAACTTTTACTTTCTTCCTTGTTTTGCCATGATTTTATATGTGCAGCAACTAGAAAAGAATATTTATATGAGGAAACTTTATGTACATTTCACTAGAGAAATGTACTAAAATGCAATTCCCGCCATATCTAAATGAGATTGAAAAGGGAATATCTATGTGTACTCTTGTCAGTAATTATTGTGTGCAGTTTCAGTGCTTCATTAGTATCTTAGCACTATAGGAGAGTGTTTATGGGTAACAGTGGAAACAAACATAAAGACAGCGCAGCAGCAGGCAGGAGAGAGAAAAGGAAGAAATGGGAGATTTTGTCTGATGGTGGCACTTTTGGGCCTGAACAAAAAACACCCACTCCAAATTGAGAAAAAGCAAATGCTACGTAAGTAACAACAAGGGAGAAGAAAATCTTCAGTGCATTTTAAAACATAAAAGAAAAATATTCAGAAACTAGCCTATTGGGAAATGCAATTTCAAAAGTGTTATTTAAAATAAATAACAAACATGCCAGGAGTCCTCTAATCTGGATGTTTGTTTTTGTTTTTAATCTGGCTGAAGATGCATGTTTTATACTTGGCTTTGTGTATGGAGCAATGGGTGGAAGAAGAATTAAATAATTCTGAGTTGAGAAAATTAAAAAAAACAGCTCTTCAAAAAGGAAAGGTTTCTTCACATGCAGAAATAAACATCAGTGAGAAGAATAGTGGACCTGTACTTCCATCTGAATCAGTGACAAAGATGCCCTGAGAAAGGAAGGTGCGAAGGTAAGGGGTTGCTAGTGAAATTTCTGATACAATTTTGCCACCATTCATCAGTGCTTTCTTGAACTTAATGAGCTTTTCCAGCAAAAAATACCAGAATTTAGCACTTTGCATATGGTGTTTTTCAGATGAACTTAAAATGTGCTGAGTAAGTACAGCTGAAGATGGTGGGAGTTGTACAAGATCAGCGTCTTTTGGGATCTGGCTCTGTGTACAGATTCACTGTGCAAACAGCTAATCAAGATTCACAAGCAATAGAAAGAAAAGTTTATTCTCCTTCCTCCAAAAGCAGTTAATTTTCTGGGATCTATTGAGTCAAATGCTGTATTTACGATGTTCAGTTCCTCACTTAATCAAAACTAAACACTTAATTTTACACTTCATATCTCCAAAGAGGAGGGTGAATAATTTATAATGAATAATTTTATGAATTTGGCCTTTTTCTGTTCATGAATTATCCACAAGAGATCATGACTTCTCAGAGGTACTTCCACTCAAATTGATTCACTGAATAATTCTTGATCTGCAGCACTTTGTTGTGAGGTTTGATATTTAAGATTCCAGCTGTTCTGATTGGACTCTTAGGCAGATATTATAATTGCCAATTAAACATGTACATGTCCTAAACTAGTGCTTCCAAGCTGACTCATTACAACTGCTTCAGCACTTTTTATAACTTGATATATTTTTTGTTCGTTTGCTATATTTTAGAAAATTACTCTCAGCAAGCTTTTTTTAGGAGTCATTGAACGCAAAAGTTCCATTGCGTAGCGGAAATCATCTGTTAGTGATCCTGATGGAAGGCATAATCAGTCTGGGAAGTAGCTAATGCTTTGAAAGCCTTTCAGGAGGACAGTGCACTGTAGAAAAGTTCTTTGGCAGTGTTGGAAGCCAAGGCAGAACAAAGCTCACAGCCTCTTCAGTGCAGCACTTGCGACTATCTAGATCAATATCTGTAAGGTCAACGAGAGTCCCACATCAAAGCTGTTCTTTAAATCAGTTTTCAGCAGGCTGTGGTTACCACAGAAGAATAGCCAGTGGATGCTCTTGTTCCTAAAGGTGTTTGCGTGCTTAGGATCAACTGTGTTCTACTCTGTTGTCTCCTTTATGCTACTGCCTATGATATCCTAATCCAAGCCTGTGTGGTTGTCTGTGAGGAGCTAATAAGGGCTTTGGGGAAGGTCAGATTTTCAAGATAAATGGACAAACGCTAATTCATATTTTGGCTTTTGTAACTGGAAGACCAGATAGCCAGTACAATCTGGAGTATGTCAGCATCTTTGTGTTTCTACCGGCATTCTCTTAAGTCCTATCATGTAACAAATCATATAAACCATCCTGTAACCATCATATAAACCATGTAACTTAGTTATATAGATAGATGTGTTCTTTGCTCCTCAATCCTTTTTGTGATATCAAAATATTTCTTAACTGGACTATCAGAGCAGCACAGTTGGTGACATGGAGAGTAGTTAATATAAGATTTTTAATTTGTTGATAAGCTCCAGAGAAATAGATAATCACCCATGTAGTTGTTGAAGATATAACTATGTATAATTTATATCCCTTATGGAAAAGAGAAGGTTTGCTGATCACACATAGACAAAGTTTGTCAGACATTTTCTTTCTAGAGGCTCAGCATGTGCCTGAACTTTGTGTATATAAACAAGTAGCATCAAACCTAGCAAATTATGCAGATACCTCAGTGTCTCAGAACTTGAGGACAAAGATTTAGACAATTCCTATAAGTCCATTTAGAGTTATCTATCTTATGCTTATGCCTTCATTTATTGGTTAACCTTTTGATGGATTCCATATTTGAGCAATATATAAAAAATTTTGTTATGTACTCCATATTATACCTAAACTGTATTCCAGATCATGATCTTGGCAGGCTTGTTGTCCTCTCTTTTTCTACATTTGTAAAATACTGCCAGGAAAACCTGCTGGATATAGACTTATGCAAAATAATCGGATAGGAGGGAAGGGGGTGTGTGTTAAATAGACAACCTCCTTCAACCCATTGCTATATGATTCAGGGAATTTTTAAAATCCAGTTTAAATAGGAAAAAATCAAACAATCAGATCCCCAGTTAGTACAAATTAACCCTTTTCCTGGTTCCTAATTCCTCTCAGTTGTGGAAAGGTGGGAAAGATTTTTGCTCATATGTAAGCAAAAATGTTATTGCTCCAATATTTTGTCATTGCAAAGATCAGCTGTTTAACAAAATGTCTCCTCCTAAGCTCTAAAATTACTGGTTTAGTATGATTAAATGTATTCTAAATGCACTGTTTTAGTGTGATTGTCCATGTTTAGAGCATAGGCTTTCATGGGATGGGAGCTATTTGAAAGCAATGAAAGCTGTACGTGTTTGTGCATGTGAGTGAATGCATGTAAATGAGGAGGTCAGAGAGAATAAATCTGTGGTGTCCAGAGGCCAAAAGAGACAGCTTTGAATTAGAAAACCAAGAAGGTTTTAACCAGTTAATATTGAAAATAACTGATGTGCGACAAAGTTAATATATTTAATTTAAGATGGAAATATTTTTATTATTGCTGTTGTTATTATTATTAAAACATTATCTTCAGTAGAAGGTTAATGGAAATAAACGTAGGCAGAATTTCAGTCAACTCCCCTGTCACTCCCAATACACAGACTTGTATGCATGGATGTGTGTGCACACATCCAAGGAAAGCCTGAACCCTGACACCATGGCTGTAACTGGTGGGCTTTGGTCTGCACATGGGGAAATAATGAAACTTGAATATTTTATGTTGAAAGTCAAAGTTTTTCCAAAGCATATGAATGGAATAGACTAGTCTGCCAAAACATCTAAGGGAATATCTCTGCAGAGCTATTATTTCTCTTTTTTATTATCTGCAGACAATTCCACTGCACATAAAATACCCTGACTCAGGGGCATCAGATCAGAGATCACCTCTTTTGCACCCAGCTGCTGAGGCTGTTGCAGTACTCTGGAGGCACACATTTAACCAAAGTAACAGGGCAGTGATCACTGCACAGATGTGGGAATTTCTTCTTTCTTCATTCAAAGAACTAAAGTTGCTATTGTTACAGTGACATTAAACTAATTCTTTTATAAAAAAAGAATACTTTGTAAGATAAAAATGTCATTTCTCCTTTTACAGAAGGGTCTGGTTCAAAGAAAGCAGTTCAGTAAACTTGTTAAATGGTTATGCCTTCAACAAACCTGAAGAGTCTGAGAGTGTTTAAGTCATCACATGGAAGTATGTAGCAGGGCCTGGCATCAACATTTTTTTATTGTTTATAAGCTCTAATAAAATCTGGAAAGCAAATGTCAAGAGCATAAATAAAATCATATGCAAATATACTGGTGATAATGTTAGGACATTAAGAGTAACACTTAAAATATTCATGTAATTAGATCCTAACTAATCCTTAAACACATCTGTGCCCTGGGCAGATAAACATTACAATACTCGGGGATGTGAAAACTAGAGCAGAAGCCAGTGATTTAAGCAGAGGATAGAATGTAAAGTTTTTCTGTTACTAACCCTTCCTCTGCTCTGGGTTGTGCTTCCTAGAGCACTGGAAGACACACATTCTCTGTGTTCTGGCATTCAGACTACATGAATGAAAGTTGCCTTAACAAAGGCAGGTTTTTCATGCTACCATGAGAGTTCAGGTTGTGATGGGTGAGTTTTATGGTGTAGCCCAGGGTGTAATGTCTCAAATTGTGGTTTTACTAGTCTCACAAGTCACCATGAGCTGTTCTAGTGTGGACTTCTGGCTGTTCCTACAACCTCTAGTATCACAGTACTCATAGAAGGGATTATGAACTAAAGTACCTACTACCTACTTCCTTAACTTCTTACCCAACAAAGTTACTTTGATTTAAATAGATTGATGCAATTGAAGTATGTTTTGAGTCTATTCCAAATTAAAAATCAAGAAAATAGGTTATAAATGCAGCACGAGGAGAGAGAACCCTTTTTAAAATCAACTTTGCAGCATTTCCCCACGCAGGATCAGCAGTGGTAGGATCTGCACAGAGTGGATGTGTTCTGCGTACAGAAGTGATCACCTTGTCAACAGGCTCCTGAAACCCTGTGGTTGCACTTTGGCCCTGTTCTCCTGCTGAATGTGACCATATCCTGTGCTTGCATAGCATCTGGGTGAACATCTATGAAAAGTCAGGGATGCTTTTGGTCTGTGCTTCAAGCTTAGACAACTCTTTTATAAAAATGAAGAGTGCAGCTACGGTTACTTTCCTTCCTTAAAGTCTTGCTGCAGAGTTGGAAATTAGATAATGTGCTGAGGTTGATTCCTAGATGCAAATATTTGAAATGCATTTGGAGTAAGATGATATTCAGTTAGCTTGGGCAAGAAACTCATAGGCTCATGGACTCAAAAGTTCATGCGTATTCCCTGAGTGCTGGCACTTAGTAAGTGGATCATTCCCATAATATAGCTGCCATTTTCTCATTCTCAATGAAAGACCTGTTATTGTCACTTTTGCCCATGAAATATCTTGAAGGAACAGTGAAAAACCTGTATCTATTTCTAAGCCTTTTAAGTTGGAAAGCTTGTAGTTGGAGAGGGGCATGTCAAAAGTAAGTCCTTCTGAAAACCTTGTCTAGGGAGAAAATGGGAGGTTGACTTAGGTATTCTTGTTGGTTTTGGTTTTTGCATGGTTGGAAGACAACAAACTACTAAGCATCCAACTATTTAGAGATGCTGGAAATATTTACTATTTATAGCACATGCATGAAGTCCTGAGTTTGTGTAGCTTTCAAAAACTTTTTCTTGTTGTTTTTGTTGAGTTTATTTTCTCTTTTTTTTTTTTGATATGATAATGATTTCTGATAAGCTTCTCACAGACAAGTACATTAAACAAGGATTTAGATGAAAACAGGTTGGGTTTTGATCAGTCCAAGTGATGATTAAGAATGTCATTTGCGCAAAACTGCATGAGTGCGAGGCAGAAGACTTAAGAGCAGTCTTAAGTCAGAATAATAGGCAGAAATAATAGGAATGCTGAAGCAGTAACAAGTGTTATGTGATGTCTCCAGAACTGGGACAAGGACCTTGGAATTCATGTAAAGTAGAATTTAGCCAGTGTAGGAATTCAAAGTGAGAAATAGCAGCATTTTCCAAGAGAATATATAATGGAGTGAGGCCTGGAATCATGAAGCTGTAATGATCAAGAGAAGAAAATTGGAGAGAAATGAAAAAGTATTCAAGTGGAAAGAAGAAAAGAGGAAAAAATAATTTCAGGGTTGCAAGGAAGAACAACATTATTTGATTGAATAAACATTTTCTGAACAAACCTGAGGTTGCAGGTTTATTTTGCATGGAGTCCCTGCTCGAGACAGCTCAGCTGCTTTTCCACCTCTTTGATATAATAAATGCCAACTATGTTAACTCAAATAATTTTCTAGAATGTTCCAGGAATTTTTTTTTATTCCCCATTTTTCCTATTTTTCTTCCTGAAACTTCTTGTTGTTCAGTTTATCTTAATAGCCAAGAAGTGTTTCCCCACCTCTTCAGGTATCTCCGAGTAATACTTATTTTGTTTAAAAATATAACACAGAACAGTTTGTGAGTAGTAGGGCTACATATGCAGGTGACTAGCCAATACGTTTTTCCTAGTCAAATAATTCTCAAGTCTGCACCTGGAGTACTGGCAGAAATAACAGTCTGATGAACTCTACTCATCTTGTCAGCGGACACTGGCATTTTTTATTTTTCCTTTATGTGTTGTAATGTTTCATCTAAACGGCAATTGGCAAAATGTGCTTCACTATTTGCAAGAAATAAAAAAAGACGTCTAATCTTGTTAATGTCATTGAGCAAAACTGTGGATTTTAGGATTATATAGCTGCAAGTATTATGGAATTATTAATTTAAAAATCTATATATGAATAAAGCATCTGGTGAATGAATAAAAGTAATTTCTCTCACAAGGATAATTTAAATACCAGCTGTCTCCATACTAAACCATATTTTCTCATAAAAGCTTTTAAAGAGTCTGTCTGATGGTTGTGAAATTCCAAGATTTATGGACAGTGTAAGGTCTGTCTGTACAGGGATCTGAATCTTGGGGCATAATTGAAAGCCACCTCCAATGAATGGTTCAAAACAAGTGCAAAAGACCCCCAGGAAAAAACAAACAATTAAGCTTTACAGACTGACTCCTCTTAAATATCTTGTCAAAACTGTAAAATCTTCATTTTAATGTAGGGGATAAACTTGAAGGGGATAAAAGAAAATGTGAAAATGTTCCTTTAATTACCTGCTGGACAGGTGGAAGAATCTGACAGTCTGAGATCATACCATTAAAATAAAACAATATACTTGATAAATTGCCATATTCTTTTATGGTGGCTTTATCTGTACTCTTCATCCTTATTAATTTTCTTTCTGATATTAGTCTAGAAAACTTAGCATGGGCTTCTTTTGAATACACTTTGGTGATACTTTCTTCTTTATTCTAACACACTTTCCATATTAACTGTTTTTCACAATTTGGATCCTTTCGGAACATCTAATGAAAAGAGGGAAAATCTTGGACAAGCCCTTGACTCTGTGGATGTGGCTTTTCTGAGATCCTTGTCAGACGGTGTAGGGTGACAGTCTCGGGAAACTTCTTCATTCAGCTCCTGAGGCATGGATTTCTTGCATGTTTCTTGCTTTCAGAATGCAAAAAAATACAGCTGGTCAGAAAACAAAATTCTTTTGGGAAAGTCACATCTACAGTTAGAAAATTTGTTTGGAATTATGATGGATTTTGAGTGCAAAACCACCTTCTGTAGTTTTTCCTGGTGAGTATACTTCTGAAGCAATATAAAAACGAAGCATGTTATTCACTATTTGCCATGGCAGTAAGAGGGACTATGATCCTAAGATTTGACTATGTTGCGCCAGTAAAAGCAATTTCTTCAATTTATGTCTGTTGTCACCAGCTCTTCTCCTTGTGCTTCCTCAGCTTCTCAACCTTTTCAACTTAGCATGTCTGAGTTCTCATGTCTCAATCCATAATGTCTGAGTTCATAATGTTATGAACAATGTCCAGTTCACTTTTGCTGTTTGAATCTGAAATTATTAAGTCCACGCATTTTGTTC
Source organism: Leptocoma aspasia (assembly GCA_013399835.1). NCBI lineage: Eukaryota > Metazoa > Chordata > Aves > Passeriformes > Nectariniidae > Leptocoma > Leptocoma aspasia. The sequence goes on from VXAX01002194.1 coordinate 1,467,225, forward strand.
ACAAAAATTGACTTTGCACAACCTTGAATGTTTCCTGAAAAAAAAAATAGGGGGTGTGGTTATTCTCAGTTCTTCTGAAGAGAGAACAGAGATAACTCAGTCTGGGAAACTTAGAGAAAACATTCAAACAATTATTATCCTATCCCTTGCACCTGGTCTTGTGCAGGATGTTTACAAGAAGGAGTTACTCCCTGTTTAAACAAGGAGTATCCTAAAGACCAATCAGGTCTTAGGTGCACAAACTTCTCTATAAGAATGTGATATTCTATTAATAAATTAGCCTTTATGCCTTCTGAATCATGGGGTGCTTTTCATCTCTCTTGCTGTTCCTAAACTCAACTACAACATGGGGGGGGGAAAAATCTAACAGATTTCCTGTTGAAATGCCCTGCTTCAGGATTAACATTATTTCATTTTTCCCTCCATAACTGTGTTTCATATTCTAAAGAAATAGCTAATGACTAATACTAAAATGGCTAATAACTAATTGATGTTCAGCTTTTTGCAGATTTCTTCTCTGCAGTTCATGCAGAATTTTGCTGTTCTCATTCAGAACAAAGCCAAATCTTGAATCCCAGTAGTCTACTTTCAAACTTAACTATTATATTACATTAGAAAAATGTGGTAAAATGTGACTAGAGAAACAACCCACATCCCTTGGGATCTTCAGTCGTGATTTGCAGATAATAGGCATCAGAGGTAGAGACACTCACAGTACGAGTGGTTTCAATACAGCCTATTTCCAGCCACATGCAAATTTATGCTTTATTTCTCTTATTTCTCTTCTAATTCTGAATGGGAAACAGGAAAAAAGTTAAACTCAGAGGGGCTTCAAAGAGATTCTTAAGATTTTAGGGAAAGTAAAGTTCTGATTGATTCTCTTAACCACCTTGAACACAGAACTTCTCACATAATCCTTTAGGTTTGTACTGCATGTGTTACAGCAGCATTGAGTTACTGCCGTGAGATCCTGAGTTGATATTTTGGCAAGTAAATCAGATATACTTGTTCCTCCAAGTGTCAGTGTTCAAAGAGAAGAAAGATGAACTAATTTTCTTAAAATGTAGTGTTTTAAGTGAATGCACCAAAATATTATGACCCCTAATTCTACTGAATTTTTCTAAGTGCTTTCTGCAAAACATAGTGTAATGATATTTGCATTTTACAAGGAAAGTGCATTAGCGACTTTTATATGGAAAAGAGGTTAATTCAATTCTGGGCTGTAATGGAGGTTAAATGTAAAGCTTTAATGTTCTGGAGTTCATCCCAAAATAATAATTCAGCTAATGAAATAACTCATTTGTAATTCAACCAGACTAAATGGAAGCCGTTTTGAAGCTGTGTCTACAAGAATTGATTGCTTAACACGTATGAGCCAGCCTAAAACTCAGCATTCTTTGGACAATGAAGCATGTTTTAGAATTGTGAGGGTGTTTCAATATCCTCCTAAACACCATATATTTAAAAGCGTGCCTTCAAATTACTTTATAGTGCTGAATTACCATTTTTTGATGGACCATTTATAGATCTAATACGTTCCTTAAAAGTACATGGTATGGTGACTAGCTAATGCTGAACAATATTTCTTGAAGTAATTCTGATTGAATTAAAAACAAAATGTATGGCAACTTTAGCTCTTTTTTTTTTCCTCTTCACAAATAATTTGTGAAAACTTTTTGAGCACAGGAGCGTGTTCATTATTCATAAATGCTTTTTGGATGGTTTTAATTTAAAAAGAGACTTCATATTGTCTGTGATCCACTGAGCTATTCAATAGCTAGGTTGTTTTTTGTCACATGTTTTTTGATGGCTTGTCTAAATTGTGGAAGGCAAGTAGTATGTAACAAACCTGTTCTTGCATGAAAGCCCTGACTTTCATGATGTTATGGGTTTGGGGTGAAAATTTGTCCCTTATTAAAAGCATTTGTCAGCAAAACTTATCCACAGCATTGCAAACAACTACTAATTCATGGAGGAAGTATAAACATGACTGAATTTGACAGTATTTTGCTCTTGAAAGCATACTTCAAAAACTGAAAAACATGCATCTGCAATGTCTCTCCCCAAAGCGAAACCTGAACCACCAGGTCAGTCTTTTTCTTCCTCTCCCTACTTACCTCACCATGCCAAAAAACCTCAAACCCAAACCCAAAACAAATGCAGGCTAATGCGGGTTATAACTCAAATGTGCAGACAGATTTCTCTCTCAAGAAAAAACTTTTTTGACAACTTTTAGGATGAAACAGGTGGTTTGATCAATGAATAATGCTCAATGTCTTGGTAAGTTTCAGGTATAGTCTCATGGGAAATAATTTGCTAAAAGGTAAGACTGGGATTGGAATATATGCACCATTCAAGCCACAGCACTCCCTGCCCGTGTTGCTGGTGGTGTTCCAGGGAAGGAGGAGCTGTGTTGGGATTCTGGAGGGGAGCATATACCCCTGCTCTGCCCTTGTGGTTGCAATAAGAGACTGGGAATCAGACACTGATAGGTGATGTCCCAATTTCTTTTGTCTGGTTTGCTTAAGATTAAAGAAATATGAGCATTTAAACCAAAATTCCTGAAAATGTTCAAATACTTTTATAAATTTTTGGAAATCTGGGAGGTTTTTTCCCACCTTCTCAGAGCCTGTCAGATATCTTTGTGACCAAACACTGTATTTCTCTGTTCACAAGTTGCATTTCTCCCTCTGCTCTTATTCCTTTCAGTAGCAGTATTAGTGGTGATACATAGCTGTGATACATCACTTGGTCTAGTAAAATACAGTACTTCTCCCTTTAAGCCTTGCTACACTTGAATGGTATTTGAAGTCTTAGGTTTTAAAGGCAGAAGAACTCATTAGATGCTCCAACCTACAAAGGAGATTTCATGTGTCTGATCTGGCTCTAACTTGTGCCTATACGTTATATAGTACTTGATTAATCACCTTTCTAATGTTCAGGTCTAAACACTCTGATTGTCAAAAGACACCAGTAGAGGTTTCTCTGCAGAGGTGGGTATCCTCTGCCTAGCTGTGGGCATCTGAGTTAGGTGGACAAACCTCTTTCCTCTTTCAAAGATACTTAGATTTTTTTTTTAAATAAAAGTTGTGTCCATCTTTCCTATATTAGGAAGGCTTCTTTATCAGGCTTGATTTTACATCTAAGTTCAAACATGAACTATAACACTTATGCTAGTTGAATCACTTTGTACCTTGTCAAAATGAGTGGCTTTCTGTACTTCTCATTATTCAAAGTTCAGTAACTTACTAGAGGGAAAGCAACGAGGTTTGAACTTAGTAGCCATGGGGCTAGAATGGGTTTCAAGCCTCTTCTCCCCCAACTGCCCCACAGGATCTCTGCTGCCCTAGCACAGTGGTTGATCAGTTGGTATTCCCACCATGGGAGACAGCAACAGATGGCAGAAATCTCCTTCCTGCCCTCAAAAAAGCAGAGCTGGGTGTCTGCCATTGGAGAAACTGGGGGATAAGAGCAAGGATGGGAAGACTGCTGCCCAAGTCAGAGAGCTGGCCTTTTTGAAGAAAAGGGCTGCAGGCAAAATAGAAAATTCCTATGGATCTAATTCCCAGGCTGGCTATTAGCTGAACACGTTGATTTAAAAAATAACTTCTCTGTCAGAGTAATGTGTTTCACAAAGGCATGTACTCATGATCTAAAGACATTAAGAGATGAAGATGGACTTTACTTTATACTTTTTTCCCTATGGCTAATCACTTTTGCAATTACAAATTGGTGCATGATTTCATATTTGGCTTCATTTCTAGCTATGGTTCTTTTTATATCTGTCTTTGTTAAAGAACCCTTTAGTTCTTTATATTTTTTCCCTTTGAAAGTATTTAGACTGCAATCATGTCACTCGCAGCCTGCCCTCTCAAAAGCTAAATTACTTGAGCTGTTAAATTTTTTCACTTTAACACATTTTCTTCAGCTCTCAAAGTCAATTTTTATGACCTTTTACTTCACCTTCTTCTGTTTTCTAATGTCCTTCTCGAAATTTGGCCCATTAACTGTGGGCAGCATACCAATACCCATCCTACTCGTACTGCTTACATGTCCAGAGTTTGTAATAGCCCATTTTCCTACAAAACTGCCCAAGGAGCACATTCTGAATTTCTTATCAGCTGTCACTGGAAAAGCTGGTTTGGAGGGACATATTTCCTAGCCTATGGATGGCACACACACTCTTCCTTTCAGCTATATTATGTTGTGCTTGAACATATTTAAACACACTTTGTTTGAGTAAGTCCAAATCTTTTAGTGATTGCTTCCCACCAGTCTTTGTCTGAGGTGAAGATTTAATCTATTTTTTAATATTTATTCCAATTCATTAATTAATGAAAAAGTGGAATAGGATGAGACTTATTGCTAGACATAGGCTCCGTTCAAAAAACTCCCATCAGCGATGGAATTCATCATCTGACAGATACTTCTTGGCCCAAATTAGCTATTATCCCATCTAAAGTGTGCCATATTCTATGGTGTCAATTTTAATGAGAAAACTCCATAATGCTACAGCAAATGTTGAAAAAAGTACACTTGGTCTCTGAAGTTACATTTAGTGATCAGACAAAATCCCCTCAAAGGACGAAATAAGGTTTCCTTGGTGTGATTCTCTTTTAAGTGATTTTTGTTGCCATTAAGTCTTTATTTCTCTATCTTAATACTTTATCAGTTGGCTCCTTTTTAATTTTTTTATGTAATTTTCTTGAGGTTTATGCCTGGCTAGCTGATCTACTGAACCACTGCTGAATGGTTTTTCTGTTTGAAAGCTGATAAATAATGTTCTTCCAACTTTGTGATGTTGGAAGCATCCAGAAATTGTTTTGTTTTAGTAAAAATAAAAGCACCCTACAACCCCATCCAACAATAAAAAATCCCAAATACGGGGAATAGATGTTTATTTTAATGAACCTTTTTTGTATTTCATCAGGATTAAAAGAATACTAAGAAAATGTAGACATTCTTTTCTTTTTGATTTAGTGGTTGTTTTGGGTTTTTTGTTTGTTTATTTGTTCTTAGTTTTGGGTTTTTTAGTATGTAGTGTTGGTACTCCTTTTTGTGACCAGTATCTTGCACAGTATTCTTTCCAAATACAGAACAGGAATATTTTGAACATACCAGATTTCTAATGGTCAGTGCTTCTGTTTTCACCTAGGAAATATTTCTGCATATCTGTGAATGCTTCTCTTTGTTTTCAGCAAGCACAGGCTGCAGGGAGGTGCCAAATCCATGTCCTCTACAGAGGCAATGCTGCCACAGCTCCAGGTCCATGGGGCCAACTGGGATATGCTGAATACATGCTCCCTGTGGTAATGCATCCTGTTCTCCTTTGGCTGGTTTGGATGAAAGCCCCTTACTGGACAAAAATGTACCCATGTACACAGATATAAGTACAAGCTGGATCCCTCCAGCAGCCAGGATAAGATGCTTGGCCTGTCCTGTCACAGCTAGCAGTGTCCCCTGATCCTCCCTTGCCACACACAAACACAGGCACAGACAGGTGCATCCCCTAATGGTCCTCCTGAGAACCCCACCAGTAGCCCATGCCTCTGGGGGTCCATTTGCTTTTGGGGTGACCACAAGAACCCTTCCTGTCATTTTGTCTGAGGGTCTGTGGGTTGGCACTTCTCCTGGGACAGCTTCAGGAGGAGACAGGACAGGGGGCTTCAAGGTCTTCAGCTTTGTATCGGGTGCCCCCACCATTGCTCCTCTAAGCTCACAGGGGTGATCCTTAGTCCCATAACTCAGCACAAAAACTCCTGATTGCCCTAGTGTTGATAGGCCTGGGTTCAATACTGCCTCTTTATTCTTCCTTCTCTACCTTCTGGGATTGCTAGCTTGAATTACCCTAACTGGTGTTTGCCTACTTGTGTGTTGTCACTTGCTCTCTTTTTGCTAGGTATCCTCTCATACATATAATGTCCCAAGTTTTTGGTCATTTTCCTTACTGTGGAAGTGAAGATTTTACCTAATTATTTTTCAGGTGCTTAGATTTTTACTTGTGTTGTTGGAGCTCCCTTCCAGTTTTGTTTGTACCTTTTCTTGGCTTTTGGAAATTGCCGCTTTTGAAGTACTGCTCATCTATCTGCCTAATCTACAAAGCCCTTTGAAACTGGCTTCTCCTTGCCCACTTGAACACAATTGGATTGCTGCTATTGATCTTTAGATAACAGCCAACTATCATTGTAACAATTCAGTCATCTGTTTTGTTATACAATAGTTGCCTCCTGTTGGGTAGAGCATGGTTTGGTTTTAGAATAGAGAAAAGTGTTATATCAGAAACTCTACTGATGATTTCCTGTAAGCTGACTGAAACCTGCAGCATGCATTCACTGAGCTGAAGCTTCTAAAAACACACCACTTGTCCCACACCACTGATAAGTCAGGATGAGTTCATTCCATTCTGTGGTTTGGTCAGATGATCTGCAACAACACCCCATCAGACCCCGCTCATTGATCCATGTATGTTCAAGGTCCTGCTGTTCTAAGTTATCAATAATTCTAAAGCAAGTAATTGCCTTCTAAAATGAGCAAAATTCCAACCTCTTTTCCTTACACAGACTTTTCCAAGCAGGTTATAGGCTATGATTTAATAATTCTAGATAAGAAACCCACCAGGTTTCAGTAATGCCAATTACTTTTCATCAACAACAATTTTCAATTATTTTTGTTTACCATCTGGATTTCTACTGATGGTATAAAATAAGAGAAACTTTTATTATTTTCATTATCTTTGCCACATTACTTCAAAATATGTTATGCTGGATTTAATAGTATGAATTATTTTCTAAATACCTTTCCTTGCATGTCTAGTTTTCAGACCTTTTTGAAGCTTTTGGATAGTTTCTAACAAGCAAATTGTTTACCTTACCAATGTGATACAGGTAACTTCTTCAGTATCACATTTTCTTTCAGGGGAATGCATGCAGTAACTCCATGAAATCCAGGCTGTCTGTTTCATTTGTACCTAGTAATCTTCTCAACCATTTTCTACCTTTTTTTGGCCCCTCAGCCTAGACGTATTTCAGAGAAGATCACTTGAGCCTATTTCTTAATCATCTCTTTTCCAAGACTTGGATAATTTCCCTAATATTGGGGGATGTAATTGGACAAAGATGTCAACAGTGTTCTGACTTCTAGTCCTCCTTACCTTTGAATGAACTGGTCACCTTATCTCAAGATAATGTCACCGATGAGAGCTGTTTTAATTTCAGAGCTGATAATGCAATGCAAGTGCAGTCCAGTACAAACATTCCCATGTTCTCTTTCTTAATTAAGATGCCTAGATAGTTTGATCCAGAACATTTGACAGTCTTACAATATCTATGAATTAGGTTGATTGCTTCCTGGGAATCTTTCTCTGATAACAGAGCTAGCAGATGTATTCTCACTTTATATAGTTTGCCCTAAATGTATTTAATGTCTTTTATAAGATTATACCTGTTTTGGAAAGAACAAGAAGACGTGCACTTCAGAGGACCACAAGAAATTTCACAGCACAGATGAAAGAAGGCAGGGGGACTAAATGGGAGAGGGAGTGTGGTTTCTCATATGAAACTGGGAAAAATAGAGAGAACAAAAATTTCCAAGATATTTTTCTACAATTATATGAATTGCTTTGGAACTCTGTAGAGATACGATTAACGCAGATTTTAATATTGGAGGTATTTGCATCCAAATCAGACATCCTAGGCTCCTTCTGTGGTCAGTGGAGATAAATAGGTATTTTTAGTACATGATTTCTCCCATCCTAAAGCAAAAGTCTATATTTTATCAGGTGACCTGAATCTTAAAAGCACCTGTATGTGTGTGTGTATATGTTAGTTGTGAACACTGGGACTCTAAAGGAGTACTAATGAGATGAATCCTACCTTAGCTGATTAATGTCAAAGTACTCAATTTTGTGAAACAGCAGTGCTACCTAAACACCTTTTCCTTAAGCATTTAAGTTATCTAGAACTTTCTCCTAGAGCAAAATCTCACATAACTAAAGACTTCTCAGCTGCTGAAATAAGATTTATTAACACTAGCCTATGTCCTTTTCTGTTTTCCAAATTACCGTAAACTTACTGATTTAAAACCATAAATTGCATTGTTATCCATGCATAGCTAATATTTTATTGATTTTTCATCATAAATATTGCAGATTTAGATTGTTAAAAAATTCCTGGTCTGTACTTACTACATTTATTTTTCTAAGTGAACAAAAATATCTGTAGGAGAGCCTTGAAACTTAAATCTTTCTGCATAATTTATAGCATCTAATTTTACTGTAACTTAAATTTTAGTTTCTGGATTTTACTTGTATCTAGCCCACAGGTAAACTGTTTTCCGTGCCAGCTTCCTTATTAATTTATAAACATGAAGTCAGCAATGTCACAGAGATGAAGGATGCACATTAAAATAATGTCCCACAGCAGTATCACTTCCAGCTGGGCAATTCAATGTTAGACTTGTTACAACTTTTTTTGCAAAACTCTCAGAGCTCTTTCTCCTGAAGCCTCCTCTCTTTTTCTACCTGTTACTGCATGAACTGTTGCCTCAGTTTTGAATCAGTAGGTTCTTCTTTTCTAAGAGTTAAGAAAGGACCTTTACCCTGGGTTGGACAGCTCAGTTTAAATCCAGAACAAACTAGTTTGGCTCTGGAGATTGCTCACTCAACTTTCTAAGGCAACTCAGTGGGAAGAGAACACATCATCTGTCAGCAGCCTGACATGCCATAAGCTTTTGGAAAGACTGTGAGTAAGTAAAGAATATTAGAACATGCCAGCAAAGCTGGTTCATAGGGTTAGGCTTGCCTCAAGCTAGCCATACCCTGTTGACTTTTGATGTGTTTATATTTCTCTTTTGGGTCACCACTGGGGACTACTGTGGTGACAATGCTTCAAGCATGTGTTTCAGAGAAAGCTTTTAGGCCCTTCCTGAGCACTTGGACTAAGTCCGTCTCCTATTTATCACAGGGGATACTTGTGCTTGTGACTGAGGACTCACCAGCTCTTGCTCATTTCCCATGTTTACCTGTACTGGCTGCCCACACAGAGCTGGGAATCTCACATACAGAACTTTAGTCTCTTTAATGACTTTATGGCACTTGATATATCTCCTTTTATCCTTCTTCTGGATTTCTGGATCCCAGCACACTAGCAGGACTCAAAGATGGTTTAGGTTTACTCTTGACAAAGGAAAGGAAGAATAGAGTAGAGGTTGGGACAAAGGTGGAGAAGAGAGGTCTTGGAACAGATACAAACAGTATTAATGTTTTCTTGTTTTCTTTTTCATCTGTCTCTTCCATCTCTAAGAATTATTCCCATCCAAAAAATATTGAAACACTGAAGATCAACTAGCATCTTGCATCCAATACAAAGGATGAAGATAAGGTCTGTTTCTGTATGAAGAGTATCCTGCTCCAGAACTGGCTCAAAAGGGGGTCTGCATGCCTTTAATAGTTTGCCCCAGACTGTATGGTGCTGTGAGTAAACAGATGAGGCCATGAAAGGCCTGTTTTGAAGATAACCCTACATGGAAGTGGCAGGTTTGTCCAAACACCTTAGGAATTGAGATGCTAGATGCTAGAGAGCCCTAAGTTAGGGATCTGCTGGACCTTGGTCAGACCTCAGCACGTGGTGGTGGTAGAGGGGCAGACTGATTTTCAGATAATGATCCATGTATTGAGAGACTCCTCTTCCTTGCTCTGGCCATCATTTTCACGCATGGCACCAGAAGGGCACAGCAGGTGTCAAACAGAAACTCAGAAGATATGGCCAGACAGTATGGCCTTTTCTGCCCTATCCTTCCTAGAAAGAGAATGTTTTATAGAGGAGGAAAAGCACATAAGCCAGACTGAGGTGAAGGGAAGAAAAAGGATGAAAGAGTTTGTATTAGGAGCAGACAGGGAATCTGTGTTTCTAGTAAGAAATACTTCGGTTAAAACACTTCTCTTTTTATTTATGGGAAAGGTTTTAGTATTAAAAAACTTAGTTACAGTATGCAGATTGCTAGGATAGATGTTGATTGATTGGGTTACACATAATTGTGCTGTGTGTTATCTTGAGTACCTAAATGGTTGAGCCATGTCTGAGAACACGTATCCAGTGTATCAGAGGGAGCAGACACGGAGCATCCCTGTGACTGATTGTTCCTGAGCCAGCAGGTCTGCAACGTGCTTCTTGACAGGGCAAGGTAAATGCCATCAGATGACTGAAATGCCAAATGACTGAGAAAGTTTGTGAATATATAAATACAGACTTCATAGAGTGGGGGAGTGAGGGGGGTTGTGTGTGTGTATATGTATCAGATAGTGTCTGCAGACTGTGCAAGATTGTTTGTCAGGTTTTTTAAGCTGTGTGGCTCCTCTCCAAGCTGTGACACAACCTTTGGACAATGACTTTTCTTTTATGTGTTTTAGTATGGAACCTTAAATGCTAGCTCTGATAAATGCAAGAGAAGAAACGGTGCCCTTAGGAGAGGTGAAGTAGGAATTAGGTATTCAACAGACGAGAGTTCAAGGTAGCTGAACGTTTGTGGATCATAGTACTGAGGACTGTAACTCACTGATTGAAGTTCACTGCAATTACAAGTGATCATGTAGCAGCTGTTCATCAAACAGTCATTCTGCCTTATACCAGAAATCCCACTTTTCTGTGACACACTTGGAAACACACCCACAGCCACTGGATCCATTTCCACACATGTGAGAGAAAACAAATACTTTCCTGTGTTCTTGGTCCTTCCAGTAGCAAGAAGCTTGTTTTTGAATTTTTCTCTTCATCCTTGCCTTCAATTTTCTGCCTCCCTCCCTCTGCCCCATATACAGGAGTGTTTCCTCACTATGGTTCCTTGGCTGTATGTTTACATACATACAAAGTGATACAAAAGTGATGCCAGTCAGTGAAATGGAAATTTCACCCTGAGCAGCAATGCCCATAGAAAGGACATGTTTGGGTTACTTTTGATTTTTGCAGACTCAGTTGCTCGTGGAATACAATTTTAAGATTCTTGCCTCCAAACATGTCTTTTTCTGCTCTGCACTGTGTTGGAGTGTTTGGGAATAAGATGAGACTTTCTTTTCCCCATCTGTAATTCTATCAAATATGTAACAAGGTAGAAAAGAAAGAGATGGACAACACAGTCATTTGGGGATATGTTTACAGGCAATTAGTTATCACTGTGGATGCATTAATTGTGGATTTGTGCAGGAGGATCTGTGTGGTTAAGAGCATTCCAACTCCCTTTTCTCCTGTGTCCAGGATTGTAGCTTGAGGTGTGTTAGGCTAACCTAACAAAACCCAAAATGCAATATTGTTGATGTATAGGAAAGAACATAAATAGCCCCACTCTTTAGAGAACTGACCCTTCAGTGCCTGTTTGTGCACTCAGAAGTACAATGGATTTTCAGCCCTACTCCTTTTGTTTCATGTCATTTCATTGTACAAACTGCAGCCAACCAGCTGATTTTGGAATGGGAAAGCAAATCCTACCCATTTTTCAGCTGACTTCCGTTTGCCTCCTCAAGGTACACTATATGTGCAGAAGAGTGAAAAAGGATATGATTGGCCAAATTCAGCTACAGATGGCCACAGAAGTCACTGGGGGTTTATTTACCTCTGCAAAGCTGAGAATAGAATTTGAGCCACTGGATGTTTTTTACTAGGAACACTTAAGTAATTAAGGCGAACCTTTCTGAAGTACAGTGATTTTACTAAACAGGTTTTACCTTGCAGAGAAGAGCTGTTCTTCTGTTAAGAGGTTCCACTCTTATGAGATTGACTCAGATGGATCATAAGATTAATAATATAGAAATTACATCTTTGGCTTTCATACACAGCTAGTTCAACTCTAGTTCCTGCAAACTACCAGGTTTTTTACTGTAGATGGTAAATAGATAAAAACTGTTTAAAGGACTATGTGTGAAGAAAAAAAAAAAAAAGAAATCTTTACATCTATTTGTGTTTCAAGGACAGATACCTGTGTTGTAAGACCCAGCATTACAAGTGCATTCATTAGACAACAGTGACAGATTTAATGAGCATGGAAACTCCTGTGGCTGACGATAACCTTCTAGATCAGGACTTGGAAGTATAGGAAAAGCAATGAAAGGAACACTGATTTTAATTGTCACAAAGAGTTAAGAACACTGACAGTGCTCTGAATTCTACTGTTATGTGATTTTGTGCTGCTAAAGAGGGAAACAGATGGCAATATCCCACTTCTGGAACAGCCTGTATGAAAACTCTCCAGCCCCACACAACTATAAGGCCAAACTAATGTTCCCTAGCTGATGGATGTGGAATTGCTCCACAGAAAGGAACTGATGCTGTCTTTACCTGTGTTTTCCTGCTTGGTCAGTGATCTGACGCTTACAGATGCTACATTTATTTAGGTGTGACTGTGTGCAGGAAAGTGTCTTTCTCTCAGGGTCAGCTGTTCTTGCACTTAACAGATATGGCTTTTGGTGACTTCCACTGAGAATGGGGTTAGCCCTGCCTTTCCAAAGGAAGAGGCCAGGGCTCAGGATAAGAGAGACGGGAAGCTCAGGGAAGTATCCTCTGGGACAGAGTCCAGGGTGTGGGTAACAGCTTTTGTTGCACAGATGGTGTTAAACTGAGCTTTCCTTATTAGTTGGGTGATATGTGTGAGAGGTTTTGTACCTGCCTGGTCACTTCAGAGTGATGTGGGTGGGCTTTTGAGAAAATCCCAAAAGGTCTTTTGAAGGACCGGTGTTACCTGTGTGTGAGAGTACTGATATCTTTCCTGAGCAAGAATTAACATGAGGTGTTACCTGAAAAGCTGCTAACTGCAGGACTTGAAGCTTAGCACAAAATGTTTTGGCTAGTCCTGCATAGCTTTTCTGTGCCTTACATACTTTGCTAAGGAAGTCTTAGTTTCTGACTAATATTTCCCTTTGAGCTCTGACTAATATCCTGCATACATACAGACCTATTCTTTCTTGATCAAATTTTATCATTACCTGAGGCAGGTACTGATTATGCTGTGTCTGTTTTTATCTCCACACTTAATTCATCATATACTGTATTAGTTTTTTATATTTGCCATTTATATTTCATTGTGCATGGTAATTCAGGCATTCTTTTATACGACATGAATAGCTGTGAATGTAGGCTCTATGGACTTTTGCAGTGCAAGAGTAAAACTGAATTTCTTTTCTATATAGCATGCCCTTTCTGAATTTCACATGAGAAATACTTGCTCTTGAGCTATCCAAACAAGAATACTTTGGCTCGGGCTGCTGTGACAGGTCACTTACTCATGCTACTTGTCAGTGACACACTGATGCAAGTTGAAATGCATTGCCTTCTCATTTGTTTTTAACCTTAATCAAAACTTGTGTAGAAGAGGTATGCTGGCATAGCAATGAGGAGTGAGTCACTACAGTCCTCTGCTCTCCAGAAATGAAATGTCAGTGCAGCTTCTCAATCTTCATTTCCTTACATAACCAAAGGCCACTCAGGTCTTAAAATTTTCTTTTCTGTAGAACTTCTACTTCTCCAGAGCCTCCTTTTTGTATGCATGAGTGTGTGGGGATTGTTTGCCTTGAATTTCAGCAGAACAGCACAAAACTTTAATTCTTCCTCTCCTTTTCCCCCCTCTTACTTCCTCTCTGAATCAGACAGACTAATTTATTATTGTTAAAGTAAGTGGGTTGCTCTCACTTGACTATTCATAAAAGCATATTATGCCAAAAGGAGCACAGTCAGTCATATAAGAAATCACCAACCTGTCCATTCCTGCATAAATACATGTATTCATGTCCAAATAAAGAGGGCATAAGTCATTTTGGCAGCTGAGACATGCAATATACTGTATGTTCTTATTGACAAAAGTATTTAAAAAAATAAAATAAAACTTGTTTCCATAGTAACTGAACACTACCTAACTCTAAACGTAAAGGGACAGGGAATTACCAAGACAGGGCAGCTGAGATGCCTTGGGTACTTTTAGCGCAAGTATTGTGGATGCACACCTCCCCTCTTCAAGTGTGGATCTTAAAGTACTGCACAAACATGGCATCAAATATTAGTTGTATCTGTCACCCTGGAAGCTTCAAACTTCTGTGCCTGGAGCTGTGGAGTGAATATGACAGCATCCATGCAAGTCCTTTCTTACTTAGATCCACTATCCTGGTCTTCTGAGCACCACAGTGAAGACCTCTGCCTTCTTTTCATCTTTCTGAAGCATCTTGAAGCCTGAGAGTTTTGCTGACAATACTTCTAACTTTTTAATATATTTTTTTAATCTAGATATACCTTAATTTATGGGAGGAGGAAAAAAGAACTCTAAGTTTAGAGAACAGGTGTATTTTTACAAATTGCAAAACAGCTAAGCTGCCGCTCCCACGTCCTCAAATTCCCAGCATAGGTAATGTATTGCAGTTTGTTTTACCAAGGAAGTGAATCACCGGTGGCAATAAAGATTTCAGGAGTCCTGGAGCAAAGGAGGTTTGCTTAGCAAAGGACTCCTCTGCTTCATCTTTTGAATATCTCATGCTTATCATAAATTTTGAAGCTTTTTCCTTCAACATGCTGGAACTTCAGAAAATGGGGCTTTACAATGGCATCAGTCATGGAAAGGATAAATCGACCAAAACGGGTTTTGTAATTCATAAGTTTTCAGCAGTTTTTTTTTAGTACTATTTAATCTTTGATATTTCATGCAAAATATAAGTATTTTATACAATAGATATAATAAAAGATAGAAATAATAGATTTCAATATCAAAAAAAAAAGGTGGGTTTCACCAGTATAATTCCAGTGTTGTGAACTGTCATTGAAGAGTTTTATTAAAATAAAAAAATAAAAATATTTTTCTAAAAAGTTAAAAAATCAGAGGAGAAAAGTACTCTGAACAAAAAAACCCAACCCCCTAATTTGAACTCCACTGAACCTCAAAAAATTACTTCAAAGGGTTTTGATTAGACCCATGCAATTTTTTTTTTCTTCAGAAGTTGCATGTGAAATGGCTAACTGAAGATGTGACCCAGGGCTTTGAGTAGCTTTGATTTCGTTCTTAAGCAAAAGAGGCTGTAGGTATTGAAAGTCAGATGCTGTATGCCTCTTGAAGATTGTGCTATTTTTCTGCATATGGGAAAGAAAATATGCATATTTCTGTGCAGAAATGTTTTTCATATTGAAACAGATCCTGCAGGCCAAATAATTTCAAGCTTTTTTGAATAAATCTTTAAATATTTCTTTCCCTTCCCTTAATGTTGTTGGAGTTGTTTTATTTATTTATTTTCTAGTGTTAGCATCGCTTGAGAGAAATAAGCCTCCAGACAGTATCCTTAATTTAGAAAATATTTAAATTCTAGAAATCTCTGCATATGTGATAGGGTTAATAATGAAATCCAATTCAAAATACAATGATATGTTTTTGAGTGCTTTTGAATAAAATTATCTGGTGGATGTCAGAGTAAGGGAACCAGACAATGAACACTGACAGTAATAGAATGAGGTTACCACAGTTGCAGAGGGAACACTTTTGATAAAATTCTTCTAGTTTAGAAAATAAAGATTTATTAAAAATGGATTTTTTTGAGGAAGCTACCAATACTGACAACAATTGTGCTGGGAAGGAATGGTCTCTGAATTTGCTGAGCATCCTGGTTGGAGAGAGCCAGCCAGCTGGCCCTCAGATTGGACAGGGGAAAGGCAGGTTTCAAGGTTCTCCTGTCACTAAGATCTTTGCGTGATGTCTTCCCAAAAGAAACTCACCTCCCCAAAATCATTTCAGAGACTTTGCTGTTTAGCCAACATTAATATAAAATGATATGTCACCCTCATATTTTTTGAAGACATTTAGGTATATCTTTTCTAGTACCAGGATAACTGGGAATGTTTGTAAGGCCAGTGATGGAACTGGCTGAAGTAAGGACCCAGGGGATCAGCATGGCTACAGACTGACCAGAGCATCATTACTATGAATTTCAGTACCCAAGGGAAACATACTCCACACCTCTGTATAAACACCTTCTTTTTAAAGGACTGATGACTTACCCTCTCCTTGATAAGACAGTGACATTTGGGGAATAGCTTGTATCTTGCTATTTCGAAAGGAGACAAATATTCCTACTGTGACCAGAGAGATCAGGGAAATGCTTCTTTTTTTTATCTAGAAGAATGTAAAGGGCTGATGTCTGAAATTGATGTAAGACCTCATGCTTAGAGAAACAAGGTTTTGAAAGGTCTGATGACAGTTTTATTGTGAGTAAACATAACCATGTATCAGTCTCTAAAGCAAAACCAACTTTGATGTGACAGAAACAATGTGGATGCTCCATCCCTGGAGGTGTTCAAGGCCAGGCTGGATGGGGCTCTGAGCAACCTGGTCTAGTGAAAAGTGTCCCTGTCCACGACAGGGAGGTTGGAATTAAATGATCTTTACAGTCTCTTCCAACCCAGGCCATTCTATGATTCTATGGTATTGCAGTGACAGTGTCCTCAAAAGTGAGGACTGGCTGGGAGGGGAAATTAAATTGCACTTGAATACATAAATTTCCATCTGGATAGGTAGAAGCTGAGGGAAATATTATGGGTGGTAGATATGGAAAAAGTGTTCAATGGGTGTGTGGTTTTGGTGTTGTCTGACTTACTGCAGGAAATATTTAGTGTTACAAGCATGCATATTGACAGACAAAAGCTATGTTAAAAGCGTTCAAGGAGAGAATATATAATTTTTTAAAACTAAACATATGTTAAATAGACATTCTACATATTCTTAAGTCAAACAATCCTAATTCAAGACATTTTTGAGATTGAGATTGCCCTTAAAAATAATCCAAATATGTGAAGGAGGAGTAACAAAATAGCTCTGATGATGCTACAAGGAAGATTGTGTGCATTTTGGCAATGGATGAAAAGGATCATAAACTGAGGTAAAGAAAAAGTGAAATAACNTTTGAAGCTTTTTCCTTCAACATGCTGGAACTTCAGAAAATGGGGCTTTACAATGGCATCAGTCATGGAAAGGATAAATCGACCAAAACGGGTTTTGTAATTCATAAGTTTTCAGCAGTTTTTTTTTAGTACTATTTAATCTTTGATATTTCATGCAAAATATAAGTATTTTATACAATAGATATAATAAAAGATAGAAATAATAGATTTCAATATCAAAAAAAAAAGGTGGGTTTCACCAGTATAATTCCAGTGTTGTGAACTGTCATTGAAGAGTTTTATTAAAATAAAAAAATAAAAATATTTTTCTAAAAAGTTAAAAAATCAGAGGAGAAAAGTACTCTGAACAAAAAAACCCAACCCCCTAATTTGAACTCCACTGAACCTCAAAAAATTACTTCAAAGGGTTTTGATTAGACCCATGCAATTTTTTTTTTCTT